>CM031244.1:801042051-801121769 GCA_018340775.1 Taxus wallichiana var. yunnanensis | reverse complement strand
GAATTTCACCATATTTCTATTGATATAAAGAACGTGAAAACTGAGCTCTAGATTGAAAGATATGATGATTTGAAGTTTTAGGGCAAAATAGGGCCAAATCGGGTCGCTTTGATATTTTTGGCCTAGACACGTGACGAGTTCTGATTGGCTGAGGGCCTTCTAGGGGAAAATTTCCCACAAATACTCTTCTGAGCCATAACTTGAAAAATACATGGAGTTAGGAGGAAAACTTTACCTTTCTGGAAAGATGAGAAAGAGCTCTATCCAATGGTGCCATTTCCAGAAGGTTTTGAGTGCCTAAAAAGTAAAATTTTGTGACTGAGGCACAAGAGAGGGAAGAATGAGAGGAGTTAGCCACAAAATGAGCAGGGGGCACATTTTGGATAAAAATTTTGGTGACTCAAAGGGGTCCTCTACCCGCTGGATGAAGTTACCGAGTTCCTTTTAGCAATCCATTGGGTATAGAGTCATAAGAAATAACCTGAAACCAACTTGATACCTTGAAAAATTCCCTCCGAGCC
Organism: Taxus wallichiana var. yunnanensis; assembly: GCA_018340775.1. Classification (NCBI taxonomy): domain Eukaryota; kingdom Viridiplantae; phylum Streptophyta; class Pinopsida; order Cupressales; family Taxaceae; genus Taxus; species Taxus wallichiana. The sequence goes on along the minus strand of CM031244.1, from coordinate 801,121,248 downwards.
ACTCAAACCCATTGAACTTAGAGTTGTTTTCACCAAAATGCCACTTAAAACAGTCATGCAAGAGCAAAACTAGCAAAGACCAAAACTATTTACAAAATTGAAAATCATACATGCTCCAAATGGAACATGCAGAGTGTGTACAAGCACTTCTTTTACTAAAAGCAAACCAACCTACTCTATTCTAACTACAAGCAAAGGTAAGCTAAACAAACCCTACAACTCGGTTGTGCAAAATAGCTTCCTTTCTTCAAAATTGGCAACCATGCAACTGATTTGGCATTAAACATGGCTGATTGGATGAATGGAAAATCAATAAGAAGTTGGTCTTCCACCCAAATCATCAAGGTATCGTGTGAAGGCAAATTCAATACCTCTTTTAATTGTTATGAATTTGGATTGAAGAGGTATGACAGCTGATCCTTGGTACTTTGTAGCTCACCCTCATGCTTAGAAGCAAGCATGATCATGTGACTTCTCCTTTGATTCCAATGAAGTGAAATACCTTATTGGGCAAGGTATGATCCGTTTGATATGCCCATAGCTCTGATTTTCAACTCCAAAATGGAGTCTTCTTGTAGACCTTCTTGGGTGGGTGATTTGGAAGCAATGGTAGGACTTTTCTGCCTTTCTCTTCCTCCAATGAAGAACATGAAATATTAAAATCGTCCAATCTTGGTTCCAAAGAGCTACTATAAGATGCCGGCTGCTGCAAATGGGTGCTCTCCTTCATGACAGTAGGCTCAGGTGTTTGGAACGTGGATGATGAAAGAGAGAATGGTAAGAACTCAACTGGTTCTTCTTCATCAAAACAGTCCTCCAAATCCGATAAATAAACTACCTCATTGTTTTCCTGTTACAAATGCTCAACTTCCTCCACGGTATCCTCTTGATCTATAACTTGATCATCATGGTTTCTTTCATCCTCCAACATTGAGTTTGAGGGATCAAACTCTTCTTCAGCACTAGAACTTGAGAGAGATGAAGTAGAAAGAAGAACTGAAGGTTCTCCTATAGCTTGCTTTGTGCTCAAAGCCCTTGGATCTACAATTTTCTCCTCCACAACTAGAATGTGCTCCTCTTCTTTTGGATTTGGAGCAACTTCTTCCTCCTCTACTACTTGAAGACAATCCTGCTCTTGATAGAACTCTTCCTCTAGCACGAAGTTCGTCAAGTCAAACTCTTCAATCTGCTGCTCTAGAGGACAAGTTGGGACTGCAAGATCTTCTTCTGAGATTTCTTCCTCTATGGCTGATTGTGCAACTTGAATTGAATCAGCATTCCCTTCAAATAGAGTGCCAACATGGACACTACTTTCTGAGCAAACTGACTGACTGATCTGCTTCTTCTTTTTGCTCTTCTTCTGCTGCCACAAAATCAGTCTTAACCACCACCTGTTCTCCAACTCCAACCTCTTCTATTGGTTTCACCATCAAGGGGATTTTTGTAATCCCTTATTTAAGTGCCCAAGTCTTCGACTTTGAATTTCTTCATCCTTATTTGGCTCTTCTTTCGGTGTTGTTTTCCTTGATTGGCATTCTGATTTTTATCCTCCCAACATGGATTTTGGAATGCAAGAGGAGAAGTGGATTTGACATTCTATTTCCAAGTCCTCCTAACTCCTTGTAAAACTCAAGTTATGGCCGGGTGGAGTTTTAGAGGAAATTTTCCCTTGAGGTCTCAAGGGGTTAGGGAGAAAATTAGAAAATTTTCCCAAATGCCACGTGTCGTCACGTGATTGGTGCGGAGAGTGGGTCGAGGGAAAATAAGTGAATTTTTTTTTCAAAACCAAAGTCTCAATTTTCCAAAGTAAAATTTTCCTCCATGCCTCCATACTTCTCAAATGGCCACGTGGCACTTTGTGATTGGCATGCGGGCCGCGGAAGAAAAAGTGAAAATTTTCCAAAAGTGTAAAAGTTAAGTTTTCATTTCTAAATCCATGGGCCTCCCTGCCACATGTCAACACGTGATTGGTTGGGTGTCACGGAAATTTTTAGGAAATTTTTTCTAAAGTTCAAAATTTAAATTTTTCTAAGATCGAATTATTTCGTTTTTGGTTTGGGATGGCCATTTTGAAGTAAAACTTCAAATGGCCATAACTTTGATAGAAGCTCCATTTTTGGAAAACTTGGACTTTCTGAAAATCTCTCGGAGTCCTCTTTGCATAGAAAATATAAATTTTAGAATTTGGTAAAATTTAGAGGGTCAATTTTAAGAAATCAATCTGCAGGGTTTATAATTTTAAAACTAGCAATTTTCAACCTATAAGATTTGATTCAATTTTGATATTTCTTCTTCGAGCATGTAAATTAAACATGGAGAACTCGGTCTAGGGTGAGTTTAGGATTTTTTCAAGGTTCAAATTGGTGTTTGATTTACCATTTTCATTTTTACATCTTTTAACAGAAAACTGATATGTAAGTCGTAATTTTGATTTAATAAAGATCTTAATAGCCATTTTCATTGTTGAGTTTTCATGACCACGTGCCGAAAGCATTTTTGATTTTCTCTCTATAAACTCCACCAAAATGCAAAATTGACCTGAATCTTATAGATAATTTCACCGAGTTTTCCATTGATATAAAGAACGGAAAAAATGAGCTCGGATCGAAAGATATGGCGGTTTGAAGTTTTAGGGAAAAACAGGGGCCAAATCGGGTCACTTTGATATGTTTGAACCGGACACGTGATGAGTTCGATTGGCTACAGGGCCTTCTAGGGAAAAGTTCCCACAAAAACTCCACCGAGCCATAACTTGAAAAATACATGGAGTTAGGAGGAAAACTTTACCTTTCTCGGAAAGCCGAGAAAGAGCTCTATCCAATGGTGCCATTTCGGTTTTCAAGTACTGAAAAGCAAAATTTTGTGATCGAGCACAAGAGAGGGAAGAATGAGAGGAGTTAACCAAAAAATGAGCAGGGGGCACATTTTTGATAACATTTCCTTCTTCACCATTCGTTCTCCAACAACAAGAACTTGCTGCCATAGACAAAAGAGTTCAAGGACAATAGCCTACGGTTTGCATAACATGCCTCTTGAATCAAAGTGGAAGAATTTAATCTTCCAAAAGGTACAATGGAGGAGCTCTAAAGCCAAAAATGTATTACAGCAAGTAACAACAATGCAAAAGCAACTTCATTGGATGTTGCAATCAATAACGAGGAGTTGCACACTATAGAAGAGTTCCATGTTGCCATGAAGGAAGAGAATGGGCGTAAAAGTCCTACCATTGCTTTCACATCACCCACCCAAGAAGGTCTACAAGAAGACTCCATTTTTGGAGTTGAAAATTAGAGCTATGGGCATATCAAATGGATCATACCTTTCCCAATAAGGTATTTGACTTCATTGGAGTCAAAGGAGAAGTCACAACCACCATGTTTTCTTCTAAGCATGAGGGTGAGCTACAAAGTACCAAGAATCAGCTGTCATACCTCTTCAATCCAAATGCAGAGCAACTAAAAGAGGTATTGGATTTGTTTTTAGTTGACACCCTGATGATTTGGGTAAAAGACCAGATTCTTGTTGATTTTTCACTCATCCAATCAGCCATGTTTAGTGCCAAATCAGTTGCATGGTTGCAATTTTTGAGAAAGGGAAGTTATTTCTCCCAACCAGTTGTAGGGTTTTTTTATCCCACTTTTGCTTCTAGTTAGAGTAGGATAGGTAGTTTTTCTTTCAGTAAAAGAAGTGCTTGTGCACACTCTACATGTTTCATTTTGGAGCATGTATGACTTTTAGTTTTGTACATAGTTTTTGTGGTGCTAGTTTTGCTCTTGCAGTCCATTTCAGATGGGTTTCCAAGTGGCTCGAGAGGAGGTTTTCAAAGTTCCGATCAGTTTGCAGAGCTACAACTCATGACTCCATGCCCAATGGATGCTTCAAGAAACTCGCTAACTTCATCCAAAGAGTAGATGACCCCTCTGAGTCGCCAAAATTGTTATCCAAAATGTGCCCCTACTCATTTTGTGGCTAACTCCTCCCATTCTTCCCTCTCTTGTGCCTCAGTCACAAATTTTTTTCTTTCGGCACTCAAAAATTTTTGGAAATTACACCATTGGATAGAGCTATTTCTTAGCTTTCTAGAAAGGTAAAGTTTTCCTCCTAACTCCATGTATTTTTGAAGTTATGGCTCAGCGGAGTTTTTTGGAAAACTTTTCCCCTGAAAGGCCCGCGGCCAATGAGATGCCGCCATGTGGCACTTAGAGTGGTAGAGTGTGGGAAATTTTGGAAAATTTTCCAAATGACCAAAAAGGTGCAAAAATTCAAAAAAAATTCCCACCGACCCGATTTGGCCCTGTTTTGCCCTAAAACTTCAAATCGCCATATCTTTTGATTCGATCTCGCTTTTTTTGCGTTCTTTATATCAATGGAAAGATGGTAAAATTATCTAAAATATTTCAGGGTAACTTTTACATTTTGGTGGAGTTTGGAGAGAGAAAATTAAGAAACACCTCTAGCACGTGGTCATGGACAGAAATGACGTTTCAACCACCGTTTTTAATGAAGAATGGCTCGCATTCTCTCCCAGCATGGTTAAAAATGTTAGGGAATGGGTCTGTCAAGGCACCCATGCTGTTTTGATGGCATTTTGTTCAATGGTTGAACCCCTTGCACGTTTTCTCGCATTTCTCTCTCCCGGGGTCATGGTTTGCCTTTGTAAAAGCTAGAATGAATTCATTTTGCAAAAGGGAGACACTTTTCAGCTCTGCAACTTCCTTTTTCTTCTTCCTTGGCAAAATTTGTGAATAAATTTTACCTTTCCATGTAATGCAACACCTTTTCTTTCCTCTCGGATCACCGTAATGTACTAAATTGGATTTGAGATGTTGATATATGTTACGTGATTAAAATCCCTCAATCCTTTCATATATCTATCATTACTTTCTTGATCTTTCATTACATTTTGAGCATTTGTGCATGTTTTGTGCTTGTGTTTCCTTGTGGATTGTGTATTTCATGCAAAGCATCGTGTCTACAACTCCTTTGGTGCATCACCTAGTAGCATTAGTTCTTTCTTTTTGCATTCTCTATCTCTGTCTCCTTGGAATTTAGAGTAGATTTAGGAGTTTAAACCTCTGCAATTGTGAAAGTAAAATAGCTGATCAGAGGAGTTGAGGAACCAGCCTCTAATCTAGAGATTCCTCTTCCATTTTTGCAAGTCCCACACTTGGGAAGAGGATTCAATGTTGTGTAATCACACTGGATGCTTAGAATGATCAAACTAGAAATCTGATCAACATCCAGGGGTGCTGCTGATTTGCAACAACACATCCTTCCATTCATAAGTTCATACCAAAAATAGATTTAATCATTAAAATAGTGTTTTAAGATAACTGTAAAATAGACCAATAATTGTCCATATTTGGTAGAATTATCAGTTTTTCAAATTCAATTTTGATCAAACAAGTATGGAAAAGCAGATCTCATTTCTTCGAGATTTTCCCAAGTTGCACTTTCTTCACTAAACTGGTCCCACTGGACCTTACATTGATTCACTTCGTGATTTCTTAAGTACAACTGGTGAGTTCCCAGCACTCGAATGGGCTTAACCATGATTATTCCTAGGTCTTGGACCTGCAAGGAATTCTAATTCAGCACATGTGATAAATCTGATATGTATTTCTTAAGCAAATAAATATGAAAAACATCATGCATTTGTGATAAAGCAGGAGGTAATGCTAGACGATAAGCTACAGGGTTGATTATTTCAACAATTTCAAAAGGTCCCACATAACGAGGCGATAACTTGACAGCCTTGCCAAAAGTTATAGAACTCTTTTTCGGCTTGACCCAAAGAAAGACCTTCTCACCAAGTTTATAATTCCTATCAACCCACTTTAAGTCTACATAACTCTTTCGCCTATTGGCAGCCTCCTTTAAATGTTCCCGAATCATTTTAATTTGTTGTTCCATTTCCGTAAGGATTTCTAGCCCAATTACCTCTCTGTCTTCTATCTTTGTCCCACAACAAGGGTTCTGTATTTTCTTCCATACAATGCTTCAAAAGGAACCATCTTTAAAGAGGTGTGGTATGTATTATTATAGGAAAATTCAACCAGCGAAGGTATTCCTCCCATTTATACTGCTAGTCCATGCAATACATTCTTAACATATCCTCTAAAACTTGATTGACTCTTTCAGTTTGTCCATTTGTTTCCAGATGATATGCAGAACTGAATTTTAATTTAGTTCCCAAGGCTGCATTAAGCATTTGCCAAAATATTGATGTCATTCTCGGATCTCTGTCTGATATAATCAATTCAGGTATTCCATGCAATCTGAAATTTTCATGTACAAATCTTCTTGCTAACACTGGTGCATTGTCTTTTAAATTACCAGCAGCGAAATGTGTCACTTTGGTTAATTTTTCAATGACAACCAAGATTATATCATGTTTATTCCTTGACATAGGTAATCCTTGAATGAAATCCATAGTTATCACTTGCCATTTGTACTGCGGAATGCTATGGGGATACAGTAATCCAGTGGGATGCATATGTTCTGCCTTAACACACTGACATTCCAAGCAGTGTGTCAAAAAATCCACCACATCCTTTTTCATTCCCTTCTAGAAATATTGTTTCTTAAGATCAACAAGCATTTTTGTAATGCTAGGGTGTCCAGAAAAAGGTGAATTATGAAATTCGGCTTAATAATTTCTTTCTTAAATAATTGGCCAAGGGTATATATATCATGTTTTTAAACCTCATAATTCCTTCATTATCAAAATGAAATCCTTTATACTTTGCATCCTTTGGATCTACAACAAGTGTTGTTTTAACTTGCTGAAAATAAGAGTCGATTCCATGACATCTTTCACCTTATTCTTAAACTAAGTTCTTAATGTTATAAGAGCAGAGATGTGCTTCAATGCAATTAGAGCATCTACTACCCTATTTTCCTTTCCTTTGATGTAGCTTATATCAAAATTATACTGAGATAGAAATTCTAACCATCTTCGTTTTCTTGCATTCAGGTTTGGTTGAGTAAAAATATACTTCAACCCTAGATGGTCGGTTTTTAGCTCAAAGGGCTTACCAAGAAGGTAATGCCTCCACATTTTAAGTGCATGAACAATGGCAACGAGCTCTAGGTCATGTGGAGCATAATTATGTTCATGTAACTTAAGCTTTCTACTTTCATAAGCTATGACATGGTCATTTTGTAATAGAATGCCTCCGAGACCCTCTCCAGATGCATCCGTTACGACCATAAAATCTCCATTTGGGTCAAGTATAGTCAGAATAGGTGCTATAGTTAACTGTTCCTTTAAAATTTTAAAGGTAGATTCACATTTGTCACTCCAGACAAATTTCTTATCTTTCTTCTGTAATGAAGTGATTGGGGCAGCAATTTTAGAAAAGTCCTTAACGAACTTTCTATAGTATCCTGCCAGGCCCATGAAGCTTCTTACTTCATGCACGTTCTTAGGTGCAGGCCACTCAGTTATAGCTATGATCTTTGAAGGGTCTACAACTATCCCGTTCTTGCTTATAACATGCCCCAAATAATGCACCTCTGCATCATAAAAGGAACATTTAGATAATTTACCATACAACCTTCTCTTTCTCAAAATTTCCAGCACTATCCTTAAATGCTCTTGATGTTCTTCGACATTTTTGGAGTATATAAGAATGTCATCCAAGAATACAAGCACAAACTTGTCTAAGTATTCTTGAAAAATATTGTTCATCAAATTCATGAAGGCGGCAGGTGCATTCGTCAACCCAAAAGGTAACACCATGAATTCATAATGCTCGTACCTTGTTCTAAAAGTTTTTTTATGAATATCTTCTTCCTTTATTCTCAGCTGGTGATATCCAGATCGAAGATCTATTTTTGAATAGACTGATGCTCCACGCATCTGGTCGAATAGATCATCAATCCTAGGAAGTGGATATCGATTCTTAATAGTTTCCTTATTCAACATTCTGTAATCAATGCACAATCTAAGTGTGCCATCCTTCTTTACAAAAATTACCGGCGCTCCCCATGGTGAGATGTTCAATCTTATCAACCCTTTAGTCAAAAGTTCCTATAACTGCGCCTTAAGTTCCACTAAATCAAGGGTGGTCATTCTGTAGGGTGCCTTAGATATGGGTTCGGTTCCTAGCTTGATCTCTATTCCAAAGTCAAACTCCCATTTGGGCGGAAGACCTGGTAATTCTTCTGGAAAGACATCGCTGAAATCTCTTAATAACGGATACTTTTCCATAAAATCATTATCTTCTTCGATATTTTTCATCATTCTTACGGCATACAAAGTGCAACTCTATTTTTAGCCCTTTTAATTACATAGTTGTTAGTTTCCTAACTGCGCAACCTCATGCTTTACACCCTCAATAATCACGCTTTCTGCGGGTCATCAAAACAACAAATCTATTTTTCATAACAACAACCTTCGCTTTATGTTCTCATGACCAATTAACTCCTATAATTATATCATATGACCCTAAAGGAGTAACATATAAGTAAAATTCTATGGAATGACTTCAGCCTCTGTGAACGCGTTCCTCCTACTCGTCTGAGCTCCTTCACGGACTGCAGTGGGAGTTAGTTCATTACCTTGAGTTTTCTTCGCTTTCTAAGTTTACTAACATGTTCTTTTTTTCAATTTGTTTTGTTTTCTAGGTTATCAATTTTCTAGTTTTAGGTTTCAAGTCTCAATGTTTCTAGTGTGTCCAATGGTCCAAGCTTTTGAACCACTGCTCCGATACCAAGTGTAATGCCTGCTTCAACTACCACTTGAGACCAAGAAACAAACTAGGAAAATTATGAAATAATTTTTTTTTGTATGAAGGGTTTACAAACAAGTAGCAAGATATTAGTTTGAAACCAATAGGTTCCGAGTTCCGAGAATAGATTCTGATTAACCAAACACAAGATTTTCATCTTTATCTTATAACAAGCTTTCAAGGTTCCAATTTGGGGGTTACAAGTTTTACTAAGGTTCGGGGAGAAATTTATAACCAGCATGCTCTCTATCAAGCCCTGAATTCAACTAGATTTTTCACACACTTAGAATTATCAAAACTTTCCTAAACTAGGCTCATTGGATAGGAATTTTCTTCACCTTTCCAACCATATAAATAAGTCCTCCTAACTCCTTTTAAAACTTAAGTTATGGCTTCGGAGGAGTTTTAGGGGAAAATTTTCCCTTAGAGGTCTACGGGGATAGGGAGAAAATTGGGAAAATTTTCCCAAATGCCATGTGTCATCACGTGATTCATTCAGAAGGCGGGTCATGGGGAAACATTTGAAATTTTTCCCAAAACCAAAGTCTCAATTTTCTAAAGGAAAATTTTCCTCCATGCCTCCGCACTTGCTCAAATGGCCACGTGGCGCTTTGTGATTCACCGCGGGCTAGCGGAGGAAAAAGAGAAATTTTTCCAAAAGGAAAAAAGGGTTAAGTTTTCCATTTTGATCCGCGCACCCCCTGCCACGTGTCAGCATGTGATTGGTTGGGGTCGTGGGTTTGTGGGGAAATTTGTGAAAATTTTCCCAAGGCAAAATTTTTAAAAAGTTAAGTTTGTAATAATGGCCTGCCCCTCCAAGGTGCCACGTGGAAAATTCTGATAGGATGAGAGGGTGCTGGGGCCACTTTGAAATTTTTAGGAAATTTTTCCAAAGTTCAAAATTTAAATTTTTCTAAGATCGAATTATTTCATTTTTGGTTTGGGATGGCCATTTTGAAGTAAAACTTCAAATGGCCATAACTTTGATAGAAGCTCCATTTTTGGTAAACTTGGACTTTCCTAAATCACTCGAGTCCTCTTTGCAAAAAAATCATCAATTTTATAATTTAATAATGTTTTAAGGGTTAATTTTAAGAAATAGATCTGCAGGGTTTGTACTTTAAGACTGGCAATTTTTATAACTTTTAAGTTTTGTTCAATTTGATTTCTTTTCTCCTCGGCATTTAACTGTGAAACATGAAGGGATGGTCTAGGATGAGTTTAAGATTGTTTTCAAGATTCAATTCATTGATTTCTTTCCCATTTGCATTTTTACATCTTTTGTCAGAATTCAAATTACGCAAGTATAATTTCTAGTTTTGAAGGGGATCTTGTTGTTCATTTTAATTGCTTAGTGCCACAAGGTTTCTTATACATTAGTACATCTTAATTTCATTTTCTCATTCCTTAATTTTATTCATAACTCTAAACTGTACATCAGTTGCATTATTTATTTATTTTTTAAAAAGCCAGAGTTACAATTTAAAACAGAGTTATTTCTTGCACGAGTTTACAATTTAATATGCAGATTTCAATTAAGGGAAACATATCAATTTCCTCTCTCATCATCAAATTTATTCAACACACACTTACATTCAAAATGCAAAGTGGATTTCAATTCTAAAACTTCATTCAAAGTATCTAATTTATGTCAGTTTCCTTTATACGTACTCTCTTTTCTAAAATAACGTTTGCATGATATAACAATCCTTAAAATTTACAACGATGAACAATTCAATTGAACAAGGAACATGATTCTTTCATTGATTTCAAACAACACATTACAATTTAACTCCCTTCTAGTTGATTGAATTTTCCATTTTCAATTTCCACAAGGATACAAGTATATCATTTCAATTTCATTTCTTTATAAGTAAAAACAAAGAATTACAATTCTTCTCTACATTCCTCAAATTTGATTACATCTTTCAATAACAAGGTAAACATCTCACATATTTATATCAATTACATTCATCCACTTGAGGTGGGTGGGGTTACATTAAAACGCTCAAAGGAATGACTGTCAAACTATATTCTTCTTTCTCCAAACAGCAGCTTGTTGATTTCTTCATTCTTGCAATTTGAATCACAACAAGGAAGGGGGAAAGGCAACACTCTCCACCCAACCAAGACATCCAATGGGAAAAGAGAAGCCATCTTTCCCCATTGGCCCCCGAGCCCCAACCATATTGGAATGGAGCATGATAAAACAACACATGGCAACATAGCTTCTTTCACATATAACATACATTCACATGCACAAGGAAATGCACAAACAAAAATATGTAGTTCTCAACACAACAACAATTCCAATCAAAACAAATGCTCCTTCTCCAAGAAAGCAAGCCAAGCAAGAGCAAGAACTATGGAGGTCTCCTTATGCCTCCCATGTTGAAATTAGGCATCCACCTAAAACAAACTACCAAAACATAACCATCCCATAAACCTTATCCCTCCTCAACCCCTCCTTATCCCTCCTCCAAACTTATCCCTTATACCTCCCCAAAGTAAGAAATGTAAGCATATTCTTTTCCCTAGGTGGATCCCAACCAATACTCCCTCCACAAGACAAGTTCCAATGGTAAATCCCTTATCCCTCCTATGATAAACCTCATAGTCTTCTCTCCACACCATGCCCTAAGCATTTTACCCATCCCTCTAAGAATTACAAACACAAATACATTCAAATTTCATGCTAAAAGAGGAAGCAACAGCAATATTAAAAAGGTGAGAGCCTACCTCTCCATGATGGAGACTTGCTTCCAAAACAACAATCTTTATTGCATCAAAACCTAGTCCCAAATCAGCAAGGTAAATGTATGTACAATCAAATCCTCTTCTTCCACCAAGAAAGCTCCAAAATGTAAAGAGAAATTTGACCCAAGAGTGCAATCTCCAACTTTCAACAACCTCAAATGAGAGGAAATTTTAATTTTTAAAGGAGATGGAGGGAGAGGATGATGTGGATTCCAAGTGGGATGCCACATCATTGTTCCTCATCCCAAGAGCATTCAACATCAAGGAAAAATAAATCATAATAAATGAAAATGACAAAATTACTTACATACACAATGTAGCCCATACCCCAAAAGAAATGCATTTAAATTTTGTAAGACAAGTGCAATCAATAATTACACAAAAACATGTCAAAATGTAATAAAATAATCTCATTTTGACTCCAAATTAATAGGCATGGTTGGTGGAGGATTTTGAGAGGTGTGGGACAAGTTTAACTTGTCCCACAAGCCTCCAAATTTTTCCTCCAAGTTCAAATTCAATTTCAAAGAGGAAGGAGTGTTTGACCTTCCAAAATCAGCCTTACAACCTCTTACACAATCTATCACTTCACTTACACAACCCATACTTGGTAACTTACACACTCTTTTAAAATGCATTTATTTTAATGACATTTATTTTTCTTACAAACTTTAGACACAACCATATATTTAATTACCATATGGTTATAAAATATATAAATAAATTTCATTTTCAACTAAGACAATAACATTTAATTTCACCTTCCACATCCTATTTAATTTAATTAAATTTTAACTATATGACTCTCACATCATACTATCACTTTTAAATAATTAAAACAAAAGAACATTACAAATAAAATACACACAACAATAATTAAAAAGGAACACATAATAAAAACACACATATGCCCCTATGGTCACAATAATGGAAATCCCCACATGGGAAATCCTAACTAAACACACAATCAAACACAAACACAGATTGCCATGGTGACCTTGTTTATTTCACACCGAATTCCAATATGGTTAGTCTCCAGGTCCCCAACATTGTTGTGATTTTAACTCGCAAAATGCAAAATACCTCCTTCGGCCTCGTGGCTATATCGAACATCTAAATGATATATAAACATTAGATCCAAATCACAACAATATCAAGATTCAATATTTATCATTAAAATTCAATTTGTAACTATATCATCATCCAATAGATTTCTATATTAGAGCTATTCATAATAATCAATGTCACATGTCTAAAATTAACAGCGATAACTCCGTCCATGTCAACTAGTATATCATCATCCACATAACAATAAAAATGTCTCAATGATCCTCAAGGAAAACATCTAAATCCAAATCAATATTAATCCAGGATCTAACATCTAACCATCATACTAATAAAAACATAATAATGTCCATAATAATCCCTTATACATCATACTACATCAAAACATAATAATATCCAAAATGTGACCAATATTGTCAGGATCAGTATCTAAATAGTGTCCAAGGAAAGTGGGCACTACGGTGTGTGTGTGTGTGTGTGTGTGTGTGTGTGTGTGTGCGTGCTCGTGTGCGTGTGTGTCCGTGTGCATGTGAGTATGTTTGTGTGTGTGCGTGCATGTGTGTCTCTGTGTGTGTGTGTGTGTATGTGTGTGTGCGCGTGTGTGTGTATGTGAGTGTACGGGTGTGGGTGTCGATGTGGGTGTGGGTGCGGGTGTGGGTACGTGTGTGTGTGTGGCTCGCGTGTCTTTCTACAAGTGTGTGTGTGAGTGCGTGTATGTGTGCTCGTGCATGTGTGTAAGCGGGTGCGCGTGCATGTGTGTTTGTGTGTGTGGTTGCATGTGAGTGTGCATGTGCGTGTGCGTTCACGTGTGCGCACGTGTGTTTGTGTGCGTGTGCGTGTGTGTGTGCATAGGCGGGTGCATAGGCTGCAGGTGTGTGTGTGCATGCACACATGCGTGTGCATTTACGTGTGTGTGTGTGTGTGATTGTTGCTATGACGTAAGGTTTCTTTTCACTTCTATATTTGATATAGTTGAAGTCCAGTGGATGACCTGAAGGTAAGAAAGTTCTATCTTAATTTAAAAATCGACTCAGTATATGGAATTCATTCTTGATGATGAAATGAGTTGGACATTGCATGCAATCGAACAACAATCTATAAATCATTTCATATAGCTGTCTTAATACGTGATTGTTTAGAGAAAATACTCCTTTTAGTATTATCTAAGTTTGGAATGAACTCTTTTCTTTTCATTAAAAACAGCTATGAGAATGGTGAAATATACATCATGATAGGTTAGCCAATATAGAAATTGGTATGCTGATATTTATTATTACTATTTAAAATGAAACTATTTATTGAAATCAGGTTGTTAGAATTGTTCAACCTTATTGGTGCGTAACTATTACGTGATGTTTATCTCTATTGGAAACGTTTCATAAAAGCAGAGTTCTTTTATTGAGACAGTTAATCAAGAGCACCTCATTTTAATGATAAGTGCTTAATATGCTCAGTTCAATGAACTGACCCGTGCAAGTTAATTTTACAGATGGATTCCATGAGTAAAAATGAAGATATGTTGTTTATGATGCTTCTTCTGATTAACTAAGGGATGGATCTTTTCTGAGATTTTATTATTCTTCTACGAGGAAATGGAAAAAGAAAAAGCTGTATTCTCCTCTCTTTACGAGTTGTTAATGTTGTTTGGCATGAATGAAGTCCGGTAGTATGGACTTGTATATTGTATGAATTTTAATCTAGAGTAAAGAGTAAAAGAAGAAGGTGTGTTATTTTAATGGTTGTACCACCTTGGAACTGTTTGAATAAGATTGAGAATATAATTTTATTCATTGAATTTGGATATATTCAAATGATGGTTGATAGATTTTAAAGGGACATAATATCTATTCTTTACTTGAATACAACTTTTAAGTTGGAATGGGCAACTAATTAATACTAGGGTCAATATGGATTTAGAATTGACATTAGTAAAGAGTAAAGTGAATACGAACTCTTAAATGAATCACATTCGGAAATAGAATATAAACTAATAGATATTAGTAAAGAGGCAATTGAACTCTGTATTATGATTTCGTTAATACCCTTGGGAGGTTTTGATCAAAGGGTATTCGGTATGAGGAACCATACCTCCTCATATCAAACCTTAACTGAAGTAAGGTTATAGTAAATAAATGAATACATTCATTTGGAATTAGGCCTCATTTAAATGACGTCTAATAAGATGGAATTATGGATTTAAATTCAGTTGCGAATAAAACTTGGTTAAGTTTAGTAAGTTGATCTTACTACGTTAAGTTGTAGTGGACTGTTAGTCCGAAGCTTAAATTAAGGAACTAAGATGGAATTAAGCAATCCTTCAGTAAGGAGGGGTAAAGGCATATTAAGCTTTAAGACAATTTAAGTCTCTCTTAGCTATGCAACTGTAATGACCAGTGAGGTTAGAAGATCAAAGACGGTTGGCTTGAAACTTATTCTTAAAATACTTAAGATTATAATCTAATCAAACTTCTAGCTAGATGTGTATCCCTTGATGAGAGGATTCTCAGGACCTTGGCACACGCCATTGCCAGTCTGGTGTCTTCATGAAGGTGGAGCCTTCATGACGACACAATGTTGCAGCCCGACATGTTACAACGCCTCCTAAATTGAATCATCAAGTTTACATAAGTCGTGACCAAGTTACTTGGACGAAGTTAGGAATGTGGTCATGTATATGGAGTGACTCAGGGAAGACTAAAGGTAACTAGACACACGCAATGCCTAGGGTCGACAAAGTATGTCTCGCATACCTTTAGTCACTGCGATGATCGTCTCCTATACTCTTTCATATTGCTAGCTTGGGTTAAATTTTAACCTTGGATGGGGGACCGATAGAGATCAAAAATACCATTCTAGATAATGCAGACGAAGTGAGGTGAAGGACGTATTCCATTGATGTGTATAACGCCTAGGAATATGATCATGTAAAGCATGTGAAAATCTTTAGACAAAGTATCGTAAGTTCTTTGGTTGCGTTGTTCTATTCACCTAGTTTAAGAAGCAGGATTTCAGATGAGTATCGGTAACAACTATTCAGATAGGCCTCTTAAATGGAACACTTCGATAACTAAAATTGGTAAGATAACCAAGTATACTTAGTATACAATGCATGGATTAACATGAAGGATCGGTAAGTAGCCGAGTCATGAAATGAGAGATCGTTGAAACTCCGAGCCATAAAATGGGAGATCGGTAGTTCTTCGAGTCATTACAGTAGTAAATGGTATCTATTATATGATTGAATGGAATTGAATGTGTGTTCCATATTATAAATATGTGAACAGAGAACATTGGTTTTAAAATTATTGTGTGTTCTAAATTACGTTAATGGGACAGAGAACAATTATTAAAACTTGGTCGTGTGTTCTAAATTATATAAATTAGAACAGAGAACATTTTATATAAAAAAATTCCCTTGTTCTAATGAATTAAAATGGGAATGTTACATCTTGGTATCAGAGTTGAAGGTTGCAGCTCTTGGACCTAATGAGTCCACAATTTAATAAGTTTATATTTTCTTATTGAACAGAAAATGGTTAAAACAAGAGGAAATACTGCAAACAACTTGTTACCAAGTGGAGAAGTAGCTATTACTCAAAAGCTAGATGAAATCCTTGCTGCCCTACTAGATACAAGAGATCGTTTGACTGTTTTGGAACAACAAGCAATGGGTAATGAGGAGGAGGAAGAAGAAGCTGATATAAATGATCAACAACATCCTGTGGACAACACCAATGGAAGGAATCCGGGTGTTGATAATAGTAATGTGAACGCTCCCAATCATCCTGAAAATAAAAGGGCAAGATTAGTGGCTGAACTTACAAATGATATAAATAGAATAAGTCCTCCAAAGTTTGATGGAACAATACTTAGGGACGGGGCTGAAAATTGGCTCAGTGAAATGGAGAAGTACTTTACAATAAGAAACTTCTCCGAGGAGACCAAAGCGATATGGGGAGCATATCAGCTTTCTCATGAAGCATCATCATAGTGGGACAACCGTAAGGTTGAGTTGAATATTGTCGAAATAGACGTAACTTGGGATCAATTTAAAGGTTACTTTAGGCAACGGTGGCTGCCTCAACTCTATTTTGATCATAAAATGATTGAATTTCAGAATTGGTCACAAGGAAGGCTGACGGTGACAGAATACTGGGAAGGGTTTACTAAACTCCTTAAGTATGTACCACAATACCAAGCTGACGAGAAGTTTAGAATATGAAAGTTCATAATGGGACCGAATCCCATAATTGGTGGCGAGGTGGATGTCCACGGTCGACCACTATATAAGGAGTTGTCGAAAAGGCAATAAGACAAGAACATAAATTGAGAGCAATCTCTACTCATAGGAGGAGATTAGAAAGAAGATTCCTAACTCTTCTTCATCTCTTGCACCCAAAAAGGGACCCCGGAAAAGGTTTGGTATGAAAAACAAAATTGTTGTGGATAACAATAAGAAATCGGTAATGAACAAACTCATTAATAGTGTGCGGAGCAGCTTTGTAAAAATTAGTGGTAATGGAAAAATTCCTATGGAAGCCGAGTGATAACTTCAAGGCTAGCAAGAAATTTGATTCTAGGAAGGGGCCATCGGAGGCTTCTTCAATCGTGGAAATGACCATTACGTGGGTCACTTGTCCTCTCAAGAAGGATGATCGCGATCGCAGCATAGGATACACGCGCGGTGGCTAACAAACAAGCTGAAAAGCAAGTCACACCCATGGAAGTTCGGGTAAGTTATTCGGTACACTTATAGTCATACTTTTTGATACATCGAGCTACCGAATGTTTTATCTCTATTGAACTAGCAATGAAATTAAAAAGGAAATCAATGAATGGATAAGACATGGAAAGTGCATTATGGAAATAATGTTGTCGATACAATCGATATGTGCCTTTTTGGGGCAATTCTTGACCTCTGCCTAGTTTCTCCACGAATTTGACCTTGTATGTTACTCCTTTAGGGTCATATGATATAATTATAGGAGTTAATTGGTTGGCTTGAGCGGATTCTTTTAAGATTTGTCCTTCTTTTAGCAACACAAAAGCTCGTGTTACGATTCCTCTACTAAAGGACGAAGCTAGAGTATGGTGGAGGACAGAGGAGTAGAAGCTCCATATAGATTTGGAGACAGTCACTTGGGAGCTATTTGAGGAGAGATTCAGGAGTAGATACTTTCCATAGAGATTCATACAGTAGAGGATCGATGAGTTCCATGACCTTCGATAGGCTTCCCTTACAGTGGCCAAGTATGAGAGTAGGTTCTTGGAAATACTTCAGTACGTTGATTACATGTAGGATGAGCAGTGCGAGATCCACGAGTTCATCTGGGCCTTAATATAGACATTGGAGGTGCTGTTCGGATCCACTACCCATAGACATTAGCAGAGGCCGTTGAGAAGGCCTACATTATAGAGGAGACTTGGGGTAAAACCCAGCAGGCTAGAGACCGAGTTAGGAGCCGTATTCAGCAGTTTCAAGATAGTAGATCAAGGGGGTTAGCTCCTCTTCCTCATGGTGGTCAACATTCTTCACAGTCATCTTTCAGCCACAAAGAGCAGCAGCAGTCCCACCCACCTTTTGACCTCCTCGGAGTCGATGCATAGAGAGGTCGAGCATGGGGCCTCCTAGGGGTCCCACCAGACACGAGGTGGAGCTAGAGCTCGGTCACAGGAGCTCACCCCACGAGAGGCCACAACAGACTTTGGCTAGATCATCAGGGGTCCACAAAGACCTACCTCTAGGCACCTTCACAGTGGTGCTATAGTTTGAGGGCATCGGTGGTTGCTTTGGGTGTGGAGTAGTTCGACACTTTTGGAGAGATTGCCCTAGAACCCTAATAAGGGTAAGGCACCCATCTCGAGCCTACAATCAAAGACATGGGACAGAGTCACAGGATCTACGCAGCGGTTGAGAATTGCTAGGCCGAGCACCGAGCACGGTCATTGAGACCCCAGGTAGCATCGAGGTGTTCCTACCTCCATATTGTTTGACTCGGTTCTTATGATTCATTTATTGCACCATCCTTAGTAGAGGGATGCAGGTGGTGGTCATGTAGACAGGGTTCATAGTTTGGATGTCTAGATGACTTTGGGAGCCAAGGTCTCGGTAGACTCCTTAGTAAAGGAGTGTGTTGTTAACTTGGGACCTTTCACCACCACTTAAGATCTCCGCGTACTTCCTTTGGGCTCGTATGGAGTCATTTTAGGCATGGATTGGTTGCTGTACATAGGGCCGGATGGATTGTTATCATAAGACTATATCTTGTGTAGATGATCTTGGAGTTGAGTCGGTGATTTCGGGGTCGGAGACTGTTTCTATTCACACTATCTCTCATGCGCAGCTCAAGCGGTGTGTGTGCAACGGGGTTGTCGATGTATGCAGATCCACAATCGGTGACCGGATAGAGGATGGGTCTAGTGGGCCATCGTTAGATGACCATTCCATTTTGAGAGAGTATGCAGATGTTTTTCCAGAGGACTACCGGGATGCCACCCCCACATGTGATTGATTTCCATATTGATCTTATTCTAGAGCAAAGCCTATCTCGTGATCTCCTTATAGGATGACCACCCCAGCTCTGTGAGCTCAAGTTGCAGCTGGAGGGCCTTCTAGATAAAGGCCTTATCCATCTTAGTGTATCCCCTGGGTGCACCGGTTATTTTTGTTAAGAAGAAGGATGGATCCTTGCGGTTGTGCATAGACTATCTCCAACTGAATAAGGTAACGATCAAGAATCGTTATCCCCTGCCATGTATTGATGACTTGTTTGATCAAATGAAAGGGGCCACGGTGTTCTCTAAGATTGATCTCAAGTCTAGGTACCATCGCTTGAGGATTACAGAGATAGACATTTATAAGATCGCTTTTTACGAGGTATGGGCACTATGAGTTCGAGTGGTGCCTTTTGGTTTGACGAATGCCCCATTGTGTTTATGATTTTGATGAATGGGGTATTCAGACCTTTCTAGACTGCTTCATGCTCATCTTTCTTAATGACATTCTTATTTACTCACATACGCATGAGGAGCACGAGGGGCACCTTTGACAAGTTCTTCAGGTGTCTTCGTGAGCAAAGAACTTTTTGGGAACTTGGAGAAGTGTGCTTTCTTTCGCTTAGAGATTCAATACTTGGGTCATATCATATTAGGTGAAGGTATTGCAGTCAATCCTTCCAAGATTAGAGCCATTATGGATTGGTTAGTACCCACTACAAAGATGAGAGGTGCGCAGCTTCATGGCGTTAGCAGGTATTACAGAGATTTGTGCAGACTTCTCTCGAATAGAACACCCCATCACTTCCCTTCAGCGGAAAGGGAAGAAATTTGTTTGTTCGATAGTGTGAGTAGGCCTTCGTGACACCAAGGAATATCTCACTACACCACCCATTCTTGCAGCACTGCATCCACATGGTGAGTTCTTTGTATGCACAGATGCTTCGTTGGCGTGCCCCGGAGATGTTCTTATGCGGGGAGGGTAGAGTTGTAGCTTTTGAGTCTCTTAAACTCAAGGATCACGAGCTTAATTATCCCACCCATTATCTTGAGCTTGCGGCGATTTGTGCATGTTTTAGTTTGATGGAGACACTTTCTTCTTGGTTGGAGATTCACACTCAAGACAGATCATTTAAGTCTTCGCCACCTTTTCACGCAGCCCAATCTAAACACTCGTCAGAGGCGTTGGATGGAGTTGCTTTGTGAGTACGACATGGAAATAGAGCATGTGAAGGGGAAGGAGAATGTGGTTGTAGACACTCTCGGTAGATGGAGGCATTTGAGCATGGCTACTTCAAAGTGAGCACAGATTTACGGACTAGGATCCTTCATCAACTTCCTCTTGATAGTTTCAACATTGTAGCCCGAGTAGAGATTGAGTCCTAGAGACCCCTTGAGGTGAAATTTTATGGTTTCTTACTAGAGGCAGATGGTCTTCTCGGGCATAGAGGTCAGATTTATGTTCCTAGGGATGGAGAATTGAGGCAAGACATCTTGACAGAGGCACATCGTGCACCATTCAGCCCATCCTCGGGGTGAAGAAGATGCACGTCACCTTGAGACAGCTTATATCACTTTGGAGAGTTCTTCGCAGGGACGTGGCTCACTTTGTGTCATGTTCTTTAGAGTGCCGTAAAGTGAAGGCCAAGCATCGGCATCCAATTGGTCTTTTCTATCCTCATGCTATATCTTTGGAGTGGAAATGGGACACCATTTCCATGGATTTCATTATTGGGTTACCAATGTCGAGATATCACCATGACACCATTATGGTCATGGTTGATAAATTGAAAAAAGTAGCTCACTTTTAACTAGTAAAGACCACCTATAAAGCTAGTGTGGTGGAACGTGTTTACTTGGATGAGATTTTTAGGTTGCACGGGATTCGTGAAAGATCATTTTTGACCGCAACTTTATACACTTCCCATTTCGGACTACCATGTAGTATGTTCTTAGGATGAAGATTAAATTTAGCACACCTATCACCTAGAGACAGATGGATAGAATGAGAGGGTGAATCAGATTTTGTAGTATGATGTATCAGGGATTATTATGGACATTATTATGTTTTTATTAGTATGATGGTTAGATGTTAGATCCTGGATTAATATTGATCTGGATTCAGATGTTTTGCTTGAGGATCATTGAGACATTTTTATTGTTATGTGGATGATGATATACTAGTTGACATGGACAGGTTATTGATGTTAATTTTAGACATGTGACATTGATTATTATGAATAGCTCTAGTATAGAAATCTATTGGATGATGATATAGTTACAAATTGAATTTTAATGATAAATATTGAATCTTGATATTGTTGTGATTTGGATCTAATGTTTATATATCATTTAGATGTTCTGATATGGCCATGAGGCCGAAGGAGGTATTTTGCATTTTGCAGCAGTTAAAATCACAACAATGTTGGGGGACTGAGACTAACCATATTGGAATTCAAAGGTGAAATCAACAAGGTCACCATGGCAACTATGTTTGATTGTGTGTTTAGTTAGGATTTCCCATGGGGATTTCCATTATTGTGACCATAGGGGCATATGTGTGTTTTTATTATGTGTTCCCTTTTAATTATTGTTGTGTGTATTTTATTTGTAATGTGCTTTTGTTTTAATTATTTAAAAGTGATAGTATGATGTGAGAGTCATATAGTTAAAATTTAATTAAATTAAATAGGATGTGGAAGGTGAAATTAAATGTTATTGTCTTGGTTGAAAATGAAATTTATTTATATATTTTATAACCATATGGTAATTAAATATATGGTTGTGTCTAAAGTTTGTAAAAAAATAAATGTCATTAAAATAAATGCATTTTAAAAGAGTGTGTAAGTTACCAAGTATGGGTTGTGTAAGTGAAGTGATAGATTGTGTAAGAGGTCAAAGGCTGATTTTGGAAGGTCAAACACTCCTTCCTCTTTGAAATTCGAATTTGAACTTGGAGGACAAATTTGGAGGCTTGTGGGACAAGTTAAACTTGTCCCACACCTCTCAAAATCCTCCACCAACCATGCCTATTAATTTGGAGTCAAAATCAGATTATTTTATTGCATTTTGACATGTTTTTGTGTAATTATGATTGCACTTGTCTTACAAAATTTAAATGCATTTCTTTTGGGGTATGGGCTACATTGTGTATGTAAGTAATTTTGTCATTTTCATTTATTATGATTTATTTTTCCTTGATGTTGAATGCTCTTGGGATGAGGAACAATGATGTGGCATCCCACTTGAATCCACATCATCCTCTCCCTCCATCTCCTTTAAAAATTAAAATTTCCTCTCATTTGAGGTTGTTGAAAGTTGGAGATTGCACTCTTGGGTCAAATTTCTCTTTGCATTTTGGAGCTTTCTTGGTGGAAGAAGAGGATTTG
This sequence comes from Taxus wallichiana var. yunnanensis, assembly GCA_018340775.1. Lineage (NCBI taxonomy): Eukaryota > Viridiplantae > Streptophyta > Pinopsida > Cupressales > Taxaceae > Taxus > Taxus wallichiana. The sequence goes on along the minus strand of CM031244.1, from coordinate 801,098,807 downwards.
ATTGTGCATACATTTACCTTGCTTGATTTGGGACTGGGTTTTGATGTAATAAAGATTGTTGTTTTGGAAGCAAGTCTCCATCATGGAGAGGTAGGCTCTCACTTTTTAATAATATTGTTGTTGTTTCCTCTTTTAGCATGAAATTTGAATGTATTTGTGTTTGCAATTCTTAGAGGGATGGGTAGAATTCTTAGGGCATGGTGTGGAGAGAAGACTATGAGGTTTATCGAGGAGGGATAAGGGATTTACCATTGGCACTTGTCTTGTGGAGGGAGTGTTGGTTGGGATCCACCTAGGGAAAAGAATATGCTTGCATTTCTTACTTTGGGGAGGTATAAGGGATAAATTTGGAGGAGGGATAAGGAGGGGTTGAGGAGGGATAAGGTTTATGGGATGGTTATGTTTTGGCGGTTTGTTTTAGGTGGATGCCCAATTTCAACATGGGAGGCATAAGGAGACCTCCATAGTTCTTGCTCTTGCTTGGCTTGCTTGCTTGGAGAAGGAGCCTTTGTTTTGATTGGAATTGTTGTTGTAGTTGAGAACTACATCTTTTTGTTTGTGCATTTCCTTGTGCATGTGAATGTATGTTATATGTGAAAGAAGCTATGTTGCCATGTGTTGTTTTATCATGCTCCATTCCAATATGGTTGGGGCTCGGGGGCCAATGGGGAAAGATGGCTTCTCTTTTCCCATTGGATGTCTTGGTTGGGTGGAGAGTGTTGCCTTTCCCCTTCCTTGTTGTGATTCAAATTGCAAGAATGAAGAAATCAGCAAGCTGCTATTTGGAGAAAGAAGAATACAGTTTGACAATCATTCCTTTGAGCAGCTTTTTTAATGTAACCCCACCCACCTCAAGTGGATGAATGTAATTGATATAGATATGTGAGATGTTTACCTTGTTATTGAAAGATGTAATCAAATTTGAGGAATGTAGAGAAGAATTGTAATTCTCTTTTACTTGTAAAGAAATGAAATTGAAATGATATACTTGTATCCTTTTGGAAATTGAAAATGGAAAATTCAATCAACTAGAAGGGAGTTAAATTGTAATGTGTTGTTTGAAATCAATGAAAGAATCATGTTCCTTGTTCAATTGCATTGTTGTGTTGTAAATTTTAAGGACTATTATATCATGCAAACGTTGTTTTAGAAAAGAGAGTACGTATAAAGGAAACTGACAGAAATTAGATACTTTGAATTAAGTCTTAGAATTGAAATCCACTTTGCATTTTGAATGTAAGTGTGTGTTGAATCAATTTGATGACTGAGAGAGGAAATTGGTATGTTTTCCCTTAATTGAAATCTGCATATTAAATTGTAAACTCATGCAAGAAATAACTCTGTTTTAAATTGTAACTCTGGCTTTTTAAAAAAATAAATAAATAATGCAACTGATGTACAGTTTAGAGTTATGACTAAAATTAAGGAATGAGACAATGAAATTAAGATGTACTAATGTATAAGAAACCTTGTGGCACTCAGCAATTAAAATGAACAACAAGATCCCCTTCAAAACTAGAAATTATACTTGCGTAATTTGAATTCTGTCAAAAGATGTAAAAATGCAAATGGGAAAGCAATCAATGAATTGAATCTTGGAAACAATCTTAAACTCATCCTAGACCATCCCTTCATGTTCTGGTTGCATGCTGAGGAGAAAAGAAATCAAATTGAACAAAACTTAAAAGTTATAAAAATTGTCAGTCTTAAATTACAAACCCTGCAGATCTATTTCTTAAAATTGACCCTCAAAACATTATCAAATTCTAAAATTTGATGATTTTTGTGCAAAGAGGACTCCGAGAGCTTTCCGGAAAGTCCAAGTTTACCAAAAATGGAGCTTCCTATCAAAAGTTATGGCCATTTGAAGTTTTACTTCAAAATGGCCATCCCAAACCAAAAATGAAATAATTCGACCTTAGAAAAATTTAAATTTTGAACTTTGGAAAAATTTCCTAAAATTTCCATGGCCCCGCCACCCTCTCATCCTATCATAATTTGCCACGTGGCACCTTGGAGGGGCAGGCCATTATTAAAAACTTAACTTTTTGAAAATTTTGCCTTGGGAAAATTTTCACAAATTTCCCCACAAACCCACGGCCCCAACCAATCACGTGCTGACACGTGGCAAGGGGGTGCATGGATCAAAATGGAAAACTTAACCCTTTTTTCCTTTTGGAAAATTTCTCTTTTCCTCCGCCGGCCCGCGGCGAATCACAAAGCGCCACGTGGCCATTTGAGCAAGTGCGGAGGCATGGAGGAAAATTTTCCTTTGGAAAATTGAGACTTTGGTTTTGGGAAAATTTCAAATGTTTCCCCATGACCCGCCTCCCGAAAATGAATCACGTGATGACACGTGGCATTTGGGAAAATTTTCCCAATTTTCTCCCTATCCCCGCGGACCTCTAAGGGAAAATTTTCCCCTAAAACTCCGCCCGGCCATAACTTAAGTTTTACAAGGAGTTAGGAGGACTTCTTTATATGGTTGGAAAGGTGAGGAAATTTCCTATCCAATGAGCCTAGTTTAGGAAAGTTTTGATAATTCTAAGTGTGTGAAAAATCTAGTTGAATTTCAGGGCTTGATAGAGAGCATGCCTGGCGATAAATTTCTCCCTAAACCTTAGTAAAACTTGTAACCCCCAAATTGGAACCTTGCAAACTTGTTATAAGATAAAGATGGAAATCTTGTGTTTGGTTAATCAAAATCTATTCCGAACCTATTGGTTTCAAACTAGTATCTTGCTACTTGTTTGTAAACCCTTCTTACAAAAAAAAAAAAAATTATTCCATAATTTTCCTAGTTTGTTTCTTGGTCTCAAGTGGTAGTTGAAGCAGCATTACACTTGGTATCAGAGCAGTGGTTCAAAAGCTTGGACCATTGGGCACACTAGAAACATTGAGACTTGAAACCTAAAACTAGCAAATTGATAATCTAGAAAACAAAACAAATTGAAAAAATGAACATGTTAGTAAACTTAGAAAACTAAAGAAAACTCAAGGTAATGAACTAACTCCCACTGGGTCTCATGCAGGAGCTCGACGAGAGCAGGAGGAACATTCTTAGAAGCTCAGAGTCACCACCACCACCACCTCCACCACCACCACCACCACCACCACCAGACCAGGGTTTAGCAGCTATCCTACCACATATTTTACAGACCCTCCAGGATGTTAATGCCACCTTACGCGGAGGATCAGTAGGAGGGCACTCAGGCAGACAGGATAGAGATACTTCCATTGAGGGACATGCACCTCCTCCACATGGTGAGGAGGATGGAGGAGAGAATTTTCATGCAGAGTCAGTCAGAGTAGATTCACCACCTAGGAGGCAGGGTGACAGAGTTCTGGAGCATAGAGAGAGGTCTCGGAGCCCTAGGCTTAGGGATGAGCTTATAGAGAGGCCCAGAGGCCATCAGACCACAGCTGCGGATCATATCAGGGAGATCCTGAAGCTTAGGCCCTCACATTATTCAGGTGACACAGGTGGTTTCCAGGCAGAGGCCTGGCTGGTTAGCTTGAGCGGTTGCTTTAAGCTTTGTCCTTGTTCTAGCAACACGAAAGCTCGTGTTGCGATTCATCTACTGAAGGACGGAGCTGGAGTATGGTGGAGGACAGAGGAGCAGAAGCTCCATATAGATTCAGAGATAGTCACTTGGGAGCTGTTTGAGGAGAGATTCAGGAGTAGATACTTGCCACGGAGATTCATACAGCAGAGGATCGATGAGTTCCACGACCTTCGACAGGCTTCCCTTACAGTGGCCGAGTATGAGAGTAGGTTCTTGGACCTACTTCAGTACGTTGATTACATGCAGATGAATATGAGGGCAATATAGTCGGATCCACAGTTCATCCTTGGGCCTTAATATAGACATTGAGGTGCTAGGTGTTTGGATCCACTACCCATCTCTGGGGCATTAGACATTGAGGTGTTGCTGAGAAGGCCTAGAAGGCCTACATTGCAGAGGAGACTCGGGGTAAAACCCAGCAGGCTAGAGACCGGGTTAGGAGCCATATTCAGCAGTTGTAGGATAGTAGATCGAGGGGGTCAGCTCCTCTTCCTCGTGGTGGTCAACATTCTTCACAGTCATCTTTCAGGCCACAACAGCAGCAGCAGCAGCAGTCCCGCCCACCTTTTTGGCCTCCTCAGAGAGTTGATGCACAGAGAGGTCGAGCATGGGGCCTCCTAGGGGTCCCACCAGGACACAGGGTGGAGCTAGAGCTCAGTCAGCAGGAGCTCGACCACAGAGGCCACAACAGACTATGGCTAGATCATCAGGGTCCACAACACCTACCTCTAGGGCACCTTCTGGTGGTGCTGCAGTTTGGAGGGCGTCAGGTGGTTGCTTTGGGTGTGGAGTAGTGGGACACTTTTGGAGAGATTGCCCCCATAACCCTAATAAGGGTAAGGCACCCATCTCAGAGCCTACAATGGAGACATGGGACGGAGTCACAGATCTACGCAGCGGGTTGAGAACCACCAGCCGAGCACCAGAGCACGGTCATTGAGACCCCAGTGTGTAGTATCGAGGTGTTCCTACCTCCATATTGTTTGACTCTCTAGGTTCTTCCGATTCATTTATTACACCATCCTTAGTAGAGCGATGCAGGCTGGTGGTTATTAGACAGGGTCATAGTTGGGATGTCGAGATGGCTTCGGGAGCCAAGGTCTCGGTAGACTCCTTAGTAAAGGAGTGTGTTGTTAACTTGGGACCTTTCACCACCACTTCAGATCTCCGCGTACTTCCTTTGGGCTCGTATGGAGTCATTTTAGGCATGGATTGGTTGTCTGCACATAGGGCTAGGATGGATTGCTATCATAAGACTATATCTTGTGTAGACGATCTTGGAGTTGAGTCGGTGATTTCTGGGGTCAGGAGACCTGTTTCTATTCACACTATCTCTACTATGCAGCTCAAGCGGTGTGTGCGACGGGGTTGTCAGATGTATGCAGTCACAGTCAGTGACCGGACAGAGGATGGGTCTAGTGGGCCATCGCTAGATGACCATCCCATTTTGAGAGAGTATGCAGATGTTTTTCCAGGGAGGAGCTACCGGGATGCCACCCCCACGTGAGATTGATTTCCATATTGATCTTGTTCCAGGAGCAGAGCCTATCTCACGAGCTCCTTATCGATGACCACCCTAGAGCTCTGTGAGCTCAAGTTGCAGCTGGAGGGCCTTCTAGAGAAAGGCCTTATCCATCCTAGTGTATCCCCTTGGGGTGCACCGGTTATTTTTGTTAAGAAGAAGGATGGATCCTTATGGTTGTGCATAGACTATCGCCAACTGAATAAGGTAACGATCAAGAATCGTTATCCCCTGCCACACATTGATGACTTGTTTGATCAAATGAAAGGGGCCACGGTGTTCTCTAAGATTGATCTCAAGTCTGGGTACCATCAGTTGAGGATTACAGAGACAGACATCCATAAGACTACTTTTCGTACGAGGTATGGGCACTATGAGTTCACAGTGGTGCCTTTTGGTTTGACGAATGCCCCCGCTGTGTTTATGAGTTTGATGAATGGGGTATTCAGGACCTTTCTAGACCACTTCGTGCTCATCTTTCTTGATGACATTCTGATTTACTCACGTACGCGTGAGGAGCACGAGGGGCACCTTCGACAAGTTCTTCAGTGTCTTCGTGAGCAGCAACTTTTTGGGAACTTGGAGAAGTGTGCTTTCTTTCAGTCAGAGATTCAATACTTGGGTCATATCATCTCAGGTGAAGGTATCGCAGTCGATCCTTCCAAGATTAGAGCCATTATGGATTGGCCAGTACCCACTACAGTGACAGAGGTGCACAGCTTCATGGGGTTAGTAGGGTATTACAGGAGATTTGTGCAGGACTTCTCTCAGATAACACACCCCATCACTTCCCTTCAAAGGGAAAGGGAAGAAATTTGTTTGGTCGATAGGTGTGAGCAGGCCTTCAGACACTAAAGGAATATCTCACTACAACACCCATTCTTGCAGCGCTGCATCCACATGGTGAGTTCTTTGTATGCACGATGCTTCGTTGGTGCCTCGAGGTGTTCTTATGTAGGAGGGCAGAGTTGTAGCTTTTGAGTCTCGCAAACTCAAGGATCATGAGCTTAATTATCCTACCCATGATCTTGAGCTTGCAGCAGTTGTGCATGCTTTAGTTCGATGGAGACACTTTCTTCTTGGTCGGAGATTCACACTCAGGATAGATCATTTGAGTCTTCGCCACCTTTTCACGCAGCCCAATCTAAACGCTCGTCAGAGACGTTGGATGGAGTTTCTTTGTGAGTATGACATGGAGATAGAGCATGTGAAGGGGAAGGAGAATGTGGTTGCAGATGCTCTCAACAGACGGAGGCATTTGAGCATGGCTACTTCAGTGAGCACAGATTTACGGAGCAGATCCTTCAAACAGCCTTCCTCTTGATAGTTTCTACATTGCAGCCCGAGCAGAGATTGAGTCCCAGAGACCCCTTGAGGGAAATTTGATGGTTTCTCACTAGAGGCAGATGGTCTTCTCAGCACAGAGGTCAGATTTATGTTCCTAGGGATGGAGACTTGAGGCAGGACATCTTGACAGAGGCACATCATGTGCACCCTATTCAGCCCATCCTAGGGTGAAGAAGATGCACGCCACCTTGAGACAGTTATATCACTGGAGAGGTCTTCACAGGGACGTGGCTCAGTTTGTGTCACGTTGTTTAGAGTGCCAGAAAGTGAAGGCCGAGCATCAACATCCAGCTGGCCTTCTCTATCCTCATGCTATACCGGAGTGGAAATGGGACACCATTTCCATGGATTTCATTGTTGGGTTACCAATGTCGAGATATCATCACGACGCCATCATGGTCACGGTTGATAAATTGACAAAAGTAGCTCACTTTTCACCGGTAAAGACCACCTATAAAGCTAGTGCGGTGGCACGTGTTTACTTGGATGAGATTGTCAGGTTGCACATGGGATTCCACAAAAGATCATTTGTGACCGTGATCCTTTATACACTTCCCATTTCTGGACTACCATGCAGTATGTTCTCGGGACGAAGATTAACTTTAGCACAACCTATCACCCAGAGACAGATGGATAGACTGAGAGGGTGAATCAGATTTTGGAGGACATGCTCAGGATGTACGTGATGGATCAGCAGTCTAAGTGGGAGGAGTATCTCTACCTTGTGGAGTTTGCCTACAATAATAGTTTCTTCCAGTTCTATAGGCATGGCTCCTTTTCGTGCCTCAGTATGGTAGGGAGTGCAGACACCCCTTAGTTGGGATAGGTTGAGGATAGAGTATCTCTTGACCAGCTCTCTTACAGACATGGAGCAAGTAGTGTTGATCGTGCAGAGATTGCAGGAGGCACAGATAGGCAAGAAGTACGCCGATCAAAGATAGAACCGAGCATAATTTTGATGTGGGCATGAAGGTTTTCCTTCGTGTTAGGCCACATAAGAGCCCGATCCATTATGGAAAAGGTTCTAAGTTATCTCCTCGTTCGTTGGACCTTTTGAGATCTTGAGCGTATCGCCCGTTGGCCTACCGTCTAGATCATTGCCACCCAACTTGTCTCGCATACATGATGTGTTTCATGTTTCTGTTCTTAGGAGATATATCACAGATCCTTCTCATGTGCTGGATTGGACATCATTACAGGTGCAGGATCAGGGACAGTTGATGGTGGAGCCCGTCCATATCATAGATCGCAGGACCCTGGGCCTTCGAGGCAGAGAGATTGATCATGTGTGGGTGCAAAGGGGACAGATATATGATGAGACTGCAGCCACTTGGGAGGATGCTACTGCTTTACGAGTACAGTTTCCACATTTGTTCCAATGACTTCCAGGAGGAAGTCGAGTCTAAGGGGAGGGGGATGTAGTGCCCACTTTCCTTGGACACTATTCAGATACTGATCCTGACACTATTGGTCACATTTTGGATATTATTATGTTTTGATGTAGTATGATGTATCAGGGATTATTATGGACATTATTATGTTTTTATTAGTATGATGGTTAGATGTTAGATCCTGGATTAATATTGATCTGGATTCAGATGTTTTGCTTGAGGATCATTGAGACATTTTTATTGTTATGTGGATGATGATATACTAGTTGACATGGACAAGTTATTGATGTTAATTTTAGACATGTGACATTGATTATTATGAATAGCTCTAGTATAGAAATCTATTGGATGATGATATAGTTACAAATTGAATTTTAATGATAAATATTGAATCTTGATATTGTTGTGATTTGGATCTAATGTTTATATATCATTTAGATGTTCTGATATGGCCACGAGGCCGAAGGAGGTATTTTGCATTTTGCAGGTTAAAATCACAACAATGTTGGGGGACTGGAGACTAACCATATTGGAATTCAGTGTGAAATCAACAAGGTCACCATGGCAACTGTGTTTGATTGTGTGTTTAGTTAGGATTTCCCATGGGGGGGATTTCCATTATTGTGACCATAGGGGCATATGTGTGTTTTTATTATGTGTTCCCTTTTTAATTATTGTTGTGTGTATTTTATTTGTAATGTGCTTTTGTTTTAATTATTTAAAAGTGATAGTATGATGTGAGAGTCATATAGTTAAAATTTAATTAAATTAAATAGGATGTGGAAGGTGAAATTAAATGTTATTGTCTTGGTTGAAAATGAAATTTATTTATATATTTTATAACCATATGGTAATTAAATATATGGTTGTGTCTAAAGTTTGTAAAAATAAATGTCATTAAAATAAATGCATTTTAAAAGAGTGTGTAAGTTACCAAGTATGGGTTGTGTAAGTGAAGTGATAGATTGTGTAAGAGGTTGTAAGGCTGATTTTGGAAGGTCAAACACTCCTTCCTCTTTGAAATTCGAATTTGAACTTGGAGGACAAATTTGGAGGCTTGTGGGACAAGTTAAACTTGTCCCACACCTCTCAAAATCCTCCACCAACCATGCCTATTAATTTGGAGTCAAAATCAGATTATTTTATTACATTTTGACATGTTTTTGTGTAATTATTGATTGCACTTGTCTTACAAAATTTAAATGCATTTCTTTTGGGGTATGGGCTACATTGTGTATGTAAGTAATTTTGTCATTTTCATTTATTATGATTTATTTTTCCTTGATGTTGAATGCTCTTGGGATGAGGAACAATGATGTGGCATCCCACTTGGAATCCACATCATCCTCTCCCTCCATCTCCTTTTAAAATTAAAATTTCCTCTCATTTGAGGTTGTTGAAAGTTGGAGATTGCACTCTTGGGTCAAATTTCTCTTGCATTTTGGAGCTTTCTTGGTGGAAGAAGAGGATTTGATTGTGCATACATTTACCTTGCTGATTTGGGACTGGGTTTTGATGTAATAAAGACTACTGTTTTGGAAGCAAGTCTCCATCATGGAGAGGTAGGCTCTCACTTTTTAATATTGTTGTTGTTTCCTCTTTTAGCATGAAATTTGAATGTATTTGTGTTTGCAATTCTTAGAGGGATGGGTAGAATGCTTAGGGCATGCTGTGGAGAGAAGACTATGAGGTTTATCGAGAGAGGGATAAGGGATTTACCATTGACTTGTCTTGTGGAGGGAGTGTTGGTTGGGATCCACCTAGGGAAAAGAATATGCTTGCATTTCTTACTTTGGGGAGGTATAAGGGATAAATTTGGAGGAGGGATAAGGAGGGGTTGAGGAGGGATAAGGTTTATGGGATGGTTATGTTTTGGTGGTTTGTTTTAGGTGGATGCCCAATTTCAACATGGGAGGCATAAGGAGACCTCCATAGTTCTTGCTCTTGCTTGGCTTGCTTGCTTGGAGAAGGAGCCTTTGTTTTGATTGAAATTGTTGTTGTAGTTGAGAACTACATCTTTTTGTTTGTGCATTTCCTTGTGCATGTGAATGTATGTTATATGTGAAAGAAGCTATGTTGCCATGTGTTGTTTTATCATGCTCCATTCCAATATGGTTAGGATTGGGGGCCAATGGGGAAAGATGGCTTCTCTTTTCCCATTGGATGTCTTGGTCAGGTGGAGAGTGTTGCCTTTCCCCTTCCTTGTTGTGATTCAAATTGCAAGAATGAAGAAATCAGCAAGTGCTGTTTGGAGAAAGAAGAATACAATTTGTTTGACAAATCATTCCTTTGAGCAGTTTTAATGTAACCCCACCCACCTCAAGTGGATGAATGTAATTGATATAGATATGTGAGATGTTTACTTGTTATTGAAAGATGTAATCAAATTTGAGGAATGTAGAGAAGAATTGTAATTCTCTGTTTTACTTGTAAAGAAATGAAATTGAAATGATATACTTGTATCCTTTTGGAAATTGAAAATGGAAAATTCAATCAACTGGAAGGGAGTTAAATTGTAATGTGTTGTTTGAAATCAATGAAAGAATCATGTTCCTTGTTCAATTGCATTGTTGTGTTGTAAATTTTAAGGACTGTTATATCATGCAAACGTTGTTTTAGAAAAGAGAGTACGTATAAAGGAAACTAATAGAAATTAGATACTTTGAATTAAGTCTTAGAATTGAAATCCACTTTGCATTTTGAATGTAAGTGTGTGTTGAATCAATTTGATGACTGAGAGAGGAAATTGGTATGTTTTCCCTTAATTGAAATCTGCATATTAAATTGTAAACTCGTGCAAGAAATAACTTTATTTTAAATTGTAACTCGAGATTTTTAAAAAATAAATAAATAATGAAACTAATGTACATTTTAGAGTTATGACTAAAATTAAGGAATGAGACAATGAAATTAAGATGTACTAATGTATAAGAAACCTTGTGGCACTCAGCAATTAAAATGAACAACAAGATCCCCTTCAAAACTAGAAATTATACTTGCGTAATTTGAATTCTTGTCAAAAGATGTAAAAATGCAAATGGGAAAGCAATCAATGAATTGAATCTTGGAAACAATATTAAACTCATCCTAGACCATCCCTTCATGTTCTAGTTGCATGTTGAGGAGAAAAGAAATCAAATTGAACAAAACTTAAAAGTTATAAAAATTACCAGTCTTAAATTACAAACCCTGCAGATCTATTTCTTAAAATTGACCCTCAAACTTTATCAAATTATAAAATTGATGATTTCTATGCAAAGAGGACTCTGAGAGCTTTCTGAAAAGTCCAAGTTTACCAAAAATGGAGCTTCCTATCAAAAGTTATGGCCATTTGAAGTTTTACTTCAAAATGGCCATCCCAAACCAAAAATGAAATAATTCGACCTTAGAAAATTTAAATTTTGAACATTGGAAAAATTTAATAAAAATTTCCATGGCCCACCACCCTCTCATCCTATCGAAAGTTTCCACGTGGCACCTTGGAGGGGCAGCCATTATTAAAAAAACTTAACTTTTTGAAAATTTTGCCTTGGGAAAATTTTCACAAATTTCCCGCAAACCCGCGGCTCCAACCAATCACTGCACGACACGTGGCAGGGGGGCAATGATCAAAATGGAAAACTTAACCCTTTTTTCCTTTTGGAAAATTTCTTTTTTTCCTCCGCTGCCCGCGGCAAATCACAAAAGCGCCACGTGGCCATTTAAGCAAGTGCGGAGGCATGGAGGAAAATTTTCCTTTGGAAAATTGAGACTTTGGTTTTGGGAAAAATTTCAAATGTTTCCCCATGACCCACCTGCCTAAACGAATCACGTGATGACACGTGGCGTTTGGGAAAATTTTCCCAATTTTCTCCCTATCCCCGCGGACCTCTAAGGGAAAATTTTCCCCTAAAACTCCGCCCGACCATAACTTAAGTTTTACAAGGAGTTAGGAGGACTTCTTTATATGGTTGGAAAGGTGAGGAAATTTCCTATCCAATGAGCCTAGTTTAGGAAAGTTTTGATAAATCTAAGTGTGTGAAAAATCTAGTTGAATTTCAGGGCTTGATAGAGAGCATGCCTAGCGATAAATTTCTCCTTGAACCTTAGTAAAACTTGTAACCCCCAAATTGGAACCTTGCAAACTTGTTATAAGATAAAGATGGAAATATTGTGTTTGGTTAATCGAATCTATTCTGAACCTATTGGTTTCAAACTAGTATCTTGCTACTTGTTTGTAAACCCTTCTTAAAAAAATAAAAATTCCATAATTTTCCTAGTTTGTTTTTGTCTCAAGTGGTATTCCATAATTTTCTTGGACCATAGTTTGTAAAACTAGAAAATTGATAATCTAGAAAACAAAACAAATTGAAAAAAATTGAACATGTTAGTAAACTTAGAAAATTGAAGAAAACTCAAGGTTCCAGGGATGTTAATGTCGCCTTACGCGGAGGATCGGTAGGAGGGTGCTCAGCGAGCAGATAGAGATACTTCTATTGAGGGACATGCACCTCCTCCACATGGTGAGGAGGATGGAGGAGATAATTTTCATACGATTCGATCGAGTAGATTCACCACCTAGGAGGCAGGGGTGACGAGTTCGGAGCATAGAGAGAGGTCTCGAGCCCTAGGCTTAGGGATGAGCTTATAGAGAGGCCCAGAGGCCGTCGGACCACAAACAAGGATCATATCGGGAGATCCTGAAGCTTAGGCCCTCACATTATTTAGGTGACATAGGTGGTTTCCGTGTAGAGGCTTGGCTGGTTAGCTTGAGCGGTTGCTTTAAGCTTTGTCCTTGTTCTAGCAACACGAAAGCTTGTGTTACGATTCATCTACTGAAGGACAGAGCTGGAGTATGGTGGAGGACAGAGGAGTAGAAGATCCATATAAATTCGAGACAGTCACTTAGGAGCTGTTTGAGAGATATTCAGAGTAGATACTTTCCACGGAGATTCATACAACAGAGGATCGATGAGTTCCAAGACCTTCGACCTGCTTCCCTTAAAGTGGCCGAGTATGAGAGTAGGTTCTTGGACCTACTTCAGTACATTGATTACATGCAAGATGAGCAAGTGTAGATCCACATGTTCATTCGAGGCCTTAATATAGACATTGGAGGTGCTGTTCGGATCCACTACCCATAGACATTAGTAGAGGCCATTGAGAAGGCCTACATTGCAGAGGAGACTCGGGGTAAAACCCAGCAGGCTAGAGACTGGGTTAGGAGCCGTATTCAGCAGTTGCAAGATAGTAGACCAAGGGGGTCGGATCCTCTTCCTCGTGGTGGTCAACATTATTCACAGTCATCTTTTAGGTAACTGATAGCGATGGCAGTAGTCCCGCCCACCTTTTTGGCCTCCTCGAGATAGTTTATGCATAGAGAGTCAAAGTATGGGGCCTCCTGGGGTCCCACCAGGACACAGAGGTGGAGCTAGAGCTCGGTCAACAGGAGCTCAACCACGAGGCCATAGTAGACTATGGCCGGATCATCGTGGTCCACAACACCTACCTCCGGGGCACCTTATAGTGGTGCTACATTTTGGAGGGCATCGTGTGGTTGCTTGGGTGTGGAGTAGCGGGACACTTTTGGAGAGATTACCCCCGAGACCCTAATAAGGGTAAGGCACCCATCTCGAGTATATAGTCGGAGACATGGGATGGAGTCATAGGATCTACACGAGCGATTGAGAACCACCGGGCCGAGCACCGAGCATGGTCATTGAGACCCCATGTAGTATCGGAGGTGTTCCTACTGTTATCCAAAATGTGCCCCACTCATTTTGTGGCTAACTCCTTGTGTTCTTGCCTCTTTTGTGCCTCAGTCTATATTTTTGATTTTAAAACACTCAAGGATTTTTGGAAATGTCACCATCGAGATAGATCTCTCTCTCGGCTTTCCGAGAAAGGTAAAGATTTCCTCGTAACTCCTTATATTTTTCAAGTTATGGCTCGACGGAGTTTTTGTGGAAAATTTTCCCATTTGAGGCCCGCACCAATAGGAAGAAGCGCCACGTGGCAAAGGAGTTCGAGGGTCGGAGGCAAATTTGTAAATTTTCCAAGTATTTTGGTTGAATTTTCAAATGGAAATTTTTCCCGCTGGGCCCGCGGACCAATCACAGCAGTGACACGTGTCACAAGGGGAAGGCACAATGAAAAATTGGCTAAGTGTAAGAAAAGTCAAAATTTTCAAAGGAAAACCCGTGGAAAGGGAAGGAGAGAGAATTGCATGGCCAATCAGTACCTGACATGTGGCGTCAGACCAGCGGAGCACGGAGAATTTTTGAAAAAATTTCCAAAGACAAAAAAGAGGTAAAATTTGAAATTTTTTTCCCGCCAATCCATTTTTGGGCCGTTTTTACCCTAAATCTTCAAATGATCATATCTTTTGATCCGAGCTTATATTTTCACGTTATTTATATAATTGGAAAGTCATTAAAATTCTCGACATGATTCCATGGTCAATTTCTAATTTTGGTTCAGTTTAGAGAGAGAAAATTCAAAAATAGTTTTGGTACGTGTCTATGGCCAGAAATGACATTTCAACAACCAAATTTAATACAGAATGGGTCGCATTCTTCTCCAATATGGTCAAAAATGATAGGGTATGGGTTTGTAAGGTCCTCCATGCTATTTTAATGCATTTTCCATCAATGAGGAATGGGCTCCCACGTTTTTTACGTTTTCTCTCTCTTGGGCTCGACCCATGCATTGTAAAAGCCAGATTTGGCTCATTTCTTGAGGGTTGAACACTTTTGGCATTGCAAACTTCTTCCTTCACCTCGAGCAAGTGATAGTTGTAAGAATCAAACCTTTTTCACAGTTTGTAATAGGTTTATACCTCTTTGATGGTGGAATGCAAGATATTTTTACATGGAATTGACAGTGTAAACTCTGTGAATGCTTTCAGTCCTCTATTTGTATTGTTTTCCTTCATTTTAAGACCCCTAATTACATCTATCAGCTTGTGTATGTTTTCCCTTGTTGCATTTCATGAATTTGTGTCTATTTACATGTCAAAAAATGTTTCACCACTCCTTTAGTGCATCACCATCATTAGTTAGTTTCAATTTTCATTTCTATCCCCGTCCCCTTGCAATTTAGAGTAGGATTAGGATCTGAACCTCTATAGTTGTGCAAAATATAGATCTAAATCGAGAGGAGTTTTAGGAACCAACCTCTAATTTGGAGATTCCTCTCTCATTTTCACAAGTCCCACACTTGGAGAGAGGTTTCCATGTTGTGCAATCACACTGGATGCCTAAAACATCAATTCAGAACCTTGATTTGCATCCAGGGGTGTTGCTGATTTGCTACAACAATTTTGGCACGCCCGGTGAGACCTTAGAGGTCTCATTTTTACTGCAGCAAAGTTGATGTGCATCAGCTGCAATTTTCTTGCTTCAAAAGAGCTATAAATTACACATCCGCGCGACCCCAAGGAGAAGAATCAACTGTTTTCGATGTGTGGGCCTGAAAACTCATGAGAAGAATCACTACAAGGTCAAGAGCTAGAGAAGAAGAGGTGCTGTTTGAATATTTGCAGCTATCTCCAAGAGTAAGGCAAAGTGGGAGAAGGATTCAAAGGTCTCCATCTCCACCAAACATAACTCTTCCAACTCCTCCACATGGTAGGCCTTTCATTCATTCAACAAGGGTTTTAAGACCAATTAGAATGGCACAAAACAACCCCTATGTCAACTTCATAGTCAAGCAGCCCACTTGCCCTCAATGCACAACATCCAATTCCAATTGCAGCCTTCAAGAACATTCCCTACTTCACTGGAGAAAATTAGACTACTCCAAGTGATCATGTTAAAGACATTGCCAATATTTGTGCAATTCATGAAATCAATGAGATGCAAGTGGTATCGTCAAATTCTTTGGCATCTTAATTCAAGGGGAAAGCATTGCAATGGTTTAGAAGCCTTGGAGCTGGTTCTATCACAAATTGGAATCAGCTGTGCATAGCACTTCATGAGCAATTTGGAGAGAAGGGAGACAACTTGTCTCTTTTGGAGCAGCTGACAACCATCAAGAGAGCTCCCAATGAACAACTGACCGATTTCAACTTCAGATTTCAAAAGACTTGGGAGAGAATTCTAGTGGCAGTCAGGCCAACAACAAAAGGTGCTTTTCTCTACTATCTCAAAGCTCTAAATTCTAATATTTCTATGTTGATTCAGTCCATGGGAGGAATAACTATCCCTATGGCTTACAGGATTGCCATTAGGGCTGAAAATTGTTTGATCCAAGTGGCAAACTAGCCCCTAGACCTCCCATTCCATTGTTTCCAAGTTTAGAGAGTCCAAACACCAATCAAGCACCTAATTTGGCTCCTTCTCCCACCCCTAGAAATCGAGTTCAAATGAAGCTTCTACTTCATCTCCAAATGCCCCAAATGAGCTTCAAGAAGTCATGAAGCAATTGCAAAACCTAGGCAATGAGCTAATCACTCTAAAGAGGCAACAAGCCCAAGGTTTTAGACCTTCTTACCAGCCCCAAGCTCAGCCCAACAGGCAGCCATACCAACCACAAAGACCTCCTAATCCAGCTGCAAATATAAATCAAACAAGGCCTCCCGCCAATAGACCATTTTAGGCCTATAATCCAAATGTCATATTTGCCTCTAAGGCATTAGTGCCAACACAAAACAACATTGCTCAGAGTATGATTGGTGCTTTCCATGTAATGAACCTCATAACCAATCCATGTGCTTCAATGGTGCTTTGAATCAAGCATTAATGGTGACAAATCTTGGTGTGGAGGGTGAGGGCGTCAAGAAACAACCAACAACAAGAAACATTCCAACAACAATCAGCTCCAAATGACACCACGTTGGTAAATTGGCAAGTAGAGGATTTTTGTGGCATGAATCAAACGGTCTCTCAAGGTGTGGCAGCCAACACAAGGTCAAAAAGAAGGAATTTGGGTGAAGAATAGCCATTGGCTCCAACCAATCCATGACCTTCTATGGTTCCACAAGTGGTTGGCAAATAAAATCTAGTTGTAAATGCATAAGGGCAGCCAAGAGCAGCTCCTAGGCCAACTCAAATACCAGTTTTTCTACTCACATGTAATGAGTGAATGTGCAAACAAAGGGATAGCAAAGAGATCCTCCATCACCATTCGGTATCATCGATCGATCGATGAAGAAGACAAATGTCAACATATCAATGTGGGAATCCCTATCTAACCCAAGCCAAAGAGATTTGCTACAAGCTGCCATGAAGGATCGGCCAACTTTGAATCAAAGCAAGTTCGGATGTAAGAGAAAGTGCTCACAAATGCTGCCCAGCCTGAGGGAAATCATGGAGGATAGCAAGGTAAAATGTTGAAGCCCCCTCCTTTCTATGTTTCATTAATCATTGGAAATCAGTTAGTGCACAATTGCATGATAGATTCTCGGGGCAAGTAGTTCGGTGATGCCTAAACAAATAGCTGATCAACTAGGGCTCCAAAGATGAAACCATATCCAAAGGGGTAGTGCAGCTAGATGGGACAACAGTAACAATAGTTGGGGTGATTAAAAACTTGAGTCTTACCTTGCATGCATGTCCAAATGTTTTTGTTTCACAAGATGTATCAGTCATAGACCTTCCACCACTCTTTGCCCTATGCTTGTCAAGGGACTTCACAGCAAGATTGGGGGATATTTGTTTGTTGATTGGTCACACATGCTATTCAGAATGAGGTATGGAACTAAGGCTACAATCAGGTCTGAACCTATTGCAAACTTCCACATTGAGCCTTACACTCCAAGTCAGATCAACGCCAATTGTTCAGCATTTGATCAAGAAGACCACCCAAGCACCGATGAAGCTGACACCAAGGTTGGGAGCATCCCGGATCTAACTCTTGATGAATGGGCAAACAAGGTACATGCTTTTGATCCTTATCAAGAAGTAGAAGAATCTGAGCTAGGGGTCTATTGTATACATGAAGAAAATCAACCTATTCCTAACATCACCAAGCCAAACCACAAGGATGACAATGAGGTATGGAAGCTATTTTTAATGGATCAAGAAGTAGACAAGGTGCAGGAGGTGGAGCCATGCTTGTTTCACCTCAAGGAGTAAGGTACTATTCAGCTTTTAGATTTTAGTTTATATGCTCCAATAACACTGCTGAATATGAAGCCTTGGTGCAAGGGATGCATTGGGCAATCAAGAAGAAAATAAAGAACTTGCAAGTCTTTGGTGACAGTGAATTGATTGTAAATCAGGTCAAGGACAACATGCTGCCAAGAATGATCTACTCGGGTGCTACAAGAACAGGTTGTGGGACCTCATGAAATATTTTGAGGGTTTTGGCATCAAATCCATTCCTATGAAAGAGAATCAAGCTGCTGACAGGCTTGCAGCAGTAGGGGCAGCCTTTGACATTGTGGAAAGCATTCAACAAGACAAGGTACAACCAAACATCCATGTGATTGTGAGGCCTTCAGTGCCAGATAACAATGTCAGTTGGCAAGTGTTTGAGAATGACCAACAAATCATCCATTTCTTACAAGAAGAAGCCGAGTTCTTAGCTAAGAATCAAGAAAAATTGGAACAGCAGTTTGGTGACTAAGTGGTACAACTGAGAACTAACAAGCTGCCCAAGGGACTTATCACTTTGGAGTCCATTTTTAATCCCAATGATTAGTTTAGAAAGGAGAAAGAAAACATTCAGGTCAAGAGAGAGGATTCAGTATCCATCTTGGTAGAAGAGAACAAACCATTGCAAATTGGAAAGATGACAACTGATCAAGAAAGGTATGAGTTCGTACAGCTATGTCAAGAGTTCCCTGATGTGTTTGCATGGAGCTATGAAGATTTGAAAGGTTTCAATCCCAACTTAGCTCAGCATACCATTGAATTGGATCCAAATACTAAGCCTATCAGGTAGAAACAAAGACCAGTCAATCCACACATGGAGCCTCTCATGAGGAAAGAATTGGACAAGCTGATTGAGTCAAGAATCATATTCCCAATCAAGCATTCTAGTTGGGTTGCCAACTTGGTTCCAGTCAAAAAGAAGAGTGGAGAGATCAGATTGTGTGTTGATTTCAGAGACTTAAATAGAGCATCTCTCAAGGACCATTACCCACTCCCTTCCATGGAGCAAATCTTGCAAGTTGTGGCTAGCTCTGAGAGGTTTTCACTACTTGATGGCTACTTCAGCTACAATCGATTATGGTGAAGCAAGAAGACCATTCAAGACAGCCTTCACAACCAAATGGGGGACTTTTGCATACGGGAAGATGCCATTTGGGCTGTCCAAAGAGCAATGGACATGGCGTTCAAAGGTTTGATTAACAACGTGGTGCTGATTTACCTTGATGATATCACCTTTTTTTTCCAAAATGCAGCAGACCACCTCTCTCATTTGAGACAAGTTTTCACGAGGTGTAGGAAATTTGGAGTGTCTTTGAATCCTAAGAAGTGTATCTTTCTTGCACATGAAGGAAAGCTCCTTGGCCATATTGTCTCCAAAGAAGGATTAGCAATTGATCCAGAGAGAGTCGAAGCCATAAGAGCACTACCATTGCCAAGCCACAAGAAAGCCCTTGCAGAGTTTCTTGGGGAGGATAAACTTTATTCGGAGGTTTGTCCCAAATTTTGTAGCGCTTGTCAAGCCCATCACCAAAATGTTAAAGAAGAGCATGGATTTCAAGAGGACGAGAAGAAGGAAAGGAGAGTTTTGAAGCAATCAAAGAAGCCATTTCTCAAGCACCAACTCTCATCAACCTAGACTTCTCCAAGGATTTCATCCTCTATGCATTTGGAGGTAATGACACTATTTCTGCCATTTTGGTACAGCAGAACAAGGATAATGATGAGCAGCCAATTGCCTTCTTCAGCCAGAGCCTAGATGACTATGAGGTGAAGTACTCTTTTATTGAGAAGCATGTGCTGGCAGTAATCAGAAGCTTGAAGAAATTCAAGCATTTAGTCTCAAACAACAAGGTCCAGTTGCTGGTCTCACATGCTGGGGTTAAGGACTTCCTCCTCAACAAAGATTTGAATGAGAAAAGGGTAGGTTGGATCACCCATGTCATGGAGTATGACATTGAGATCAAGATCACCAAGCTGGTAAGAGGGAAAGGATTGTGTGAGCAGCTGGTTTTGGGGAAGCAAAAAGAAGTATGTAATGAAGAAGAGGCTATTTTGATGACAGTCAGGGGCAGCCATGAGCCAAGTGGCAATCAAGAAGAAGACAATGCTGCCCCCACTCCCTGCTGGACCCAAGGTATAATACACTTCCTAAGCACAGGCCTATGCCCTCCGGAGATGAACAAGACCCAAAGAAGACACTTCAGATTGCAGGTTGTCCCATATGCCATTGTTGATGGAGTTTTGTTCAAGAAAGATGTGAATGGAGTCTTTGCTGAGATGCATTAGCACAAATCAGATTCATAGGGTGTTGGAAGAGTTCCATGGTGGACCAGCTGGTGGTCATTTTGTACCAAGAGTGACAGCTCTAAAAATCATGAAGGCTGGTTATTATTGGCCTAAAATTTTTAGTGATTGTTATGCATGGATTAAGAGGTGTAAGAATTGTGCATTCTTCACAGGAAAAGAGAGACTTGCTGCCCTTCCATTGCATCCAATCTCAGTTGACCAACCATTCATGTAATGGGGTTTAGACTTCATTGGAGTCATTAATCCCAATTCAAGTCAAGGGCACAAATGGATTTTGACCACGAGACTACTTCACCAAATGGATGAAGCAAGAGCACTCAAAGAAGCAAATGAGTCCAAAGATCTTAGACTTTTATGAGGGGATAGCGACCAGATTTGGTATACCTGCTTCTGATAATATCGAGATAATGCATTGGCATTCATTGGATCCAAGGTGACCGAGTGGGCTGTCAAGAACGGATCTACCTAAGCACTTCATCAAACTATTACCCTCAAGGTAATGGTCGGGCCGAGTCTACAAACAAGAACTTATTGAGGATCATTAGGAGGACTCTTGATGAGAATCGAGGTCTTGGCATACCAAACTGAAATCAGCCTTATGGGCTGATAAGATAACTCCCAAGAGATCCACGAGGTAACTCTCCATTTAAACTTGTCTATGGAAGAGAGGTAATCTTGCCCATGTCACTTGAGTTGCCAACATTGGAACTCATGAAGCAATTAGAGTTGCTAGAGTTTGAGCCCATGGAGGTGAGATATGCAGAGTTGATGGAGCTAAAGGAGGTCGAAATCGTGGCATCCCAAGCAATGGAAAAGGATCAAGCTTTGATCAAAAAGACCTTTGATAGGAAGGCCAAGGATAGATTTTTTCAGTTGGAGATCTAGTGTTGGAATGGGATGTGGATAGAGCAAATCCAGAAGGCATTCAAAATTTGATGCCATTTGGAGTGGCCCATACATGGTCACGAAGTGCAAGAACAACAATGCTTTCTAATTGGCCTCATTGGATGGTGAAGAACTCTGAGATTCCAGTCAATGAAATCTATCTCAAGCGTTGCTTCTAGAGGGAAATTTACCACCTTGTAAATATTAGATTAGATTTTCATTCCTTTAAGTTCTTTGCACATTGTTTTTTTGTAGGTTAGTTTTGTTTTCCCTAAATGCTTTGGCACAACTTGTTGTCCCTAGAGATGTTTTGCAGTCCTTGCTTCCATCATGTGATATTCCATCTTCCTCCTTACACATTCTAAGTCATTTGGGGTTCTAAATAGAATATTTGATGGCTCCATGCCCAATGGACTACTTCAGGCTACTATTACTTTCATCTAGTAGGTAGATGACCCCTATGAGTCGCCAAAATTGTTATCCAAAATTTGCCCCAGGTCATTTTTGTGGCTAACTCCTTGTGTTCTTACCTCTCTTGTTCCTCAATCTACATTTTTTGATTTTAAAACACTCAAGGCTTTCTAGAAATGTCACCATCAAATAGAGCTCTCTCTTAGCTTTCTAGAAAGGTAAAGTTTGCCTCCTAACTCTTTATATTTTTCAAGTTATGGCTCAACGGAGTTTTTGTGGAAAATTTTCCAATTTGAGGCCCGCAGCCAATAGGAAGCTGCCACATGGTAGAGGAGTTTGGGGGTCGAGGAAAATTTGAAATTTTTCCAATTATTTTGGTCGAAGGTTCAAATGGAAATTTTTTCCCGTGGGGCCCGCGGACCAATCACAGTGTGACACGTGTCACAAGGGGAAGGCGCAATGAAAAATTGGCTAAGTGTAAGAAAAGTCAAAATTTTCAAGGGAAAACCCGCGGAAAGGGAAGGAGAGAGAATTGCGGAGCCAATCAGCACCCGACACATGGCATCTGAACAGCAGAGTGCGGAGAATTTTTGAAAAAATTTCCAAAGACAAAAAAGAGGTAAAATTTGAAAATTTTTCCCGCCGATCCGTTTTTGGGTTGTTTTTGCCCTAAATCTTCAAACAATCATATCTTTTGATCCGAGCTCAAATTTTCACGTTCTTTATATCATTAGAAAGATGTTAAAATCATCTATATGATTTCATGGTCAATTTATAATTTTGGTTTAGTTTGGAGAGAAAAATTCAAAAACGGTTCTGGTACGTGTCTATGGCCGAAAATGACATTTCAACAACCAAATTTAATACAAAATGGGTCGTATTCTTCTCCAATATGGTCAAAAATGACAGGGCATGGGTTTTAAGGTCCTCCATGCTGTTTTAATGCATTTTCCATCAATGAGGAATGGGCTCCCATGTTTTTATGTTTTCTCTCTCCCGGCTCGACCCATTGCATTGTAAAAGCTTGATTTGGCTCATTTCTTGAGGGTTGAACACTTTTTGGCATTGCAAACTTCTTCTTTCACCTCCAAGCAAGTGATAGTTGTAAGAATCGGACCTTTTCACAGGTTTGTAATAGGTTTATACCTCTTTGATGGTGGAATGCAAGAGATGTTTACATGGAATTGACAGTGTAAACTCTATGAATGCTTTCATCCTCTGTTTGTATTGTTTTCCTTCATTTTAAGACCCCTAATTACATCTATCATCTTGTGTATGTTTTCCCTTGTTACATTTCATGAATTTGTGTCTATTTACATGGCAAAAATGTTTCACCACTCCTTTGGTGCATCACCATCATTAGTTAGTTTCAATTTTTGCATTTCTATCCTGTCCCCTTACAATTTAGAGTAGGATTAGGATCGAACCTCTGTAGTTGTGCAAAATATAGATCTAAATCGGAGGAGTTTGAGGAACTAGCCTCTAATCTGGGATTCCTCTCTCATTTTCACAAGTCCCACACTTGGAGAGAGGTTTCCATGTTGAGCAATCACACTGGATGCCTAAAACATCAATTCGAACCTTGATTTTCATCCGAGGGTGCTTTGTTGATTTGCTACAACACGAGACCTTAAATAAGTAAGCTTAAGTAAGATAAATGGATAAATTCATTTAGAGTTAGACCTCGTTTAAATGACGTCTAATAAGATGGAATTTTGAATTTGTTTACTGATTGTGGAAAACTTGGTTAAGTTTAATAGGTTAAACTTATTAAGTTATCGATAATGGACTGCTTAGTCCAAAGATTAAGCAAGGAACCAAGAAGTGAATAGGAAACCCTTCGGTATGAAGGAGGAAATGCGTATTAAGCTAGAAGATGGATTAAGTCTCTCTTAGCTACATATAACTAAAACAAGAACAAGGATAAAGGATCGGCATGGATGCTTTAAAGTTGATCTTAAATACTAAGATTATAACCAAATCACAATTGAGCTAGATGTGTACCCTCGATGAGAGGATTCCATAGGACATTGACATACGCCAGCTACAATATAGTGTCTTCATGAAGGCGGGGCCTTAATGATGACATAATGTTATAAATGACATATTACAATGCCCTCCCGAATTAAATCATCAAGTTTACATAAGTTTGGATACTAAGTTCTTATATGGGGATAGGAATGTGATCACGCATCACGAAGTGACTCCAAAGGACTAAAGGTAACTAGACACACGAAGTCGTCTAGGGATGACATCGTATGTCTGCGTATCTTTAGTTACCATGAGTAACTTCCTATACTTGTTCATATTACTAGTTGGGGATTAGAGCTTGACCTTAAACGGAAGGACTGGAAGAGACTAGGAAAGACCATTCTAGATAACAGACGAAGTGAGGTGAAGGATGTATTCCAATGATGTGTACCACATCTAGGAATATGATCATGCAAAGCATGTGAAAATCTTTCGCCAAAGTATCGCAAGTGCTTGTTGCATTGTCCTAATCACCTAGTTTAAGATGCGGGATGTCGATGAATATCAATAACAGATATTCAGATAGGCTTCTTAAATGGATCACTTCGATAACCAGAAACGGTAAGAGAACCTTGTATATTTATTATACTAAGCATGAATTAACATGAAGAATCGGTAGGTCACCGAGTCATGAAATGAGAGATCGCTGAAACTCCGAGCCATAAAATGGGAGATCGGTAGTTCTGCGAGTCATTTACTGAGACAGATATGGTATCATTTATATGATTGAATGGCATTGAATGTGTGTTCCTTATTGCAAATATGTGAATAGGGAACATTGGTTTTTAAAAGAAATTGTGTGATCCAAGTTACATTAATTGACAGAGAATAATTATTAAGACTTGAACGTGTGTTTGAATCATATAATTCATAACAGAGAACGTTGTATATATAAAAAAATTCCCTTGTTCTAGTATCTTAAATGGGGATGTTACATCTTGGTATCAGAGCTGAAGGTTGCAGCTCTTAGACCTAATGAGTCCACAATTTAATAAGGTTTACATTTTATTATTGAACGAAAATGGTCGAACAAGAAGAAATGATGTGAACAACCCGTTACCAGGTGGAGAAGCAGCTACTGCTCAAAAACTGGATGAAATCCTTGCTTCCCTACTAGACATGAGAGATCGTTTGACTATTTTGGAACAACAGTCAATGGGAAATGAAGAGGAGGAAGAAGAAGCTGATATAAATGATCAACCACCTCCTCGTGGACAACACCAATGGAGGGAATCGAGTGTTGATAATAGTAATGTGAATGCTCCTAATCATCCCGGAACTAAAAGGGCAAGATTAGTAGCTGAACTTACAAATGACATAAAGAGAATAAGTCCTCCAAAGTTTGATGGAACAACCCTTGGGGACGAGTGAGAACCGACTTAATGAAATGGAGAAGTACTTTGCAATAAGAAACTTCTCTGAGGAGACCAAAGCGATATGGGGAGCATATCATCTTTCTCATGAAGCATCATCATGGTGGGACAACCTGTAAGGATGAGTTGAATATTGTTGAATCGAGACATAACTTGGGATCAATTTAAGGGTTACTTTAGGCAACGGTGGCTGCCTCAACTCTATTTTGATAGGAAAATGACTAAATTTCAGAACTGGTCGCAAGGAAGGCTGACAGTGACAAAATACTGGGAAGGGTTTACTAAACTCCTTAAGTATGTGCCGTAGTACCAAGCTGACGAGAAGTTCAGAATACGAAAGTTCATAATGGAACTAAATCCCATCATTGGTGGCGAAGTGGATGTCCACGGTCCAACCACCATGGAAGGAGTTGTCGAAAAGGCAATAAGACAGGAACATAAATTGAGAGTAATTTCTACTCATAGGGAAGAGATAAGGAAGAAGATTCCCAACTCTTCTTCATCTCTTGCACCAAAAAGGGGGCCTTGGAAAAGGTTTGGTGTGAAAAACAAAATTGTTGTAGACAACAACAAGAAATTTGTAATGAATAAACCTATAAATGGTGTGTGGAACAGCTTCGCAAAAGTTAGTGGTAATGGACAAAAGTCCTATGGGAGCCAGAATGATAACTTCAAAGCTGGTAACAAATTTGAGCCTAGGAAAGGGCCAGTTGGAGGATGCTTCAACTCTAGAAAGTACCATTACGCGAGTCACCGTCCTCTCGAAAAGGATGATCGCGATCAACAAAGATAGGATACACGCTTGTGGTGGCTAATGAGACAAGTTTGAAAAGCAAGTTACACTGTAGAAGTTCCGGTAAGTTATTCGGTACACCCGTAGTCATACTTTTTGATACTCGAGCCACTTTGAATGCTTTATTTCTACTAAACTTGCAATGAAATTAAAAAGAAAGGCTGAATGAATGGATAAGACATGGACAAAGCATTGTGGGAATAATGTTGTCCATACAAATAAATGTACCTTTTTGGGCAATTCTTGACTTACCCGAGTTTCTCCACCGAAGTTGACTCCGTATGTCACTCCTTTAGGATCATATGATATCATTATTAGAGTTAACTAGTTGGCGAACATAAGGCAAAGGTCGACTGTTATGAAAAACAAATTTGTTGTTTTGACGACCTGCAGAAAGCGGCAGTCATTCAAGGTGTAAAGCATGAAGTTGCAATTAGAAAACTAACAGCTATGTAACTAAAAAGGGCTAAAAATAGAGGCTGCACCTTGTATGCAGTAAAAATGATAGAAAATACTTGAGGAGGATAATGATTTCATGGAAAGATATCCATTATTAAGGGATTTCAGTGATGTATTTCTGGAGGAATTACCAGGTCTTCCACCCAAACGAGAGTTTGACTTTGCAATAGAAATCAAGCTAGGAACTAAACCCATATCTAAGGCACCTTATAGAATGACCACCCTCGAGTTGGTAGAGTTAAAGGCTCAATTACAGGAACTTTTGACTAAGGGGCTGATATGTAACACCCTGATTTTGTAAGTTATCTTGGTGATTATTTTTCATACTATTGTATCTGCTGAAATGAAGGCAAACATGTTAAGATATATTTTGATCTTAAGGGAATGTGTTGTAAATCGGGATTCTTGCATGCTGTAATTAGTTGCATGGGAAAACAGCTTATTATTTGCTTGTATATGTTATCGATGTGACGACAAATTGTCGTGTGCTTGCTGAATTCTATATCTTTGTGGCCTTTTTGTAATCGCTTTGTTGATTTACTCTTGACTGAATTGCGAGTTGATATAAATGTGTGGCACCTGATTGTAGGTATGAGTAGCTGGCACGTAAATGCCAATGACAAAGGTTCGATTCTTGAACCATGCACTAGTCGTACTTAAGACCTCATGAGGCAGGAAATGTCTGACACGGGTGGCTCTGGCATGTGAAGCAAAGGATGAAACATCCTGCACAGCATTGACATGAATGTCAGTTGGAAGACTGGATTGGAGGTTGATTAGTGTTAGTGGTTAGAAGGAATTAAATCCTAAGCTAATCCTAAGTTCTACCTTACATCCTAAACTACTATCCTAAGTGGATTTTTAAATTCTAAAATGACTAACATAAACCTAAGTCCTATTAACCTAAAGACTAGGCTATGACCTAGGTCGAACACTAAAATGAATCCTAAACTAATCCTAACCTAAAGGGGACGCGCAGACCCTTGGGGGAAGAGGATAAGGATGAAAGGGAATTAATGGCAGTTAATGCGAGACCTTATGTGGACAGCGCCAGTTTGGCGGGGACAGGGAGAAAGATGGAGGTAGTTAGTTGGTTATGAGGCTAAATTTGGTTTTGCATGCAAAATTTGAACTTGGGAGTTCGCCAACCCAAGTTGGCAGTGGCGTGGGAAAATGGGAAAAGGCAGAGCCTTTAATGCATTAATTTTTTTGGTCCTCGCGACCAGCTCACCTTGGAAAGTGTATGAGGGAAATTTGATTGTTTATTGTGTCGATTCGGATTTTGAGAAGTTGCTCTGCATTTGGTTTTTTTTTATTTGGTTCAGTCGAACCAGTTTCATTGGGTTTTATTACTGTTTCTTTGGAAAAATTGGAGGCTGTTGCTAATCCTGTAAGAGAAAAGGTGATTCTGGGAAGCTCGTGTTTGCATTTGTGGAAGGAAACACCTTCTGTAAACGCGGTTTTCTTCGAGTTTTGGAAAAGAAATTGTAGACATGTTAAGCCCTTCTCTTTAAAACACTTGCTTTGTTTAAGCATCTCATTAAAACAACCCTACTCTTGGGTTTTGGGTTTATGTGATTGTTGTCATGTTGATACGATTTGGATTTAGTCGATTCTTGCTGTCATTTTTGGAAATGATAGGTAAAATCGTTTCCGGTTGTTGTGTTTAAACTGTCTTTGCATTTTCTTGGAATGGAATACCTCCATGCTGTGTTGGTTTGTTTGACAGTAAGAGGAAAACTCGTCATATGTGATATGGAACTGTGCATGTTGTATGAGTTGTTATCTTTAATGAATCAATCGTTCTTTTGTTGAGGAACTGGAATGATAGAAACAGTAGTTGTTGAAGTTGTTTCTTACTGAAATCTTTGAAAAAGGAAATAGATCCTTTTCCTTCTGCTGTTTTGGTTTTTGATGGAAATGGCAAATGGGTTTTGTATGGGCATATGAATTCGATTTGAAGGAAGAAATGGTAATATTTTATTGCTGTCCCTTTTTCTTGCTTAAAGAAATAGACGAATACGATTTGGGTATTCGTGGGAGTTGGAAAAGAAATAGTTTTTCTTCTGAACTTATGATGAATTATATTATTTTCTTGCTGAGAAGGTAGGATGATTAGTTGTGTTTATTGATGTTGTTTGGTCTACCATTCAGACTGTGAACATGATTAAAAAACTTGGCTTTGCATTTCTGAGCAATGAATGAATATTTATGAATTGTACTTCTTCTTACCTTGGAGGAAAGTTGATTTGTTATGTCTTATTTGAGGCGGTTTGATCTCTAATTTGGACTGTAGTCGTGAAAACGAGTTTGACTTGTATTTCTGTGCAATAAATGAATTATATTGTTTTCTTGCTGAGATGGGAAGTTGATTTTATAGTGTTCTATGGATGCGGTTGGTCTTCTACTCAGTTTGTCGTTGTGAAAAAGCACTTTACTTTGGATTGCTGTGCAAAGGAAGAAATGCTTGGGAAATTGTCTTGCTGTTGGGTCTGTTTTGACTGTACTTTGTTGTGCATCTGATATCCTATGCGGGCTTTTAATAATAAGGGTATTATTGTATGAAAATCACATTTTGGGCTCTATACATCATTTTGAACAAAAAAATGGATTCAGGTAGAAACATTTATTGGTAAGGAATTCTTCTTCTTTCTGCTATTTTGATTTGGTAAAATCAGTAGTCGGATGGTTTATTGAACTTGTAAGTTCAGTCTGTATAGAGGACAGTGGCATTTAAATTGTTTCCTGAGTGCTGTGTTTTTCTGTACAATTAGAATATTTAAATGTTTCTTGCGGTCTTCGATTTTACACAGTCATTTAAAAGAAATGAAACCGACCTGAACAATTCTTGTTGAGTTCGAAGAAAATGGTTGTTTTCTTATTGAAAGGTGAAAGGGATGAATTCTTCTCTTCTTGCTGTTGAATTCTGGGAATAGTATTAGAGCCTTACTGTGCTTTAAGATTTAGTCTTGCTGTAGGTAACAACAATGTGTAAATTGTATTTTGAACTGTATGCGTTCATGGAAATAGAAAGTCATGCGAATAATTGATTTCGTGATTGTATAACTGTTATTTGGTTAAAAATACAGTGAAAGAAATATGGATTCTTCTAGTACCGTAAGTACAAAGAATGCATCCTTATACTATTTGATCTATGATAAATACGATGTTGTACTAACCTGTTTTTGGGTATTCATATGAGCCTGATTTAAATGAAGTATTGATAAGGACGATAAATTCTTCCTTGTTTTCATTTAAAGCTGATTATGAATGAAATTATTCTTGCTGCCGGAAAGTGAATTCCGAATGGATTTTGTAAGTTTCACTCTGAACTGTTATCTTGAATTGTGTCTCGTTTGGATTCCATTTTTAGAACAGTCATGAGGAAAGAGATAGGAATGTGGATGAATAACTTGGAAAAATGATCTTTTCTTCTTTCATTCAGTTGAAAATCTGTAATCGTTAATAACGAATCTTGTAGTGCTTAGATATGAGCAACTATATGCATTGTTGTTTGCTTCCTCGTCTGTGCTTGATTGCTTGGAATCTAATATGATGCATGAACTGAAAGGAAAGTAATTGGTTTACGTTTCAGTTAGTTTTACCCTTTGCATTTATTATTAATGAAAGGAGTGGAAAAGATAACAGTATGTTATATCAGCAGTATGATACTTGTATTCCTAAACTTTACAAATATTGTAATTTGGAACTTGTAACGGTTATGTGGAAAAATAGGACAGCAGTTCTTTGGCTGATTGGGATGGTATTTGATGGTTCAGTTGTTATGCTGTCCATTCTTTGATGCTTGATTTTTGATTGATGTTCTTACTGTCGTTACATAAAAGTAGGGTTCTTTTATTGAGACAGTTAATTGAAGCACCTCATTTTAATGACAAGTGCTTAATATGCTCAGTTCATTGAACTGACCCGTGCAAGTAATTTTGCAGATGGAATTTGATTAGAACGAAGACATGGCTGTTTTCTGATGCTTCTTTTGATTGTCTGGAGATGAATTGTATTTGTTAGTTAATATTCCTCTACGAGGAATTGTGAAAAGAAGAAAGTACATTCTTCTAACTATGAGTTGTAATGATGTTTAATATAAACAAAGTCCAATCAGTTGGATTGGCAAATGTATGGATTATGAAATGGATGATGAATACAAATACAAGTGTGGTATTTTAATGACTATATCAGTTGATATTGTTGATTAAATTGGAAATATAATGTTATTTCTTGATTTGGATTTATTTAATTGTCCTTGGATGGACGTTAAAAAGGAACTGATATCTATTCTTACCTAAATGCAACTTTTAAGTTGGAATGTGCAATTAGTTCATACTTGGGTAAAGATGAATTCTTAATTGACATTAAAAAGGATTAGGAAGAAAATGATCCCATAACTGATAGGTATTCAGGATTAGCTCGGAAGCTAAGGAATATCAATTAACTTAGGAGTAATCGAACTTCGCTTTCGAACTCCATTAATGACCTCGTATGTTAAATTCAGAAAGAAAGGATATGGGATAAGTATATCCATAACTAATGGACCTTAACTATGTAATGTTAAGGAGAATAAATGAATACATTTATTGGGAATTAGACCTCGTTTAAATGACGTCTAGTAAGCTGGAATTCTGAATTTAGTTACAGTTGTAAAAATCCTGATTAAGTTTAATAGGTTAAACTTAACACGTCCATCGGTAACGGGCTGCTTAATTCGAAGATTAAGAAGAAATCCAAGTAGAGAAATGCAGCCCTTCGGTACAAAGGAGAAGATGCATAGCAAGCTAAAGGATGGATTTAGTCTTTCTTAAGCTACGTAACCGTAATGGGAACGAGGATAAAGGATCAAGCATGGTTCTTTGAAAGATGATCTTAAATATTAAGATCATATCCAAATCACTTGAGCAGGATGTGTACTCTCGATGGGAGGATTCCGTAGGACATTGACATATGCTAGCTACGGTAAGGTGTCTTCATGAAGATGGTGTCTTCATGACGACACAATGTTATAGCTGACATATTGCAATGCCCTCCTGAATTAAAACATCAAGAATACATAGGTTGAATGTGAAGTTCTTGGTAGGAATAGGAGTATGATCACGTATATGGAGTGACCCAGTACTAAAGATAACTAGACACACGGAGTCATAGGGAACAACACCGTATGTCTGCGTATCTTTAGTTACAGAGTGCCTTCCTATATTCGTTCATATTGCTAGTTGGAAATCGGAAGTTTAAATCGAGCTTAAATTGAAAGGATTTGGTAGGAACCAGAAAGACCATTCTAGATAACGGGTGAAGTGAAGTGAAGGACGTATTCCATTGATGTGTATCACATCTAGGAATATGATCATGCAAAGCATGTGAAAATATTTGGCCAAAGTATCGCAAGTGCTGGTTGCGTTGTCCTAATCACTTAATTTAAGATGCAGGATGTCAGATGAGTATCAGTAACAGATATTTAGATAGGCTTCTTAAATGGATCACTTCGATAACTGGAAATAGTTAAGAGAACTGGTATATATAATATACTATGCATGAACGAACATGAAGGATTGGTTGTTTTCGAGTCATGAAATGAAGGATCGTTGAAACTCTGAGCCATGAAAATGGAAGATCGGCAGTTCTTCGAGTCATTTACAACAGCATATAGAATCTATTATAAGATTGAATGGCATTGAATGTGTGTTCCATATTGTAAATATGCAAATAGGGAACATTAGTTTTAAAAGGAAATTGTGTGTTCCAAACTGTGTTGTTTGGGCAGAGAACAATTATTAAAACTTGAACATGTGTTTGAATTATATAATTCATAACAGAGAACGTTGCATATATATAAAAAAGAAAAATTCCCTTGTTCTAGTATCTTAAAATGAGGATGTTACATGATAAGACCAAGCGTCTCACCATGGGGAGCACCGGTAATTTTGTAAAGAAAAAGGATGGCACAGTGAGACTGTGCATTGATTATAGATTGTTGAACAAGGCAACTATTAAGAATCGATACCCACTTCCTAGGATTGATGATCTGTTTGACCAAATGTGTGGAGCATCAGTCTATTCAAAAATAGATCTTCGATCTAGGTATCATTAGCTGAGAATAAAGGAAGAAGATATTCATAAAACAACTTTTAGAACAAGGTACGGGTATTATGAATTCACGGTGTTACCTTTTGGGTTTGACAAATGCACTGCCGCCTTCATTAATCGATGAACAATATTTTCAAGAATACCTAGACAAGTTTGTGCTTGTATTCTTAGACGACATTCTTATATACTCTAAAAATGTCGAAGAGCACTAAGAACATTTAAGGGTAGTACTAGAAGTTTTAAAAAGAGGAAGTTGTATGGTAAACTATCTAAATGTTCCTTTTATGATGCGAGAGGTGCATTATTTGGGACACGTTATAAGAAAGAACGGAATAGCTATAGACCCTTCAAAGATCGCAGCTATAACCGAGTGGCTGCGCTAAGAACGTGCATGAAGTAAGAAGCTTAATGGGCTTGAAAAGATATTATAGAAAGTTCATTAAGGATTTTTCAAAAATTGCTGCCCCAATCACTTTACTTTATGCAAAAGAAGGATAAGAAATTTGTGCGGGTGACAAATGTGAATCTTCCTTTAAAAATTTAAAGGAACGTTAACTACAAGACCTATTTTAATCGTATCGATTCAAATAGAAATTTTATGGTTGTAATGGATGCATCGGAGAAGGCCTTGGAGGTATTCTATTACAGAATAACCATGTCATAGCTTATGAAAGCAAAAAGCTTAAGTTACATGAACAGAATTATGCTCCACACGACCTAGAGCTCGCTGCCATTGTACATGCACTTCAAATGTGGAGGCATTACCTTTTAGGCAAACCTTTTGAGTTAAAAACTGACCATCTGGGGTTGAAGTATATTTTTACTCAGCCAAATTTGAATGCAAGACAACGAAGATGGTTAGAATTTCTGTCTCGGTATGATTTTGATATAAGCTACATCAAAGGCAAGGAAAATAGAGTGGCAGATGCTCTGAGTCGAAGGAAGCATATCTCTGCTCTTATCACGTTAAGAACTCAGTTTAAGGATGAGGTGAAAGATGCCTTGGAATCAGATCCTTATTTCCAGCAAGTCAAAACAACACTTGCTGTAGATCCAAAGGATGTAAGGTATAAAGGATTTCGTTTTGATAATGAAGGAATTCTGAGGTTCAAAAACAGGGTATATATACCTTTGGCAAATGATTTAAGAAGGAAATTGTTAAGCTGAATTCCATAATTCACCTTTTTCTGGACACCCTGGCATTACGAAAATGCTTGCTGATCTTAAGTAGCAATACTTTTGGAAGGGAATGAAAAAGGATGTGGTGGAATTTGTAACACACTGTTTGGAATGTCAGCGTGTTAAGGTGGAACATATGCATCCCACTGGATTATTGTATCTCCACAGTGTTCCACAAAGACAAATGGCAAGTGATAAAGATGGATTTCGTTCAAGGATTGCCTATGTCAAGGAACAAGCATGATATCATCCCGGTTTTCATCGAAAAATGAACCAAAGTGGCACACTTCATTCTTTGGTAATTTGAAAGACGATGCACCAAGATTAGCAAGAAGATTTGTACATGAAATTTTCAGATTGCATGGAATACCCGAATTGATCATATCGACGACGAGATCTCGAGGATGACATCAAGGTTTAGGAAAACGCTTAATGTGGCCTTGGGAACTAAATTAAACTTCAGCTCTGCATATCATCCGGAGATGGATGGACGGCCAGAGAGAGTCAATCAAGTTTTAGAGGACGTTAAGAATGTATTGCATGGACCAAAGGCATAAATGGGAGGAATACCTTCCTCTGGGAGAATTTACCTATAATAATACATATCATGCCTCTTTAAAAATGGCGCCCTTTGAAGCATTGTATGGAAGAAAATGCAGAACCCCTATTAGATGGGATAGCGTAGAGAGAGAGAGAGGTAATTGGGCCGAAATCCTCAAGGAAATGGAACAACAAATCAAAATGATTCGGGAACATCTAAAGGAGATCGCTTGCGATAGGCATAAGAGTTATGCGAGACTTAAAGCGGGTTAATAGGAATTCATATAAACTTGGTGAGAAGGTCTTTCTTCAGTTAAGCCGAAAAAGATCTCAATAACTTTTGGCAAGGCTGCCAAGTTATCGCCACGCTTACGTGGGACCTTTTGAAATTGTTGAAATAATCAACCCTGTAGCTTATCATCTAGCATTACCTCCTGCTTTATCACAAATGCATGATGTTTTTCATATTTCTTTGCTTAAGAAATATGTAACAAATTTATCACATGTGCTGAATTGGAATTCCTTGCAGGTCCAAGACCCAGGAATAATCATGGTTAAGCCCATTCGAGTGCTGGGAACTCACCAGTGGTGCTTAAGAAATCGTGAAGTGAATCAATGTAAGGTCCAGTGGGACCAGTTTAGCGAAGAAAGTGCAACTTGGGAAAATCTCAAAGAAATGAGATCTGCTTTTCCATACTTGTTTGATCGAAATTGAAATTCGAAAAACTGATAATTCTACCAAATTTAGACAATTATTGGTCTATTTTACAGTTATCCTAAAACATTGTTTTAAAGAGTGAATCTGTTTTTGGTATGAACTTATGAATGGAAGGACAATAACTGAATTTTGTCCTAGAAACTCCTTGAATTGGTTAATTTGATCATCGGGACAATGATTCTTTAAGAAGGGAGGAATGTAACACCTTGAGTTTTGTAAGTTAACATGGTAATTACTTTTTATAATGTTGTAACTGCTGAAATGAAGATAAATATGTTAAGACACATCTTTTGATCTTAGAGGAATGTGTTGCTGATCTAGACCCTTGTTTGCTGTAACTTGATACTTGGGACAGAAGTTACTATTGCTTGTGTGATTGCTAATGAGACTTGATATGGAAACTAGTTAATTAAATATTAGGGGATTAAACCCTAACCAACCCCTAAGTTTTATCTTATACCCTAACTACTATCCTATATGGATTTTAGATTTCATAAGGGAGAAAATAGATATAAATTCCATTAACCTATGAACTAGGCGGATGACCTAGATATGGACTATTAAAATCCTAAACTAATCCTAACCTAAGGAAGGGGACACATAGACCCATGTGGATGGAAAGGATAAGGGGAGGGGAGGTAAGAAATTTATAGGACAATAAATAATGTCCTTACAAGTTTCAACGCCAAGTTTGGCGGGAACAAGAAAAAGTTGGAGGCATCTAACTAGCTAAGTGGCTAAAAAGTAATTACATGCAAATTTTGAAAAAGGAAACTCGCCAACCGAGTCGGCGGTGGCATGAGGAATGGGAAAAAGCACTTTGCATTCAATGCATTCAATGCATTCAATGACCTTGGTCTTAGCGACCAGCTCGCCTTGGAAAGAGGATAGAGGAAAAATTTGTTTGTCATTGTGTGCAATCGGGTTTTTAGTTGCTCTGCATTTCTTTCCATGGTTCTCGAACCTGCTTTGTTAGTTTTGGTTATTGTTGTTGTTGTTGGAATAGCCATGGCTATTTTTGAGCTTGAGGAAGTTAGTGGACTGTTGGGAAAGCCCTTCTGTGGATCTTTGTGGAGAGAAATAGCTCCTGTGGACGTGGTTTTCTTCGAACCACAAAAAAATATATAGGCATGTTAAGCCCTTCTCCTTAAACCATTTGCTTTTGTTTAAACGTCTCATTAAAACAACCCTGCTCTTATGAGGGGTGATTTAGTTAAATGATGTTGTTGTTTTGAATGAAATGATCTCTGGATTGAGTCATTTTATTTGTTGTATGTGACTTGAATATTTCTTTGCAAAATGGGTAAATGAAATGAATCTTTCTTACTTTATGAGTTTGTATTGATAGTATTGTGTAATCGTTTCTATTACCCATTATGGATTCGAGTTAGTGAATGTACCAATGATGTGAGTATTGTTTTACGAGTTCGCATGCATTCTTGTAAAAATGGAAGGATAAAAGGATTTGATATGACCTCTGGTTTGAGCTGTCATTATAAAACAAACTCGACTTGGGTATTCTTGTGTATTTTTAAGAAAATGAGTGTTTCTTTATTGAAATTATTAAGGAAACGATTTTTCTCTTTCTCTTTATTTTAAATTAAAGTAATGGTGATTGGGTTTCATTGTGCATTATGGGTTCGGTTTGATAGAAGTGATGGTGATATGTAGATTGTTTTCTGAGTTTTGTGCGTGAATGGTTTTAAAAAAAAAAAAACGTGAGAATGCTTGATGGAACTGTGCGTGAGTTATTTTCTCCGGTTGTATTACAGCGCATAGAATACAAATTCTTTGGGACAATGGGCTTGTTTCATCGTTTTACTCTTACGCAATTTAAAATGATTAAATGCCTCCGTATTTGGTTTGAAATCAATGAAAGAATTTGTTTTAGGAACTATTTACCTAATTCTAGAACTGAGTATATGGGTATCTGTCAGATGGAATAGAGTTTACTATTTCAGTCTCTTTTAGACTCAATGATGAAATTATATGTATATATATGTGTGTGTATATATTCAAAATGCATTCTAGACTTCTTGATATTTCATCAAGACCGAACTGAAGTGGGATTCTTACCTTGAATGTTGAAAATGAATCTTTTTACCAATAAGGTGAAACTCATGATTTCGTAGCTAGCTATTTGTACATTCTTATTGTTCAGGTCTAGCTGAAATGCTTGTTTTTGATGAAACGTTGCTTTGATAAAAATAGATGTACATTCTTGCTTGTTTATACCTAGACGTGAATGTCTGTAGAGTGAAATATTTAAAAGGAAATGATTGTGCTTAGAGGTTTTTGGGATACTAAAGTATACTAATTATAATGAATCATACTATTGGATTATGTCTGTTCTAAATAGTGGATATTTGGTTAGACAGCGAGAAGAAGTAATATGATTCTTCTTTATATTATTCGATTATTGATTTTATTTACTTCTCTTTGGACTGTTATCATTGATTGACATCACGTTGGATTAAATTCTCAGTACAGTCATGAGGAAAGGAAAGGGAGTGTGGATGGATAATTTGAATTAATGTTCATTTCTTCTCTCATACAGTTGGAAATCTATAATCGTTATGGAACGAATTTTGTATTGCTTTGGTTTAAGCATCTGCATTTTATTGTTGTTTACTTTTCTCATCAGTGTTTGATTGCTTGAAATCAAATGGGTCATATGAATGGAAAGGAAAGTAATTCGGTTTATATTTTCAATCAATTTTATCCTTTGAAATTATAACTAATGTAAGGGAATGGAATTGATAGCATTTATGTTAGAACAACAGTATGCATAATTGTGTTATTAGTTCTTACAGATGTTTGTAATCTGGAACTATTAGAAGGAAATTACTTCTTGTGGTAATTATTGGGAAAGAGGGCAGTAATCCTATCTTTTCTGATTGGGAGGGTAATTAGATGATTGAGTTGTTATGTTGGTCATCCTTTTTTATACTTAATTCTTGAATGATGTTCATATTAACGTTTCATAAAAGCAGGGTTATTTTATTGAGACAGTTAATTAAAAGCACTTCATTTTAATGACAAGTGCTTAATATGCTCAGTTTAATGAACTGACCGTGCAAGTAATTTTGCAGATGGACCTTGAGTATAAATGAAGACATGGTTGTCTTTTGATACTTCTTTTGATTGACTGAAGATGGATTGTAATTGATAACTATTACTACGAGGAAATGAGAAAAGAAGAAATTACATTCTTCTAACTTATGAGTTGTAATGTTGTTTTATATAAACAAAGTCCAGTCATTTGGACTGGAAAATGTATAGATTGTAAAGCCGATGGAGGAATACAAGTACGAGTGTGATATTTTTAATGACTGTATCAGTTTGATATTGTTGAATAAGTTTGAGAATATAACATTATTCCTTGATTTGGAATTATTCAAATGTTAATGGATGGATTTAAAAGGGAATAACATCTATTATTTACCTAAATGCAACTTTTACGTTGAAATGTGTAATTAGTTCATACTTGGGTTAAGATGAATTTTAAATTGACATCAAAAAGGATTTAGGTAAACATGATCTCTTAATTGAAAGGTATTCGGGATTAGCTTGAAAGCTAAGGAATATCAAACAACTTAGGAGTAGCCAAACCTTGTATTCAGACTCTATTAATAGCCTCGAATGTTTAAATTCGAGAAAATAAAGATATGGGAAATCATATCTATTGTTAATGAACCTTAACTAAGTAAGGTTAAGGAAGATAAATGGATAAATTCATTTAGAGTTAGACCTCATTTAAATGATGTCTAATAAAATGGAATTCTGAATTTGTTTACGATTGTGGAAAACTTGGTTAAGTTTAATAAGTTAAACTTATTAAGTTATCGATAATGGACTACTTAGTCCAAAGATTAAGAGAGGAACCAAGAAGTGAATAGCAACCCTTCGATATGAAGGAGGAAATGCATATTAAGCTAGAAGACGGATTAAGTCTCTCTTAGCTACATACAACTGAAACAAGAACAAGGATAAAGGATCAGCATGGCTATTGAAAGTTGATCTTAAATACTAAGATTATAACCAAATCACAATTGAGTGAGATGTGTACCCTCGATGAGAGGATTCCATAGGATATTGACATACGCCAGGCTACTGATATAGTGTCTTCATGAAGGCGGGACCTTCATGACAACACAATGTTATAGCTGACATATTACAATGCCCTCCCTAATTAAATCATCAAGTTTACATAAGCCGGATAATAAGTTCTTGGCTGGGGATAGGAATGTGATCACGTATACGGAGTGACTCAGGAGGACTATAGGTGACTAGACACAAAGAGTCATCTAGGAACGACACCGTATGTCTGTGTATCTTTAGTTACCATGAGTAACTTCCTATACTCGTTCATATTGCTAGTTGGGGTTAGAACTTGACCTTAAATGGAAGGATTGGTAGAGGCCAAGAAAGACCATTCTAGATAACAGATGAAGTGAGGTGAAGGATGTATTCCATTGGTGTGTATCACATCCAGAATATGATCATGCAAAGCATGTGAAAATCTTTGGCCAATGTATCGCAAGTCTTGGTTGCGTTGTCCTAATCACCTAGTTTAAGATGCGGGATGTCGAGACGAATATCGATATGAGATATTTAGATAGGCTTCTTAAATGGATCACTTCGATAAATGGAAACGGTAAGAGAATCTTGTATATTTATTATATTATGCATGAATTAACATGAAGGATCGGTAAGTCGCCGAGTCTTGAAATGAGATATTGTTGAAACTCCAAGCCATAAAATGGGAGATCGGTAGTTCTTGAGTCATTTACAGCACATATGGTATACATTATATGATTGAATGACATTGAATGTGTGTTCCTTATTGCAAATATGTGAACAGGGAACATTGGTTTTAAAAGAAATTGTGTGATCCAAGTTACATTAATTGGACAAAGAACAATTATTAAAACTTAAACATGTGTTTGAATTATATAATTCATAACGAGAACGTTGTATATAAAAAAATTCCCTTGTTCTAGTATCTTAAATGGGGATGTTACACTCCTTTAGATGTTCCCGAATCATTTTTATTTGTGTTCCATTTCCTTGAGGATTTCTGCCCAATTACCTCTCTATCCTCTACGTTGTCCCATCTAATAGGGGTTCTACATTTTCTTCCATACAATGCTTCAAAGTGCACCATTTGTAAAGAGGCGTGATATGTATTATTGTAGGCAAATTCAACCAGTGGAAGGTATTCCTCCCATTTATACTGCTGGTCCATGCAATACATTCTTAACATGTCCTCTAAAACTTGATTGACTCTCTCGGTCTGTCCATCCGTCTCCGGATGATATTCAGAGCTGAAGTTTAATTTAGTTCCCAAGGCCACATTAAGTGTTTGCCAAAACCTTGATGTCATCCTCGGATCTCTGTCTGATATGATCAATTCGGGTATTCCATGCAATCTGAAATTTTCATGTACAAATCCTCTTGCTAACACTGGTGCATCATCTTTCAAATTACTAGCAATGAAGTGTGCCACTTTGGTTAATTTGTCGATGACAACCAAGATGATATCATGCTTGTTCCTTGACATAGGTAATCCTTGAACGAAATCCATCGTTATCACTTGCCATTTGTACTATAGAACGCTGTGGGGATACATAATCTAGCGGGATGCATATGTTCCGCCTTAACACGCCGACATTCTAAGCGTGTGTTACAAATTCCACCACATCCTTTTTCATTCCCTTCCGTAAGTATTGCTTCTTAAGATTAGCAAGCATTTTTGTAATGCCGGGTGTCCAGAAAGAGGTGAATTATGAAATTCGATTAACAATTTCCTTTCTAAATCATTTGCCAAGGGTATATAGACCTGTTTTGAATCTCAAATTCCTTTGCTATCAAAGCGAAATCCTTTATACTTCACATCCTTTAGATCTCAACAAGTGTTGTTTTAACTTGCTGGAAATAAGGATCTGATTCTAAGGCATCTTTCACCTCATCCTTAAACTGAGTTCTTAACGTTATAAGAGCAGAGATGTGCTTCCTTCGACTCAGAGCATCTGCCACTCTATTTTCCTTGCCTTTGATGTAGCTTATATCAAAATCATACTGAGACAGAAATTCTAACCATCTTCGTGTCTTGTCTTGCATTCAAATTTGGTTGAGTAAAAATATACTTCAACCCCAGATGGTCAGTTTTTAACTCAAAAGGTTTGCCTAAAAGGTAATGCCTCCACATTTGAAGTGCATGTACAATGGCAGCGAGCTCTAGGTCATGTGGAGCATAATTTTGTTCATGTAACTTAAGCTTTCTACTTTCATAAGCTATAACATGGTCATTACTAGCATGTGAATACCTCCAAGGCCTTCTCCCGATGCATCCGTTACAACCATAAATTTTCCATTTGGATCTGTACATTAAAATAGGTGCTTGTAGTTAAGCTGTTCCTTTAAATTTTTAAAGGTAGATTCACATTTGTCATTCCAGAAAAATTTCTTATCCTTCTTTTGTAGTGAAGTGATTGGGGCAGCAATTTTTGAAAAATCCTTAATGAACTTTCTATAATATCTGCCAAGCCCATGAAGCTACTTCTTACTTGCACGTTCTTAGCGCAGCCACTCGGTTATAGCTGCGATCTTTGAAGGGTCTACAACTATTCCGTTCTTTCTTATAATGTGTCCCAAATAATGCACCTCTGCATCATAAAAGGAACATTTAGACAGCTTTACCATACAACTTCCTCTTTCTTAAAACTTCCAACACTACCCTTAAATGTTTTTGGTGCTCTTCGACATTTTTAGAGTATATAAGAATGTCGTATAAGAATATAAGCACAAACTTGTCTAGGTATTCTTGAAAAATATTGTTCATCGATTCATGAAGGTAGAAAGTGCATTTGTCAACCCAAAAGGTAACACCATGAATTCATAATGCCTCGTACCTTGTTCTAAATGTTGTTTTATGAATATCTTCTTCCTTTATTCTCACCGATGATACCCAAATCGAAGATCTATTTTTGAATAGACCGATGCTGCATGCATTTGGTTGAATAGATCATCAATCATAGGAAGTGGGATCGATTCTTATAGTTTCCTTGTTCAACAATCTATAATCAATGCACGGTCTCAATGTGCCATCCTTTTTCTTACAAAAATTACCGGTGCTCCCCATGGTGAGACACTTGGTCTTATCACCCCTTAGTCAAAAGTTCCTGTAATTGAGCCTTTAACTCTACCAACTCGAGGGTGGTCATTCTATAAGGTACCTTAGATATGGGTTCGGTTCTGGCTTGCTTTCTATTGCAAAGTCAAACTCTCATTTGGTGGAATACCTAGTAATTCCTCCGGAAATACATCACTGAAATCCCTTAATAATGGATATCTTTCCATGAAATCATTATCTCCTCAACATTTTCTATCATTTTTACTGCATACAAGGTGCAGCCTCTATTTTTAGCCCTTTTTAGTTACATAGCTGTTAGTTTTCTAACTATGCAACTTCACGCTTTACACCTTGAATGACTGCTGCTTTCTGCAGGTCGTCAAAACAACAAATTTATTTTTCATAACAGTCGACCTTTGCCTTATGTTCTGCCAACTAGTTAACTCCAATAATGATATCATATGATCCTAAAGGAGAGACATACATGTCAACTTTGGTGGAGAAATTGGGCAAGTCAAGAATTGCCCCAAAAAGGCACATTTTCATTTGTATGGACAACATTATTCCCATAATGCAATTTGTCCATATCTTATCCATTCGTTCAGCCTTTCTTTTTAATTTCATTGCAAGTTTAGTAGAAATAAAGCATTCAAAGTGGCTCTAGTATCAAAAATTATGACTACAGTGTATCGAATAACTTACCCAAACTTCTATAGGCGTAACTTGCTTTTCAGAAACATGCATTAGCCACCGCAGCGTGTATCCTATGCTGTGCTTGATCGTGATCATCCTTTTCGAGAGGACAGGTGACTCGCATAATGGTACTTTCCATAGTTGAAGCATCCTCCAATTGGGCCTTTCCTAGGCTCAAATTTGTTACCGACTTTGAATTTATCATTCTGCTCCCATAGACTTTTGTCCATTGCCACTAACTTTTATGGAAGCTACTCCGCACACTATTTTCAGGTTTGTTCATTCTGATTTCTTGTTGTTATCTACAACAATTTTGTTTTTCACACCAAACCTTTTCCAAGGCCCCCTTTTGGGTGTGAGAGATGAAGAAGAATTGGGAATCTTCTTCCTTATCTCTTCCCTATGAGCAGAAATTGCTCTCAATTTTTGTTCCTGTCTTATTGCCTTTTCAACAACTCCTTCCATGGTGGTTGGACCGTGGACATCCACTTCACCACCAATGATGGGATTTAGTCCCATTATGAAATTTCGTATTCTAAACTTCTCGTCAGCTTGATACTGCGGCACATACTTAAGGAGTTTAGTAAACCC
This sequence comes from Taxus wallichiana var. yunnanensis, assembly GCA_018340775.1. NCBI lineage: Eukaryota > Viridiplantae > Streptophyta > Pinopsida > Cupressales > Taxaceae > Taxus > Taxus wallichiana. The sequence goes on along the minus strand of CM031244.1, from coordinate 801,055,694 downwards.
TTCCCATGCATCGTCGTCCATCACCTTCCTTGCGATCGGTTTTGAAATTCAGTCATTTTCCTATCAAAATAGAGTTGAGGTAGCCACCGTTTCCTAAAGTAACCCTTAAATTGATCCCAAGTTAAGTTATGTCGATTCGACAATATTCAACTCAACCTTACGATTGTCTCACCATGATGATGCTTCATGAGAAAGCTGATATGCTCCCCATATCGCTTTGGTCTCCTCGGAGAAGTTTCTTATTGCAAAGTACTTCTCCATTTCACTAAGCCAATTCTCACTCTGCTCATTCCCAAGGGTTGTTCCATCAAACTTTGGAGGACTTATTCTCTTTATGTCATTTGTAAGTTCAGCTACTAATCTTGCTCTTTAGTTCCGGGATGATTAGGAGCATTCACATTACTATTATCAACACCCGATTCCCTCCATTGGTGTTGTCCACGGAGGTGGCTGATCATTTATATCAGCTTCTTCTTCCTCCTCTCTTCATTTCCCATTGATTGTTGTTCCAAAAAAGGTCAAATGATCTCTCGTGTCTAGTAGGGCAGCAAGGATTTCATCCACTTTTGAGCGATGGTGCTTCTCCACTCGAGAACGGGTTGTTGCAGGCATTTCTTCTTGTTACGACCATTTTCTATTCAATAAGAAAATGTAAACCTTATTAAATTGTGCACTCATTAGGTCTAAGAGCTGTAACCTTCAACTCTAATACCAAGATGTAACATCCCCATTTTAAGATACTAAAATAAGGGAATTTTTTTTTTTTTATACAACATTCCCTGTTATGAATTATATAATTCAAACACACGTTCAAGTTTTAATAATTGTTCTCTTTCCAACTAATGTAGTTTGGATCACACAATTTCCTTTTAAAACCAATGTTCTCTATTCACATACTTGCATATATAACACACATTCAATGTCATTCAATCATATAACAGTTACCATATGCTGTTGTAAATGACTCGAAGAACTACCGATCTCCCATTTTATGGCTCGGAGTTTCAGCGATCTCTCATTTCATGACTCGGTGACTTACCGATCCTTCATGTTAATCCGTGCATTGTATAATGAATATATAGGGTTCTCTTACCGTTTCTAGTTATCGAAGTGATCCATTTAAGAAGCCTATCTAAATATTTGTTACTGATATTCGTCTGACATCCTGCATCTTAAACTAGGTGATTAGGACAACGCAACCAACACTTGCGATACTTTGGCCAAGGATTTTCACATTCTTTGCATGATCATATTCCTAGATGTGGTACACATCATTGGAATACTTCCTTCACCTCACTTCATCCTTTATCTAGAATGGTCTTTCCTGGTCTCTTCCAGTCCTTCCGTTTAAGGTCAAGCTCTAATCCCCAACTAGCAATATGAACGAGTATAGGAAGTTACTCATGGTAAAAAGATACACGCACATATACGATGTCATCCCTAGATGACTCCGTGTGTCTAGTTACCTTTAGTCCTCCGGAGTCACTCCGTATACGTGATCACATTCCTATCCCTAGCCAAGAACTTAGTATTCAGCTTATGTAAACTTGATGAATTAATTCGGGAGGGCATTGTAATATGTCATCTATAACATTGTGTCGTCATGAAGGTCCCGCCTTCATGAAGACACCATATTGTAGCTGGCGTATGTCAATGTTCTACGGAATCCTCTCATCGAGAGTACACATCTAGCTCAAGTGTGATTTGGTTGTAATCTTAATATTTAAGATCTACCTTCAGCAACCATGTTGATCCTTAAACCTCGTTCTTATTACAATTGTATGCAGCTAAGAGAGACTTAATCTGTCTTCTAGCTTAATACGCATCTCCTCCTTCATACCGAAGGGTTGCATATTCTATTATTAGTTCTTTTCTTAATCTTCAGACTAATCAATCCATTATCGATAAACCTAATAAGTTTAACCTATTAAACTTAACCAAGTTTTTCCACAACCGTAAAAAATTCAGAATTCCATCTTATTAGACACCATTTAAATGAGGTCTATATCTAAATGAATTTATTCATTTATCCTCTTTAACCTTACTTAGTTAAGGTCTCATTAACAATAGATATGATTTTCCATATCTTTATTTTCTAATTTAAACATTCGAGGCTATTAACGAGTCCGAATACAAGGTTTGGTTGCCCCTAAGTTATTTTATATCCCTTAGCTTTTGAACTAATCTCGAATACCTTCCAATTAGGATTTCTTGTTTATCTAAATCTTTTTAATGTCAATTCAAAATTCATCTTAACCCAAGTATGAACTAATTGCACATTTCAACGTAAAAGTTGCATTCAGGTAAAGCATAGATGTTATTTCATTTTAAATTCATCCATTAACATTTGAATAATTCCAAGTCAAGGAATAATGTTATATTCTCAAACTTATTCAACAATATCAAACTGATACAGTTATTGAAAATATCACACTTTTACTTGTATTCATCCATCAGATTTACAATCTATACATTTGCCAGTCCAAACGACTGGACTTGTTTATATCAAACAACATTACAACTCATAAAGATAGAAGAATGTAATTTCTTCCTTTCTCATTTCCTCGTAGAGGAGTAATAGCTATCAATACAATCCATCTTCAGTTAATCAAAAGAAGTATTAGAAAACAACCATGTCTTCATTTGTAATCAAGTTTCATCTACAAAATTACTTGCACGGGTCAGTTCATTGAACTGAGCATATTAAGCACTTGTCTTTAAAATGAGGTGCTTTTAATGAACTGTATCAATAAAAGAACCTACTTTTATGAAACGTTAATATAAACATCATTCCGAACTAAATACCAAAAAGGATGAACAACATATCAACTTAATCATCCAATTACCATCCCAATCGGTCAAAGGATTACTATCCTCTTTCCGAATACTTATAACAAGAAGTAATTTCCTTCAAACATTTCCAAATTACAAACATCCGTAAGAACTGAAAATACAATTATGCAACTGTTGTTCTAACATAATGCTATCAATTCCTTTCCCTACATTAGTTAGAGGAATATTCACGATTAGATTTTAAATAAAACTTCAAGCGAACCATTTTCCTTTCCTTTCATACAACTTATCTAATCTCAAACAATCAAACGTCAAGAGAAAAGTAAACAGCAATTTAAATACAAATGCTTAACCCAAGCAGTACGAAATTCATTCCATAACAATTATAGATTTCCAACTGTATGAGAGAAAATGATCATTAATTCAATTATTCATTCACACTCTCTTTCCTTTCCTCATAACTGTACTAGAAATTTTAATTCAAACGTGATATCAATCAATGATAACAGTCCAAGGAGAAATGAACGAAAATCAATAATCGAATAAAAGGGAGAAAGATCATATCACCTCTTCTTACTGTCTATCCAAATACCTCTTATTTAGAGCAGACATACTCCAATAGTATAATTCATTCAGAGTAGTATATTCAGTAATTGAAAACTACTATTACCTTTCCAAAAAGTTGACCAGAGTTCATTGCAACTGGTCTATAAACATTAGTACCAAAAGAACCTATAACCGCAATCATTTCCCTTTAAACATTTCACTCTACAGAAATTCACGTCTAGATATAGACAAGCAAGAATGCACATCTAGTTTTATCAGCTATCGTTTCATCAAAACCTACATTTTAGCTAGACTCGAACAACATGAATGTACACCAACTACAAAATTATGAGCTTTCTCATAATAAAAAAAAAAAAGAATCTCTTTCCAAACATTCAAAGTAAGAATTCCACTTCGGTTCAACCTTGATGAAACAAAAAGAAATCTAAAAGGGAGTTCATATAGGTAAACATTCACATATTTATGCAAATAATTCATCATCCAATCCAAAGAAGACTAAAATAGTGAGCTCTAATCCATCTGGTAAATATCCGTATACTCGGTTCGAGAATCAAGAATTAATTCTTTTAAACAAAGTCTTTCATGGAATTCAACCAAACATGGATGCTTTTTAATCGTTTTAAAAGGAAGTGAGGGTAAAACGATGAAACAAGCCCACTGTTCAAAGTATTTATATTCTATGCGTTGTATACTCTCAATAAAATAACTCACCTAATAGTTCCATCTATTATTCTCACGGTTCTACAAAACCATTCACGTCAAACATTCGTAAAAACAATCTCCTTATCGTATTGTTTACATAAGACCAAATCCATAATACACAATAAAATCCACTTACCATTAGCTTCAGATTTCCAACAAAAAAAGAGAAACTAGTTCCTTAATAGTTGTAGTAAGAAAAACACTCATTTATTCAAAACGCACAAGAATACTTAGGTCGTGTTCACCCATATAATGACTGCTTCAACAAGACATACAAAAAAATCATATCATCCTCTTATTTTCACAAGGATGCGCAGAACTTAGAATTGCTACACGCACAGCTAAAGTTTTCATAAGCACAAACTCATAAAATAAAGAATGAATCCCCAATACTGTCGAAACGAATCCACTCAATGATGGGCGAGATATTCGACTCAATCATTATACAAAGAATGCTCAAACCGCATACAGCAAAAGAAAATGACTCAATCTCAAAATCATCTCAGCATAACAGCCAAATCAAATAACCAAAACCCCCATCATAAGAGCAGGGTTGTTTTAATGAGACGATTAAACAAAAGCAAGCGGTTTAAGGAGAAGGGCTTAACATGCCTGTTAATTTTTCTTGTGGCTTGAAGAAAACCGCACCCACAGGAGCTATTCTTCTCTACGACGATAGCAGTAAAGCTTTCCAAATAGTCCCCTAACTTCCACAGGCTCCAAAAATAGCCTAGCTTCTCCACGAATAGAGATAATAACCAAAAATAACAGCAAGTTTGATAGAACCATGGAAGAACAAAATGCAGAGCAACTAAAATCTGATTGCACACAATAATGAACAAATTTCCTTTTTTTTCCTCTATCCTCTTTCCAAGGTGAGCTGGTCGCTAAGATCAATGCCATTGAATGCATTGAATGCATTCCTTTTTCCTTTTTCCTCACGCCACCGCTGACTCAAGTTGGTGAGTTTCTAATTTCAAATTTTTTGCATGCAATCATGGTTTAGTTTCACAACTAGTTGGACGCCTCCAACTTTCCCCATGTTACCGCCAAACTTGGCGCTGCAACCTGTAAGGACGCCATTCATTGTCCTAATAAATTTCCAACCTTCCCTCCTTATCCTTTCCTTCCACATGGGTCCATGCGTCCCCTTTCTTAGGTTAGGATTAGTTTAGGATTTTAATAGTCCATATCTAGGTCATTCACCTAGTTCATAGGTTAATGGAATTTATATCTATTTTCTCCCTTATGAAATCTAAAATCCATATAGGATAGTAGTTAGGGTATAAGATAAAACTTAGGGGTAGGTTAGGGTTTAATCCCCTAATATTTAATTAACTAGTTTCCATATCAATTCTTTCCACCTGACAGTCATATTCAACATTAAGCGGGACATTTAGTCCTAAGTTCCACATACCCGTGCCACTTGCATCAGCCCTTATAACCTTAAGCGGTCTAGCGTTACAACAGTGTGTGGTTCAGAATCGAACCTTTTTCATTGGCATCTATGTACCGGATATTCATACCAGAAATCACGTGCTTTGCGCACATTTATATCAACCTTCAACTGGTTTAAAAGTAAATCGACAAGCAATCATAAGAAGGCCACAACATACCTTGGATCAATGGAATTGATTCAGGGTGTGCTATCAATCATTGAATAGATTTCATCAAACATACGACAAGTCTGTTGTCTCATTAGCAATCACACAAGCAATAATAACTTATGTCCCAAGTATCAAGTTATAAAGCAAACAAGGGTCTAGATCAACAACACATTCCTCTAAGATCAAAAGATGTTTCTTAACATATTTATCTTCATTTCAGTAGTTACAACATTATGAAAAGTAATTACCATGATAACTTACAAAAATCAAGGCATTACAGGTATTACAGAGATTTGTGCAAGACTTCTCTTGGATAGCACACCCCATCACTTCACTTCAGCGGAAGGGAAGAAATTTGTTTGGTCGACAGGTGTGAGTAGGCCTCTAGGACACTGAAGGAATATCTCACTACAGCACCCATTCTTGCAGTGCTAGATCCACATGGTGAGTTCTTTGTATGCACAGATGCTTCATTAGCAGGCCTTGGAGGTGTTCTTGTTATCCAAAATGTGCCCCTGCATTTTGGATGGCTAACTCCTTGTGTTCTTACCTCTCTTGTACCTCAGTCTCAATTTTTTGATTTTTAGGCACTCAAATCTTTTTGGAAATGGCACCATTGGATAGAGCTCTCTCTCAGCTTTCCAGAAAGGTAAAGTTTTCCTCCTAACTCCTCATATTTTTCAAGTTATGGCTCAGCGGAGTTTTTATGGGAAATTTTCCCCTTGGAAGTCTGCAGCTAATAGGAAGCTGCCATGTGTCCCAAGAGGTGGCGGAGCGCGGGGATTTTCAAAAAAAAATTCCAAATGCAAAAAAGAGGTAAAATTCAAAATTTTTTCCTGCCAATCCGTTTTGGCCCTGTTTTTGCCCTAAATCTTCAAACGGCCATAACTTTCGATCCAGAGGTCAGATTTTCACGTTCTTTATATCAATGGAAAGATGGTAATATTCTCTACAAGATTCCATGGTCAATTTTGAATTTTGGTTCAGTTTGGAGGAGATAATAAAAAAATCTTCTAGTATGCACCCATGGACAGAACTGACGTTTCAACAACCAATTTTAATGCAAAATGGGTCGCATTCTTCTCCAGCATGGTCAAAAATGTCGGGATGGGTCTATCAGGTCACCCATGCTATTTTTAATGCATTTTGGTCAATGAGGAATGGCTCCCACATTTTTTCACATTTTCTCTCTCCTGGGTTCGACCCATGCACTGTAAAAGCCAGATTTGGCTCATTTTTCAAAGGGGAACACCTTTTTGCACAACAAGCTTCTGTTTTCACTTTCAACAAGTGATTTTGGCAAGTATCAGACCTTCCAGGGATTGTAATAGGTTTTTCTACCTCTTTGGTGTTGGAATACAAGGATTTTGATGTTGAAAATCACAATGCAGGCTCTGTGAATGCTTTCAGTCCTTTGTATGTGTTGTTTGCTTCATTTCAAACCCTTGTTTACAACTTATCAACGTGTGCATGATGTTTTATGTTCCAATATCTGATTTTTGTCAATTTTCATGAGCAAGAAGTGCTCACCACTCCTTTGGTGTATCACCCTTATCAGTTTAGTTTTAATTTTTACATTTCTTATCCCTGTCTCCTTGCAAATTAGGATAAATTAGGATCTAAACCTCTGCAGTTGTGTAAATAATAGATCTAATCAGAGGAGTTTGAGGAACCAGCCTCTAATCTGGAGATTCCTCTCTCATCTTGCAAGTCCCACACTTGGAGAGAGGTTTCAATGTTGTGCAATCACACTGGATGCCCTAAACATCAACTTAGAACCTTGATTTGCATCCGGGGGTCTTTGCTGATTTGCAACAACAGTTATTATGCAGAGGGCGAGTTATAGCTTTTGAGTCTTGCAAACTCAAGGATCACGAGCTTAATTATCCCACCCATTATCTTGAGCTTGCAGCATTGTGCATGCTTTAGTTCGATGGAGACACTTTCTTCTTGGTCGGAGATTCACACTCAGGACAGATCATTTGAGTCTTCACCACCTTTTCACGCAGCCCAATCCAAACGCTCGTCAGAGACGTTGGATGGAGTTGCTTTGTGAGTATGACATGGAGATAGAGCATGTGAAGGGGAAGGAGAATGTGGTTGTAGACACTCTCAGCAGACGGAGGCATTTGAGCATGGCTACTTCAAAGGTGAGCACATGATTTACTGGAGCAGATCCTTCAAAGAACTTCCTCTTGATAGTTTCTACATTGCAACCCGAGTAGAGATTGAGTCCCAGAGACCCCTTGAGGGAAAATTTGATGGTTTCTCACTAGAGGTAGATGGTCTTCTCAGGCACAGAGGTCGGATTTATGTTCCTATGGACGGAGACTTGAGGCAGACATCTTGATAGAGGCACATCATACACCCTATTTAGCCCATCCCCATGGGGGGTGAAAGATGCATGTCACCTTGAGACAGCTTATATCACCAAGAGGTCTTCGCAGGATGTGGCTCGGTTTGTGTCACATTGTTTAGAGTGCCGTAAAGTGAAGGCCGAGCATCGCATCCAGCTAGCTTTCTCTATCCTCATGCTATACTGCAGTGGAAATGGGACACCATTTCCATGGATTTCATTGTTGGGTTACCAATATCGAGATATCATCATGACGCCATCATGGTCACGGTTGATAAATTGACAAAATTAGCTCACTTTTCACCGGTAAATACCACCTATAAAGCTAATGCGGTGCACTGTTTACTTGGATGAGATTGTCGAGTTGCACGGATTCTGCGAAAGATCATTTGTGACCGCGATCCTTTATACACTTCCCATTTCTGGACTACCATGTAGTTTGTTCTCGGATGAAGATTAACTTTAGCATAGCCTATCACCCAGTGGACGGATGGAAAGACTAAGAGGGTAAATCAAATTTTGGAGGACATGCTCAGGATGTACGTGATGGATCAACATCTAAGTGGGAGGAGTATCTCGTACCTTGTGGAGTTTGCCTACAATAATAGTTTCTAGAGTTCTATAGGCATGGCTCCTTTTCAGCCTTATATGGTAGGGAGGCAGAGAGATTGATCGGGTGCAGTGCAATGGGACAGATATGATGAGACTACACCACTTGGGAGGATGCTACTGCTTTACTTTAGTACGCCCACATTTGTTCCAATGACTTCGGGAGGAAGTCAAGTCTAAGGGGAGGGGGATGTAGTGCCCACTTTCCTTGGACATTATTCGAGATACTTCGATCCTGACACTATTGGTCACATTTTGGATATTATTATGTTTTGATGTAGTATGATATATCGTGATTATTATGGACATTATTATGTTTTTATTAGTATGATGGTTAGATGTTAGATCCTAGATTAATATTGATCTGGTTAGATGGTTATGTTTTTGCTTGAGGATCATTGAGACATTTTTATTGTTATGTGGATGATGATATACTAGTTGACATGGACAGGAGTTATTGATGTTAATTTTAAACATGTGACATTAATTATTATGAATAGCTCTAGTATAGAAATCTATTGGATGATGATATAGTTACAAATTGAATTTTAATGATAAATATTGAATCTTGATATTGTTTTCATTTGGATCTAATGTTTATATATCATTTAGATGTTACGATATGGCCACGAGGCCGAAGGAGGTATTTTACATTTTACAGTTAAAATCACAACAATGTTGGGGGACTCGAGACTAACCATATTAGAATTCAAAGTGAAATCAACAAGGTCACCATGGCAACTCGTGTTTGATTGTGCGTTTAGTTAGGATTTCCCATGGGGGATTTCCATTATTGTGACCATAGGGGCATATGTGTATTTTTATTATGTGTTCCCTTTTTAATTATTGTTGTGTGTATTTTATTTGCAATGTTCTTTTGTTTTACTTATTTAAAAGTGATAGTATGATGTGAGAGTCATATAGTTAAAATTTAATTAAATTAAATAGGATGTGGAAGGTGAAATTAAATGTTATTGTCTTGGTTGAAAATGAAATTTATTTATATATTTTATAACCATGTGGTAATTAAATATATGGTTGTGTCTAAATTTTTTTAAAATAAATGTCATTAAAATAAATGCATTTTAAAAGAGTGTGTAAGTTACCAAGTATGGGTTGTGTAAGTGAAGTGATAGATTGTGTAAGAGGTTGTAAGGCTAATATTGGAAGGTCAAACACTCCTTCCTCTTTGAAATTCGAATTTGAACTTGGAGGACAAATTTGGAGGCTTGTGGGACAAGTTAAACTTGTCCCACACCTCTCAAAATCCTCCACCAACCATGCCTATTAATTTGGAGTCAAAATCAGATTATTTTATTGCATTTTGACATGTTTTTGTGTAATTATTGATTGCACTTGTCTTACAAAATTTAAATGCATTTCTTTTGGAGTATGGGCTACATTGTGTATGTAAGTAATTTTTTCATTTTCATTTATTATGATTTATTTTTCCTTGATGTTGAATGCTCTTGGGATGAGGAACAATGATGTGGCATCCCACTTAGAATCCACATCATCCTCTCCTCCATATCCTTTAAAAAATTAAAATTTCCTCTCATTTGAGGTTGTTGAAAGTTGGAGATTGCACTCTTGGGTCAAATTTCTCTTTGCATTTTGGAGCTTTCTTGGTGGAAGAAGAGGATTTGATTGTGCATACATTTACCTTGCTGATTTGGGACTGGGTTTTGATGTAATAAAGACTGCTATTTTGGAAGCAAGTCTCCATCATGGAGAGGTAGGCTCTCACCTTTTTAATATTGTTGTTTCCTCTTTTAGCATGAAATTTGAATGTATTTGTGTTTTCCATTCTTAGAGGGATGGGTAGAATGCTTAGGGCATGGTGTGGAGAGAAGACTATGAGGTTTATCAGAGGAGGGATAAGGGATTTACCATTGGCACTTGTCTTGTGGAGGGAGTGTTGGTTGGGATCCACCTAGGGAAAAGAATATGCTTCCATTTCTTACTTTGGGGAGGTATAAGGAGGGGTTGACGAGGGATAAGGTTTATGGGATGGCTATGTTTTGGTGGTTTGTTTTAGGTGGATGCCCAATTTCAACATGGGAGGCATAAGGAGACCTCCATAGTTCTTGCTCTTGCTTGGCTTGCTTTCTTGGAGAAGGAGCCTTTGTTTTGATTGGAATTGTTGTTGTAGTTGAGAACTACATCTTTTTGTTTGTGCATTTCCTTGTGCATGTGAATGTATGTTATATGTGAAAGAAGCTATGTTGCCATGTGTTTTTTTATCATGCTCCATTCCAATATGGTTGGGGCTCGGGGCCAATGGAGAAAGATGGCTTCTCTTTTCCCATTGGATGTCTTGGTTGGGTGGAGAGTATTGTCTTTCCCCCTTCCTTGTTGTGATTCAAATTGCAAGAATGAAGAAATCAACAAGCTGTTGTTTGGAGAAAGAAGAATACAGTTTGATAGTCATTCCTTTGAGTAGTTTTAATGTAACCCCACCCACCTCAAGTGGATGAACGTAATTGATATAAATATGTGAGATGTTTACCTTGTTATTGAAAGATGTAATCAAATTTGAGGAATGTAGAGAAGAATTGTAATTCTCTGTTTTACTTATAAAGAAATGAAATTGAAATGATATACTTGTATCCTTTTGGAAATTGAAAATGGAAAATTCAATCAACTGGAAGGGAGTTAAATTGTAATGTGTTGTTTGAAATCAATGAAAGAATCATGTTCCTTGTTCAATTGCATTGTTGTGTTGTAAATTTTAAGGACTGTTATATCATGCAAATGTTGTTTTAGAAAAGAGAGTACGTATAAAGGAAACTGACAGAAATTAGATACTTTGAATTAAGTCTTAGAATTGAAATCCACTTTGCATTTTGAATGTAAGTGTGTGTTGAATCAATTTGATGACTGAGAGAGGAAATTGGTATGTTTTCCCTTAATTGAAATCTGCATATTAAATTGTAAACTCGCAAGAAATAACTCGCTTTTAAATTGTAACTCGGCTTTTTAAAAAATAAATAAATAATGCAACTAATGTACAATTTAGAGTTATGACTAAAATTAAGGAATGAGACAACGAAATTAAGATGTACTAATGTATAAGAAACCTTGTGGCACTCAAAGAATTAAAATGAACAACAAGATCCCCTTCAAAACTAGAAATTATACTTGCGTAATTTGAATTAATTCTGTCAAAAGATGTAAAAATACAAATGGGAAAGAAATCAATGAATTGAATCTTGGAAACAATATTAAACTCATCCTAGACCATCCCTTCATGTTCGTTGCATGCTTTGAGGAGAAAAGAAATCAAATTGAACAAAACTTAAAAGTTATAAAATCATTGTCGAGTTTAAATTACAAACCTTGCAGATCAATTTCTTAAAATTGACCCTTGAAACATTATCAAATTCTAAAATTGATGATTTTTGTGCAAAAAGGACTCCGAGAGCTTTCCGGTAAGTCCAAGTTTACCGAAAATGGAGCTTCCTATCAAAAGTTATGGCCATTTGAAGTTTTACTTCAAAATGGCCATCCCAAACCAAAAATGAAATAATTCGACCTTAGAAAAATTTAAATTTTGAACTTTGGAAAAATTTCCTAAAAATTTCCGTGGCCCCGCCACTCTCTCATCCTATTAGAAGTTGCCACATGGAACCTTGGAGGGGCAGGCCATTATTAAAAACTTAACTTTTAAAAAAATTTGCCTTGGGAAAATTTTCACAAAATTCCCGTAAACCCGCTGGCTGAACCAATCACGTGCTAACACGTGGCAAGGGTGTACGCGGATCAAAATGGAAAACTTAACCCTTTTTGCCTTTTGGAAAAATTTATCTTTTTCCTCCGCCGGCCCATGATGAATCACAAAGCGCCACGTGGCCATTTGAGCAAGTGCGGAGGCATGGAGGAAAAGTTTCCTTTGGAAAATTGAGACTTTGGTTTTGGGAAAAATTTCAAATGTTTCCCCACGACCCACCTGCCCGAACGAATCACATGATGACACGTGGCATTTGGGAAAATTTTCCCAATTTTCTCCCTATCCCCGTGGACCTCTAAGGGAAAATTTTCCCCAAAAACTCCTCCCGCCATAACTTAATTTTTACAAGGAGTTAGGAGGACTTCTTTATATGGTTGGAAAGGTGAGGAAATTTTCTATCCAATGAGCCAAGTTTAGGAAAGTTTTGATAATTCTAAGTGTGTGAAAAATCTAGTTGAATTTCAGGGCTTGATAGAGAGCATGTCCGGCGATAAATTTCTCCCTAAACCTTAGTAAAACTTGTAACCCCCAAATTGGAACCTTGAAAACTTGTTATAAGATAAAGATGGAAATCTTGTGTTTGGTTAATCGAAATCTATTCCGGAACCTATTGGTTTCAAACTAATATCTTGGTACTTGTTTGTAAACCGTTCTTACAAAAAAATTATTCCATAATTTTCCTAGTTTGTTTCTTGGTCTCAAGTGGTAGTTGAAGCGGGCATTACACTTGGTATCGGAGCAAAGGTTTCAAAAGATTGGACCATTGGGCACACTAGAAACATTGAGACTTGAAACCTAAAACTAGCAAATTGATAATCTAGAAAACAAAACAAATTGAAAAAAATGAACATGTTAGTAAACTTAGAAAATCAAGAAAACTCAAGGTAATGAACTAACTCCCACTGTCTACAGGAGCTCTGACGGAGCAGAGGAACGTCGCAGAGGCTCAAAGTCACCGCCACCACCACCTCCACCACCGCCGCCACCACCACTGCACTCAAGGTTTAGTAGCTATCCTACCACATATTTTATAGACCCTCCAGATGTTAATGCCGCCTTACGCAGAGGATCGGTAGGGAGGGCGCTCAGCAGACATGATAGAGATACTTCCATTGAGGGACACGCACTCACACAAGCACACACGCACATGCACCTACAAACCCACACATGCACATGCACACACACACACCCACACACGAAAACGTACACACACATGAACACGCACACGCACACGCACCCACACATGAACACGCATGCATACCTCGCACACACACACACA
>CM031244.1:801007051-801029551 GCA_018340775.1 Taxus wallichiana var. yunnanensis | reverse complement strand
CCAAAAACGGATCGACGGGAAAAAATTTCAAATTTTACCTTTTTTTGTCTTTGGAAAAATTTCAAAATTCCCCATGCTCCACTGATTGGATGCCACGTGGCAAGCTCGATTCACTCGAATTCTCTCTCCTTCTCTTTTCCATGGGTTTCCTTTAAAATCAACCTTTTTATACTCTTTTGGAAAAAAATTCATATTTACCTCCGACCCCGAACTCATCTGCCATGTGGCATCTTCCTATTGGTCATGGGGCCTCAAATGGGAAAATTTTCCACAAAAACTCTCCAAGCCATAACTTGAAAAATATAAGGAGTTAGGAGGCAAACTTTACCTTTCTAGAAAGCCGAGAGAGAGCTCTATCTCGATGGTGCCATTTTTCCAAAAGCCTTGAGTGCCTAAAAATAAAAAAATGTAGACTGAGGCACAAGAGAGGCAAGAACACAAGGAGTTAGCCACAAAAATGAGCTGGGGCACCATTTTGGATAACAATTTTGGCGACTCAGAGGGGTCATCTGCCTGCTAGATGAAAATACCAGCTTGCTCAAGCAGCACCCATTGGGCATGGAGTCATCAAATATTCTGTTTAGAACCTCAACTGACTTAGAATGTGCAAGGAGGAAGATGGAATATCACATGATGGAAGCAAGGACTGCAAAACATCTCCAGGGACAGCAAGCTATGCCAAAGCACTTAGGGAAAGCAAAACTAACCTACAACAAAACAATGTGCAAAGCACTTGGAGGAATGAAAATCTAATCTAATATTTACAAGGTGGTAAATTTCCCTCTAGAAGCAACGCTTGAGATAGATTCCATTGACTGGAATCTGCAGTTCTTCACCATCCAATGAGGCCAATTGGAAAGCATTGTTGTTCTTGCACTTCATGACCATGTATGGGCCACTCCAAATGGCATCAAATTTTGAATGCCTTCCCGGTTTTGCTCTATCCACATCCCATTTCAACACTAGATCTCCAACCTGAAAAGATCTATCCTTGGCCTTCCTATCAAAGGTCTTTTTGATCAAAGCTTGATCCTTTTCCATTGCTTGGGATGCCTCGATTTCTCGACCTCCTCGCAGCTCCATCAACTCGCATATCTCACCTCCATGGGCTCAAACTCTAGCAACTCTAATTGCTTCATGAGTTCCAATGTTGGCAACTCAAGTGACATGGGCAAGATTGCCTCTCTTCCATAAACAAGCTTGAATGGAGAGTTACCTGTGGATCTCTTGGGAGTTATCCTATCAGCGCATAAGGCTGATTTCAGTTTGATATGCCAAGACCTCTCGATTCTCATCAAGAGTCCTCCTAATGATCCTCAACAAGTTCTTGTTTGTAGACTCGGCCCGCCATTACCTCGAGGGTAATAGTTTGATGAAGTGCTTAGGTAGATCCCATTCTTGACAGCCCACTCACTACCTTGGATCCAATGAATGCCAATGCATTATCTCGAGATTATTGTAGCAGGTATACAAATCTGGTTGTATCCCCTCATAAAAGTCTAAGATGCTAGACTCATTTGCTTCTTTGAGTGCTACTCGTCTTTCCATCCATTTGGTGAAGTAGTCCGTGGTCACAAAATCCATTTGTGCCCTTGACTTGAATTGGGATTAATGACTCCAATGAAGTCCAAACCCCATTGCATGAATGGCTGGTCAACCGAGATTGATGCAATGGAAGGGCAGCAAGTCTCTCTTTTCCCGTGAAGAATGCACAATTCTTACACCTCTTAATCCATGCATAAGCAATCACTCAAAATTTTAGGCCAATAATAACCAGCCTTCATGATTTTTAGAGCTATCACTCTTGGTGTAAAATGACCACCAGCTGGTCCACCATGGAACTCTTCCAACACCCTATGAATCTGATTTGTGCTAATGCATCTCAGCAGCACTCCATTCACATCTTTCTTGAACAAAACTCCATCAACAATGGCATATGGGACAGCCTACAATCTGAAGTGTCTTCTTTGGGTCTTGTTCATCTCCGAGGGCATAGGCTTGTGCTTAGGAAGTGTATTATACCTTGGGTCCAGCAAGGAGTGGGGGCAGCATTGTCTTCTTCTTGATTGCCACTTGGCTCATGGCTGCCTGGACTGTCAAAACAACCTCTTCTTCATTGCATACTTCTTTTTGCTTCCCCAAAACAGCTGCTCACACAATCCTTTCCTCTTACCAGCTTGGTGATCTTGATCTCAATGTCATACTCCATGACACGGGTGATCCAACCTGCCCTTTTCTCGCTTCAAATCTTTGTTGAGGAGGAAGTCCTTAACCCTAAAGATGTGAGACCAGCAACTCGGACCTTGTTGTTTGAGACTAAATGCTTGAATTTCTTCAAGCTTCGATTACGCCAAAGACATGCTTCTCAATAAAAGAGTACTTCACCTCATAGTCATCTAGGCTCTGCTGAAGAAGGCAATTGGCTGCTCATCATTATCCTTGTTCTCGCTGTACCAAAATGGCAGTAAATAGTGTCATTACCTCCAAATGCATAGAGGATGAAATCCTTGAGAAGTCCGGTTGATGAGAGTTGGTGCTTGAGAAATGGCTTCTTTGATTGCTTCAAAACTCTCCTTGCTTCTGCTGTCCACTTGAAAGCCATGCTCTTCTTTAACATTTTGGTGATGGGCTTGACAAGGGCTGCAAAATCTGGGACAAACCTCCGAACAAAGTTTATCCTCCCCAAGAAACTCTGAAGGGCTTTCTTGTGGCTTGGCAATGGTAGTGCTCTTATGGCTTCAACCTCTCTAGATCAATTGCTAATCCTTCTTTGGAGACAATATGGCCAAGGAGCTTTCCTTCATGTGTAAGAAAGATACACTTTCTAGGATTTAAAGACACTCCAAATCTCCTACACCTCGTGAAAACTTGTCTCAAATGAGAGAGGTGGTCTACTACATTTTTGGAAAAAATAGTGATATCATCAAGGTAAATCAGCACCACGTTGTTAATCAAACCTTTGAACGCCATGTCCATTGCTCTTTGAAGGTAGCACCAAAGCGTTGGAAAGCCCAAATGGCATCTTCCCGTATGCAAAAGTCCCCATTTGGTTGTGAAGGCTGTCTTGAACTAGTCTTCTTCCTTCACCATAATCTGATTGTAGCTGAGTAGCCATCAAGTAGTGAAAACTCTCTGAGCCAGCCACAACTTGCAAGATTTGCTCCATGGAAGGGAGTGGGTAATGGTCCTCGAGAGATGCTCTATTTAAGTCTCTCAAAATCAACACACAATCTGATCTCTCCACTCTTCTTTCTGAATGGAACCAAGTTGGCAACCCAACTAGAATGCTTGATTGGGAATATGATTCTTGACTCAATCAGCTTGTCCAATTCTTTCCTCATGAGAGGCTCCATGTGTGGATTGACTGGTCTTTGTTTCTACCTGACAGGCTTAGTATTTGGATCCAATTCAATGGTATGCTGAGCTAAGTTGGGATTGAAACCTTTCAAATCTTCATAGCTCCATGCAAACACATCAGGGAACTCTTGACATAGCTGTATGAACTCATACCTTTCTTGATCAGTTGTCATCTTTCCAATTTGCAATGGTTTGTTCTCTTCTACCAAGATGGATACTGAATCCTCTCTCTTGACCTGAATGTTTTCTTTCTCCTTTCTAAACTGATCATTGGGATTAAAAATGGACTCCAAAGTGATAAGTCCCTTGGGCAGCTTGTTAGTTCTCAGCTGTACCACTTGGTCACCATACTGTTGTTCCAATTTTTCTTGATTCTTAGCTGAGAACTCAGCTTCTTCTTGCAAGAAATGGATGATTTACTGGTCATTCTCAAACACTTGCCAACTGACATTGTTATCTGGCACTGAAGGCCTCACAATCACGTGGATGTTTGGCTGTACCTTGTCTTGTTGAATGCTTTCCACAATGTCAAAGGCTGCCCCTACTGCTGCAAGCCTGTGCAGTATCTTGATTCTCTTTCCTAGGAATGGATTTGATGCCAAAACCCTCAAAATCTTCCATGAGGTCCCACACCCTGTTCTTGTAGCACCTGAGTAGATCATTCTTGGCAGCATGCTATCCCTTGACCTGATTTACAATCAATTCACTGTCACCAAAGACTTGCAAGTTCTTTATTTTCTTCTTGATTGCCCAATGCATCCCTTGCACCAAGGCTTCATATTCAGCAGTGTTATTGGAGCATGCAAACTGAAATCTAAAAGCTGAATAGTACCTTACTCCTTGAGGTGAAACAAGCATGGCTCCACCTCCTGCACCTTGTCTACTTCTTGATCCATCAAAAAATAGCTGCCATACCTCATTGTCATCCTTGTGGTTTGGCTTGGTGATGTTAGGAATAGGCTGATTTTCTTCATGTATACAATAGACCCCTAGCTCAGATTCTTCTACTTCTTGATAAGGATCAAAAGCATGTACCTTGTTTTCCCATTCATCAAGAGTTAGATCCAGGATGCTCCCAACCTTGGTGTCAGCTTCATCGGTGCTTGGGTGGTCTTCTTGATCAAATGCTGAACAATTGGCGTTGATCTGACTTGGAGTGTAAGGCTCAATGTGGAAGTTTGCAATAGGTTCAGACCTGATTGTAGCCTTAGTTCCATACCTCGTTCTGAATAGCATGTGTGACCAATCAGCAGACAAATATCCCCCAATCTTGGCTATGAAGTCCCTTGACAAGCATAGGGCAAAGAGTGGTGGAAGGTCTATGACTGATACATCTTGTGAAACAACAACATTTGGACATGCATGCAAGGTAAGACTCAAGTTTCTAATCACCCCAACTATTGTTACTACGCTGTCCCATCCAGCTGCACTACCCCTTTGGATATGGTTTCATACTAGAGCCCTAGCTGATCAGCTATTTGTTTAGGCATCACTGAGCTACTTGCCCCGAATCTATCATGCAATTGTGCACTAACTGATTTCCAATGATTAATGAAACATAGAAAGGAGGGGGCTTCAACATTTTACCTTGTTGTCCTCCATGATTTCCCTCAGGCTGGGCAGCATTTGTGAGCACTTTCTCTTGCATCTGAACTTGTTGATTCAAAGTTGGCTAGTCCTTCATGGCAGCTTGTAACAAGTCTCTTTGGCCTGGGATAGATAGGGATTCCCACATTGATATATTAACATTTGTCTTCTTCATCTGATCAATGATACTGAATGGTGATGAAGGATCTCTTTGTTGTCCCTTTGCTTGTACATTCACTCCTTGCACGTGGGCAGCAATAACGGTATTTGAGTTGGTCTAGAGCTGTTCTTGGCTGCCCTTGTGCATTTGAAATTGATTTTGCTTGCCAACCATTTGTGGAGCCATGAAGGTCATGGATTGGTTGGAGCTAATGGCTGTTCTTCACCCAAATTCCTTCTTTTTGACCTTGTGTTGGCTGCAACACCTTGGGAAACTACCTGATTCATGCCACAAAAATCCTCTACTTGCCAATTTACCAACGTGGTGTCATTTGGGGCTGATTGCTGTTGGAATGTTTCTTGTTGTTGGCTATTTCCTTGACTGCCCTCACCCTCCACACCAATAGTTGTCACCATTAATGCTTGATTCAAAGCACCATTGAAGCACATGGATTGGTTATGAGGTTCATTGCATGGAAAACACCAATCATACTCCTGAGCAATGTTGTTTTGTGTTGGCACCAATGCCTTAGAGGCAGATATGGCATTTGGATTGTAGGGCTGAAATGGTCTATTGGCAGGAGGCCTTGTTTGATTCATATTTGCAGCTAGATTAGGTGGTCTTTGTGGTTGGTATGGCTGCCTGTTAGGCTGAGCTTGGGGCTGGTAAGAAGGTCTAAAACCTTGGGCTTGTTGCCTCTTGAGAGTAACCAGCTCATTGCCTAGGTTTTGCAATTGCTTCATGACTTCTTGAAGCTCATTTGGGGCACTTGGAGATGAAGTAGAAGCTTCATTTGAACTCGATTTCTAGGAGTGGGAGAAGGAGCCAAATTAGGTGCTTGATTGGTATTTGACTCTCTAAACTTGGAAACAATGGCATGGGAGGTCTAGGGGCTAGTTTGCCACTTGATCAAACAATTTTCAGCCCTAATGGCAATGCTATAAGCCATAGGGATAGTTATGCCTCCCATGGACTGAATCAACATAGAAATATCAGAATTTAGAGCTTTGAGATAATAGAGAAAAGCACCTTCTTCGCTTTGGCCTGATCGCCACCGGAATTCTCTCCCAAGTCTTTTGAAATCTGAAGTTAAATCGGTCACTTGCTCATTGGGAGCTCTCGATGGTTGTCACTGCTCCAAAAGAGACAAGTTGTCTCCTTCTCTCCAAATTTCTCATGAAGTGCTATACACAGCTGATTCCAATTTGTGATCGAACCAGCTCCAAGGCTTCTAAACCATTGCAATGCTTTCCCTTGAATGAAGATGCCAAAGAATTTGACCCACTTGCATCTCATTGATTTCATGAATTACACAAAGATTGGCAATGTCTTTAACATGATCACCTGGAGTAGTCTTATTTTCTCCAAAGAAGTAGGGAATGTTCTTCAAGGCTGCAATTGGAATTGATGTTGTGCATTGAGGGAAAGTGGGCTACTGCCTGTGAAGTTGACATAGGGGTTGTTTTGTGCCATTCTAATTGGTCTTAAAACCCTTGTTGATCAATGAAAGGCCTACCAGTGGAGGAGTTTGAAAGAGTTTTGTTTGGTGGAGATGGAGACCTTTGAATCCTTCTCCCACTTTTCCTTACTCTTGAGATAACTACAGATATTCAAATAAAGCACCTCTTCTTCTCCAAATTCTTGACCTTGTGGTGATTCTTCTCATGAGTTTTCAAGCCCGCACCGCTGAAACCAGCTTGATTCTTCTCCTTGGAGTCGCCAGATGTGCAATTTATAGCTCTTTTGAAGCAAGAAAACTGCAGCAGATGCACATCAACTTTGTTGTAATAAAAATGAGACCTCTAAGGTCCCACCGGGTGTGCCAAAACTGTTGTTGCAAATCAGCAAAGACCCCGCATGCAAATCAAGGTTCTAAATGATGTTTAGAGCATCCAAAGTGTGATTGCACAAACATGGAAACCTCTCTCCAAGTGTGGGACTTGTGAAAATGAGAGAGGAATCTCTAGAATAGAGGCTGGTTCCTCAAACTCCTCTGATTTAGATCTATATTTTGCACAAATACAGAGGTTCTAATCCTAATTCTACCCTAAATCGCAAGGAGATAGGGATAAAAATACAAAAATGAAACTAAAATAAAGATGGTGATGCACCAAAAGGAGTGGTGAAACATTTTTTTTTGCCATGTAAATAGACACAAATTCATGAAATGCAACAAGGGAAAACATACACAAGCCGATAGATGTAATTAGAGGTCTTAAAATGAAGTAAAACAATACAAACAGAGGACTCGAAGCATTCACGAGTTTGCACTATCAATTCCATGTAAAAATCTCTTGCATTCCACCATCAAAGAGGTATAAACCTATTACAAACTATGAAAAAGGTCTGATTCTTACAACTATCACTTGGCTGAGGTGAAAGAAGAAGTTTGCAATGCCAAAAAAAGTGTTTAACCATGAAGAAATGAGCCAAATCTGCTTTTATAGTGCATGGGTCGAGCCTGAGAGAGAAAACATAAAAAATGTGGGAGCCCATTCCTCATTGATGGAAAATGCATTAAAATAGCATGGAGGACCTTACAAACCCATACCCTGTCATTTTTGACCATACTGGAGAAGAATGCGACCCATTCTCATTAAATTTGGTTGTTGAAATGTCATTTCGCCATGGACACATACTCAGAACTGTTTTTGAATTTTCTCTCTCCAAAATGAACCAAAATTATAAATTGACCATGGAATCATGTGGAGAATTTTAACAACTTTCCAATGATATAAAGAATATGAAAATCTGAGCTCGATCAAAAGATTCAAAAGATATGATCGCTTTGAAGATTTAGGCAAAAACGGCCCAAAAACGGATCGGCGGAAAAAATTTAAAATTTTACCTCTTTTTGTCTTTGGAAAAATTTTCAAAATTCCCACGCTCACTTTGGTCGATGCCACGTGGCAGCTTCCTATTGGTCATGCGGGCCTCAAATGGGAAAATTTTCCACAAAAACTCAAATGAGCCATAACTTGAAAAATATAAGGAGTTAGGAGGCAAACTTTACCTTTTTGGAAAGCTGAGAGAGAGCTCTATCTGATGGTGCCATTTCCAGAAAGCCTTGAGTGCCTTAAAATCAAAAAATGTGGACTAAGGCACAAGAGAGGCAAGAACACAAGGAGTTAGCCACAAAAAATGAGCTTGGGCACATTTTGGATAACAAGACTAAATCTGTCTTCTAGCTTACTATGCATCTTCTCCTTCATACCGAAGGGTTACATTTTCTCTACTTGGTTCTTTTCTTAATCCTTGGATTAAGCAGCCCATTACCGATAAACGTAATAAGTTTAACCTATTAAACTTAACCAAGTTTTTCCACAACTGAAAACAAATTTAGAATTCTAACTTATTAGACGTCATTAAAACGAGGTCTAATTCTCAATGAATATATTCATTTATTCTCCTTAACCTTACATAGTTTAGGCTCTGTTAATCATGGATATGTTTTTCCCATATCCTTACATTTTGAATTTAAAATTCGAGGCTATTAACAGAGTCCGAATACGAAGTTCGGCTGCTCCTAAGTTATTTGATATTCCTTAGCTTTCAAGCTAATCCCGAATACCTATCAGTTATGAGATCATGTTCTTCCTAATCCTTTTTAATGTCAATTAAAAATTCATCTTACCCCAAGTATGAACTAATTGCACATATCAACGTAAAAGTTGCATTTAGGTAAGAATAGATATCAGTTCCTTTTACATTCATCCAAAAACATTTGAATAATTCCAAATCAAGAATTAATGTTATATTCCCAACTTAATCAACAATATCAAACTGATACAGTCATTAAAATATCACACTTGTATTTGTATTCATCCATCCATTTCATAATCTATACATTTTCCAGTCCAAATGACTGGACTTTGTTTATATAAAACTACATTACAACTCATAAGATAGAAGAAAGTAATTTCTTCTTTTCTCAATTCCTTGTAGAGGAATAATAACTATCAAATACAATCCATCTTCAGTCAATCAAAAGAAGTATCAGAAAACAACCATGTCTTTGTTTTACTCAAATTCCATCTGCAAAATTACTTGCACGGGTCAGTTCATTGAACTGAGCATATTAAGCACTTGTCATTAAAATGAGGTGCTTCTAATTAACTGTCTTAATAAAAGAACCCTGCTTTTATGAAACGTTAATATGAACATCAATCAAGAATTAAGTATTAAAAGAATGATCAAAGCATAACAACCAAAACATCTAATTACCATCCAAATCACCAAAGAACTACTGCTGTTTTTCCGAAATGATCATTATATAAAGTAATTTCCTTCAAACAGCCTTCAGATTACAACCTTTGTAAAAACTAGGGACACACGTAAGCATATTGTTGTTATAACATAACTGCTATCCATTCCATTCCCTTACATTAGTAATAAATGCAAAGGATAAAATTTGACTGAAAACATAAACCAATTTACCTTCCTTTCAGTCCATGCAACTCATTTGATTTCAAGTAATCAAATACAGATGAGAAAAGTAAACAACAATAAAATGTAGATGCTTAACCCAAAGCAATACAAAATTCGTTCCATAACGATTACAGATTTCTAACTGTATAAGAGAAGAACGACCATTGTTCCAAGTTATCCATCCTCACTCCTATTCCTTTCCTCATGACTGTACTGAAAGTTAAATCCAAATGAGACATCAATCAAAGATAACAGTTCAGAGTGAAACTTACAAAATCCATTCAGAATTCACTTTCCAACAGCAAGGAATAAATCCATTCCTATTCAGCTTTAAATAAAAACAAGGAAGAATTTATCATCCATATCAATACTTCCTTTCAAGCAGGCACATATGAATACCAAAAACAAGTTGGCAAAACATCGTATCCATCATAGAACAAGCAATACAAAGAATGCATACTATGTTCTTACTGTACTAGAAGAATTCATACTTCATTCACTATATTATAACCAAATGAATAGTTATACAGTCGCTTTAACAAATATTCACATGACTTTCTATACCTATGAACGCACACAGTTCATAAATAATAATTTGCACTTTGCTATAACCTACAGCAAGTCCAACCCGTATTGTACAGTAAAGCTCTATTATTGCTATTTCCAGAATTCAAACAGCAAGAAGAGAAAATTCATACCTTTAACTATTTCCATAAGAAAACATCCATTTTCTTCAAACACAACAAGAATCACTCAAGTCGAGTTCTTTTTTTTTTGATTGACAGTGTAAAATCAGAGATCACACGAAACATTTAAATCTTTCGTTTGTACAGAAAGAAAACAACACTCAGAAAAATAATCTAAATATCACTATCACTTCCATCAAGCCGAATTCCAAATGCTCAATGAAACCCAATTACCATTTCTTTCAAAATCTAAAACAACAGAAAGAAGAAGAACTCGTTTCCTTATAATTTTCAGTAAAGAAACAATCATTTTCTTCAAAATGTAATAAGAACACCCAAGTCGTGTTTGTTTTATAATGACAGCTCAAACCCATATTGACAATAGAATGATTGTTCAACAATGTCAAACAAACTCACACAGCCTGTACAGTTTTCATTCAATATGCCATTTGTAAAGAAATACCTAGTTCGAGTTCCTTATCAACAAACATTTCTACCCAAAATCCCATTCTTCTATTTCACAATGATGTGCAGAACCCAGAAATGCAATATTCATATAACAATACCTATATCAAGACAAACCCGCATAGGGTATTAGATGTGTAAGCTTGGTATACAATCAAAAATAGTCTCAAACAACAAGCTAATTCACCTGTATTTCATTCGTTTCCACAGAAATTCAAAGCCAAGTTCATTTTCACGAAGATAGTTCGAATTAGAAGATCAAACCGCAATCACAAAACACAATAGAATCAACTTTTCATCATAGCAAGGAGAAAGCATAATTCATTTATAATAAAAGAAGAAAAACAATTACTTTCTCCAACTCCCAGAAATATCCAAGTCATATTCATCCTTCCACTTTTACAAAATAAAAGCACAACACTCAGAATATTACTATCACTTCCATCAAACCGAGCCCATAATGCTCAATAAAACCCAATTACTATTTCCTTCAGAATCTAAAATAGCAGAAGGAAGAGGAACTCGTTTCCTAAAAATTTTTAGTAAAGAACCAATGTCAAAACAACTCGCACAACATGCACGATATCATAATATAAGGACGAATTCCCCAATATTGTCAAATCAATTCAACACAGCATAGACTAGTATTTTAACTTAATACTTATGCAAAGACAGTTCAAATCGAAACAGCAAAGACAAAACGACTCTACCTTGAATCATTTCAAACATGACAAAAAATTGAATAAACCCAAAACCCCTTCATCGAAGAGCGGGTTGTTTTAATGAGACATTTAAGCAAAGCAAGCAGTTTAAAGATAAGGGCTTAACATGCCTATCATCCTTCCTAAAGGTTAAAGAAAACTCGCACCTCACAGGAATTATTTCCTTCCACGGCGACAATGTGCTTCCCAAACAATCACCTTCCTCTGAGGCTCGAAATAGTCTTCTATTTTCCAAAGAAACAGAGATAACAATCAAACACAACTGGTTCGACAGAACCATAAAAAACCAAATGCAGAGCAACTTCCAAAAATCCGAACGAACACAATAACAACAAAATTTCCTCCATACTCTTTCCAAGGTGGGCTGGTCGCGAAGACCAAGAAAATTAAATGCATTGAAGGCTCTACCTTTTTCCTCTTTCCTCACGCCACCACCGACTCGGGTTGGCGAATTGCCAAATTCAAATTTTGCATGAAAACAGAGTTTAGTCTCATGACTAACTGAATGTCCCTATCTTTTCCCTGTTCCCACCAAACTTGGCACTATCCATGTAAGGACCACATTCATTGCCCATTAAATTTCCTTCCATCCTTATCCTTTCCATCCCCCATGGGTCTGTGCGTCCCCTTCCTTAGGTTAGGATTAGTTTAGGATTTATAATAGTGTTCATACCTAGGTCATAGGTTAATAGGACTTAGTTCTATTTTCACCCTTAGAATTTAAAAATCCACATAGGATAGTAGTTAGGATATAAGGAAGAACTGTTATCCAAAAGGGTGCCCCACTCGTTTTGTGGCTAACTCCTTGTGTTCTTGCCTCTCTTGTGCCTCGATCTACATTTTCTTATTTTCAGCACTCAAGGCTTTCTCGGAAATGGCACCATCAAATAGAGCTCTCTCTCGGCTTTTCGAAAAGGTAAAGTTTACCTCCTAACTCCTTATATTTTTAAAGTTATGGCTCAACGGATTTTTTTGTGGAAAATTTTCCCATTTGAGGCCCGCATGACCATAGGAAGTGCCACACTGCGGATGAGTTCGGGGTCGGAGACAAATATGAATTTTTTTCCAAAAGAGTATAAAAGGTCGACTTTCAAAGGAAAACCCGCGGCAAAGAGAAGGAGAGAGAATTCCAGAGTGAATCGAGAGCTTGCCACGTGGCATTCAACCCGAGTGGAGCGCGGGAATTTTGAAAAAATTTCAAAGACAAAAAAAGGTAAAATTTGAAAATTTTTCCCGCCGATCCGTTTTTGGGCCGTTTTTGCCCTAAATCTTCAAACGATCATATCTTTTGATCCAGAGCTCATATTTTCATGTTATTTATATCATTAGAAAGTCATTAAAATTCTCTACACGGTTCCATGGTCAATTTACAATTTTGGTTTAGTTTGGAGAGAGAAAATTCAAAAACGGTTATAGTACGTGTCCATGGCCGAAATGACATTTCAACAACCTAATTTAATACAGAATGGGTCGCATTCTTCTCCAATATGGTCAAAAATGATAGGGTATGGGTTTGTAAGGTCCTCCATGCTGTTTTAATGCATTTTCCATCAATGAGGGATTGCTCCCATGCATTTTTCACATTTTCTCTCTCCTGGGCTCGACCCATGTACTGTAAAAGCCAGATTTGGCTCATTTCTTCATGGTTGAACACTTTTTAGCATAGAAAACTTCTTCTTTCACCTCCAGCAAGTGATAGTTGTAAGAATTAGACCTTTTTCAAGTATTGTAGTAGGTTTATACCTCTTTGAGGGTGGAATGCAAGAGATTTTTACATGGAATTGACAGTGCAAACTTTGTGAATGCTTTCAGTCCTCTGTTTGTATTGTTTTACTTCATTTTAAGACCTCTAATTACATCTATCGCTTGTGTATGTTTTCCCTTGTTGCATTTCACGAATTTGTGTCTATATACATGGCAAAAATGTTTGACCACTCCTTTTGGTGCATCACCATCTTTAGTTTAGTTTCATTTTTCATTTTTATACTGTCTCCTTGCAATTTAGAGTAGGATTAGGATCTCGAACCTCTCGTAGTTGTGCAAAATATAGATCTAAATCAAAGGATTTTGAGGAACTAGCCTCTAATCTAGAGATTCCTCTCTCATTTTCACAAGTTCCACACTTGGAGAGAGGTTTCCATGTTGTGCAATCACACTGGATGCCTAAAACATCAATTCAGAACCTTGATTTGCATCCAGGGGTGCTGCTGATTTGCAACAACAGTTTTGGCATGCCCAGTGGGACCTTAGAGGTCTCATTTTTATCACAGCAAAGTTGATGTGCATCTGCTGCAATTTTCTTGCTTGAAAAGAGCTATAATTTGCATATCCGCGACTCCAAGGGGAAGAATCAATCTGTTTCAGCGGTGCGGCAGCTCGAAAAATCATGAGAAGAATCACCACAAGGTCAAGAGTGGAGAAGAAGAGGTGTTGTTTAAATATCTGTAGTTATCTCCAAGAGTAAGGAAAGTGGGAGGAGAATCCAAAGGTCTCCATCTCCACCAAACAGAACTCTCTCAACTCCTCCACCTGGTAGGCCTTTCATTCAATCAACAAGGGTTCTAAGACCAATTAGAATGGCACAAAACAACCCCTATGTCAACTTCATAGGCAGTAGCCCACTTGCCCTCAATGCACAACATCTAATTCCAATTGCAGCCTTGAAGAACATTCCCTACTTCACTGGAGAAAATCAGACTACTCCAGGTGATCATGTTAAAGACATTGCCAATCTTTGTGCAATTCATGAAATCAATGAGATGCAAGTGGCTGTCAAATTTCTGGCATCTTCATTCAAGGGGAAAGCATTGCAATGGTTTAGAAGCCTTAGAGCTGGTTCTATCACAAATTGGAATCAG
Source organism: Taxus wallichiana var. yunnanensis (assembly GCA_018340775.1). Taxonomy (NCBI): domain Eukaryota; kingdom Viridiplantae; phylum Streptophyta; class Pinopsida; order Cupressales; family Taxaceae; genus Taxus; species Taxus wallichiana. The sequence goes on along the minus strand of CM031244.1, from coordinate 801,015,288 downwards.
CTATGTATAGCACTTCATGAGCAATTTGGAGACAAGGGAGACAAATTGTCTCTTTTGGAGCAGCTGACAACCATCAAGAGAGCTCCTAATGAGCAAATGACCGATTTCAACTTCCGATTTCAAAAGACTTGGGAGAGAATTCCAATGGCAATCAGACCAACAACAGAAGGTGCTTTTCTCTACTATCTCAAAGCTCTAAATTCTTATATTTCTATGTTGATTCAGTCCATGGGAGGCATAACTATCCCTATGGCTTATAGCATTGCCATTAGGGCTGAAAATTGTTTGATCCAAGCTGGAAAACTAGCCCCTAGACCTCCCATGCCATTGTTTCCAAGTTTAGAGAGTCCAAATACCAATCAAGCACCTAATTTGGCTCCTTCTCCCACTCCTATAAATTAGAGTTCAAATGAAGCTTCTACTTCATCTCCAAGTGCCCCAAATGAGCTTCAAGAAGTCATGAAGCAATTGCAAAACCTAGGCAATGAGCTAGTCACTCTCAAGAGGCAACAAGCCCAAGGTTTTAGACCTTCTTACCAGCCCCAAGCTTAGCCCAATAGGTAGCCATACCAACCACAAAGACCTCCTAATCCAGCTGCAAATATGAATCAAACAAGGCCTCCTGCCAATAGACCATTTCAGCCCTACAATCCAAATGCCATATCTACCTCTAAGGCATTGGTGCCAACACAAAACAACATTGCTCAGGAGTATGACTGGTGTTTTCCATGCAATGAACCTCATAACCAATCCATGTGCTTCAATGGTGCTTTAAATCAAGCATTAATGGTGACAACTACTAGTGTGGAGGGTGAGGGTAGTCAAGGAAACAACCAACAACAAGAAACATTCCAACAGCAATCAGCCCCAAATGACACCACGTTGGTAAATTGGCAAGCAGAGGATTTTTGTGGCATGAATCAAATGGTCTCTCAAGGTGTTACAGAAACACAAGGTAAAAAAGATGGAATTTGGGTGAAGAACAACCATTAGTTCCAACCAATCCACAACCTTCCATGGCTCCACAAATGGTTGGCAAGCAAAATCTAATTTCAAATGCACAAGGGCAGCCAAGAACAGCTCCTAGACCAACTCAAATACCGCTTATTGCTGCCCACGTGTAAGAAGTGAATGTACAAGCAAAGGGACAGCAAAGAGATCCTTCATCACCATTTAGTATCATTGATCAGATGAAGAAGACAAATGTTAATATATCAATGTGGGAATCCCTATCTATCCCAGGACAAAGAGACTTATTACAAGCTGCCATGAAGGACTGGCCAACTTCGAATCAACAAGTTCAGATGCAAGAGAAAGTGCTCACAAATACTGCCCAGCCTGAGGGAAATCATGGAGGACAACAAGGTAAAATGTTAAAGCCCCCTCCTTTCTATGTTTCATTAATAATTGGAAATCGAGTTAGTGCACAATTGCATTATAGATTCCGGGCAAGTAGCTCGTGATGCCTAAAAAATAGCTGATCACTAGGGCTCCAAAGATGAAAGCATATCCAAAGGGGTAGTGCAGTGGATGGGACAGCAAAGAATAATAGTTGGGGTGATTAGAAACTTGATTCTTACCTTGCATGCATGTCAAAATGTTGTTATTTCACAAGATGTATCAGTCATAGACCTTCCACCACTCTTTGCCCTATGCTTGTCAAGGGACTTCACAGCCAAGATTGGGGCTATTTGTCTACTAATTGGTCACACATGCTTTCGTAAATGAGGTATGGAACTAAGGCTATAATCAGGTCTGAACCTATTGCAAACTTCCACATTGAGCCTTACACTCCAAGTCAGATCAATGCCAATTGTTCAGCATTTGATCAAGAAGACCACCCAAGCACCGATGAAGCTGACACCAAGGTTGGGAGCATCCCAGATCTAACTCTTGATGAATGGGCAAACAAGGTACATGCTTTTGATCCTTATCAAGAAGAAGAAGAATCTGAGCTAGGGGTCTATTGTATACATGAAGAAAATCATCCTATTCCTAAATCACCAAGCCAAACCACAAGGATGACAATGAGGTATGGCAGCTATTTTTTGATGGATCAAGAAGTAGACAAGGTGCAGGAGGTGGAGCCATGCTTATTTCACCTCAAGGAGTAAGGTACTATTCAGCTTTTAGATTTCAGTTTGCATGCTCCAATAACACTGCTGAATATGAAGCCTTAGTGCAAGGGATGCATTGGGAAATTAAGAAGAAAATAAAGAACTTGCAAGTCTTTGGTGACAGTGAATTGATTGTAAATCAGGTCAAGGGACAACATGCTGCCAAGAATGATCTACTCAAGTGCTACAAGAACAGGGTGTGGGACCTCATGGAAGATTTTGAGGGTTTTGGCATCAAATCCATTCCTAGGAAAGAGAATCAAGTGGCTTTGACAAAGCTTGCAGCGATAGGGGCAGCCTTTGACATTGTGGAAATCATTCAACAAGACAAGGTACAGCCAAACATCCACATGATTATGAGGCCTTCAAAGGCCGGATAACAATGTTAGTTGGCAAGTGTTTGAGAATGACCAACAAATCATCCATTACTTACAAGAAGAAGCTGATTTCTCAGGCTAAGAAACAAGAAAAATTGGAACAGCGATATGGTGACCAAGTGGTACAGTTTGAGAACTAACAAGCTGCCCAAGGGACTTATCACTTTGGAGTCCATTTTTAATCCCAATGATCAGTTTAGAAAGGAGAAAGCAAACATTCGGTCAAGAGAGAGGATTCAAGATCCATCTTGGTAGAAGAGAACAAACCATTGCAAATTGGAAAGATGACAACCGATCAAGAAAGGTATGAGTTCATACATTTGTGTCAAGAGTTCCCGATGTGTTTGCATGGAGCTATGAAGATTTGAAAGGTTTCAATCCCAAATTAGCTCAAAGATACCATTGAATTGGATCCAAATACTAAGCCTCAGGCCGGGAAACAAAGACCACCAATCCACACATGGAGCCTCTCATGAGGAAAGAATTTGACAAGCTGATTGAGTCAAGAATCATATTACCAATCAAGCATTCTAGTTGGGTTGCCAACTTGGTTCCAAATGTCGAAAGAAGAGTGAAGAGATCAGATTGTGTGTTGATTTCAGAGACTTAAATAGAGCATCTCTCAAGGACCATTAACCACTCCCTTCCATGGAGCAAATATTGCAAGTTGTGGCTGGCTCCGAGAGGTTTTCACTACTTGATGGCTACTCCAGCTATAATCAGATTATGGTGAAGGAAGAAGACCAGTTCAAGACAGCCTTTACAACCAAATGGGGGACTTTTGCATACAGGAAGATGCCATTTGGGTTGTCCAACGTTGGTGCTACCTTCCAAAGAGCAATGGACATGGCGTTCAAAGGTTTTATTAACAACGTGGTGCTGATTTACCTTGATGATATCACTATTTTTTCCAAAAATGTAGTAGAGACCACCTCTCTCATTTGAGACAAGTTTTCACGAGGTGTAGGAAATTTGGAGTGTCTTTGAATCCTAAGAAGTGTATCTTTCTTGCACATGAAGGAAAGATCCTTGGCCATATTATTTCCAAAGAAGGATTAGCAATTGATCCAGAGAGAGTTGAAGCCATAAGAGCACTACCCTTGCCAAGCCACAAGAAAGCCCTTTAGAGTTTCTTGAGGAGGATAAACTTTGTTCAAAGGTTTGTCCCAGATTTTGCAGCCCTTGTCAAGCCCATCACCAAAATGTTAAAGAAGAGCATGGCTTTCAAGTGGACAACAGAAGGCAAGGAGAGTTTTGAAGCAATCAAAGAAGCCATTTCTCAAGCACCAACTCTCATCAACCCGGACTTCTCCAAGGATTTCATCCTCTATGCATTTGGAGGTAATGACACTATTTCTGCCATTTTGGTACAGCAGAACAAGGATAATGATGAGCAGCCAATTACCTTCTTCAGCCAGAGCCTAGATGACTATGAGGTGAAGTACTCTTTTATTGAGAAGCATGTGCTGGTAGTAATCAGAAGCTTGAAGAAATTCAAGCATTTAGTCTCAAACAACAAGGTCCAGTTGCTGGTCTCACATGCTAGGGTTAAGGACTTCCTCCTCAACAAAGATTTGAACGAGAAAAGGGTAGGTTGGATCACCCATGTCATGGAGTATGACATTGAGATCAAAATCACCAAGCTGGTAAGAGGAAAAGGATTGTGTGAGTAGCTGGTTTTGGGGAAGTAAAAAGAAGCATGCAATGAAGGAGAGGCTATTTTGATTCAGCTTCAAGACAGCCATGAGCCATGTGGCACTCAAGAAGAAAACAATGCTGCCCCCACTCCTTGCTAGACCCAAGGTATAATGCACTTCCTAAACATAGGCCTATGCCCTCCATAGATGAACAAGACCCAAAGAAGACACTTTAGATTGCAGGCTATCCCATATGCCATTGTTGATGGAGTTTTGTTCAAGAAAGATGTGAATGGAGTCTTTCTTTGAGATGCATTAGTACAAATCAGATTCGTAGGGTGTTGGAAGAGTTCCATGGTGGATCAACTGGTGGTCATTTTGCACCGAGAGTGACAACTCTAAATCATGAAGGCTGGTTATTATTGGCCTAAAATTTTCAGTGATTGCTATGCATGGATCAAGAGGTGTAACAATTGTGCATTCTTCACGGAAAAGAGAGACTTGCTGCCCTTCCATTGCATCCAATCTCAGTTGACCAACCATTCATGCAATGGGGTTTGGACTTCATTAGAGTCATTAATCCTAATTCAAGTCAAGGGCACAAATGGATTTTGACAGCCATGGACTACTTCACCAAGTGGACTGAAGCAGTAGCACTCAAAGAAGTAAATAAGTCCAACATCTTAGACTTTTATGAGGGTATAGCAACCAGATTTGGTATACCTACTACAATAATCTCAGATAATGCATTGGCATTCATTGGATCCAAGGTGACTGAGTGGGCTGTCAAGAACGGGATCTACCTAAGCACTTCATCAAACTATTACCCTCAAGGTAATGGCCAGGCGAGTCTACAAACAAGAACTTGTTGAGGATCATTACGAGGACTCTTGATGAGAATCGAGGTCTTGGCATACCATAACTAAATCAGCCTTATGGGATGATAGAATAACTCCCAAGAGATCCACAGGTAACTCTCCATTCAAGCTTGTTTATGGAAGAGAGGCAATCTTGCCCATGTCACTTGAGTTGACAACATTGAAAACTCATGAAGCAATTAGAGTTGTTAGAGTTTGAGCCCATGGAGGTGAGATATGCAGAGTTGATGGAGCTACGGGAGGTCGAAATCAAGCATCCCAAGCAATGGAAAAGGATCAAGCTTTGATCAAATAGACATTTGATAGGAAGGCCAAGGATAGATCTTTTCAAGTTGGAGATCTAGTGTTGAAATGGGATGTGGATAGAGCAAAACCGGGAAGGAATTCAAAATTTAATGCCATTTGGAGTGGCCAATACATGGTCACGAAGTGCAAGAACAACAATGCTTTCCAATTGGCCTCATTGGATGGTGAAGAACTTCAGATTCCAGTCAATGGAATCTATCTCAAGCGTTGCTTCTAGAGGGAAATTTACCACCTTGTAAATATTAGATTAGATTTTTATTCCTCCAAGTGCTTTGCACATTGTTTTTCTATAGGTTAGTTTTTCTTTCCCTAAGTGCTTTGGCATAGCTTGCTGTCCCTGGAGATGTTTTGCAGTCCTTGCCTCCATCATGTGATATTTCATCTTCCTCCTTGCACATTCTAAGTCAGTTGAGGTTCTAAACAGAATATTTGATGACTCCATGCCCAATGGACTGCTTCAGGAAACTAGTATTTTCATCTAGTAGGTAGATGACCCCTCTGAGTTGCCAAAATTGTTATCCAAAATGGTGCCCCAGCTCATTTTTGTGGCTAACTCCTTGTGTTCTTTCCTCTCTTGTGCCTCGAGTCTACATTTTTTTAATTTTCAGGCACTCAAGGCTTTCTGGAAATGGCACCATCGATAGAGCTCTCTCTCGGCTTTCCAGAAAGGTAAAGTTTGCCTCCTAACTCCTTATATTTTTCAAGTTATGGCTCTGTGCAATTTTTGTGGAAAATTTTCCCATTTGAGGCCCACATGACCAATAGGAAGCGCCACGTGGCGAGATGAGTTCGGGGGTTGGAGGCAAATATGAATTTTTTTCCAAAAGAGTATAAAAAGGTTGATTTTCAAAGGAAAACCCACGGAAAAGAGAAGGAGAGAGAATTCCAGAGTGAATTAGAGCTTGCCACGTGGCATCCGACTAGCGGAGCGTGGGGAATTTTTGAAATTTTTTCCAAAGACAAAAAAAAGGTAAAATTTGAAATTTTTTCCCGATCCGTTTTTGGGCCGTTTTTGCCCTAAATCTTCAAATGATCATATCTTTTGATCTAGAGCTTGGATTTTCACGTTCTTTATATCATTGGAAAGCTGTTAAAATTCTCTACATGATTCCATGGTCAATTTCTAATTTTGGTTTAGTTTGGAGAGAGAAAATTCAAAAACAGTTCTGGTACGTGTCCATGGCCAGAAATGACATTTCAACAACCAAATTTAATACAGAATGGGTTGCATTCTTCTCCAATATGGTCAAAAATGACAGGGTATGGGTTTGTAAGGTCCTCCTTGCTATTTTAATGCATTTTCCATCAATGTGGATGGATCCCATGCATTTTTCACATTTTCTCTCTCCTGAGATCGACCCATGTACTATAAAAGCTAGATTTGGCTCATTTCTTCATGGTTGAACACTTTTTGGCATAGAAAACTTCTTCTTTCACCTCCAACAAGTGATAGTTGTAAGAATCAGACCTTTTTCAAGTATTGTAGTAGGTTTATACCTCTTTGAGGGTGGAATGCAAGAGATTTTTACATGTAATTGACAGTGCAAACTCTGTGAATGCTTTCAATCCTCTGTTTGTATTGTTTTACTTCATTTTAAGACCTCTAATTACATTTATCAGCTTGTGTATGTTTTCCCTTGTTGCATTTCATGAATTTGTGTCTATTTACATGGCAAAAAATGTTTCACCACTCCTTTTGGTGCATCACCATCTTTAGTTTAGTTTCATTTTTACATTTTTATCCCTGTCTCCTTACAATTTAGAGTAGGATTAAGATCTCGAACCTCTGTAGTTGTGCAAAATATAGATCTAAATCGAGAGGAGTTTGAGGAACCAACCTCTAATCTGAGATTCCTCTCTCATTTTCACAAGTCCCACACTTGGAGAGAGGTTTCCATGTTGTGTAATCACACCTGGATGCCTAAAACATCAATTCGTAACCTTGATTTGCATCCGGGGGTGCTTTGTTGATTTGCAACAACAGGTTTAAATGGAAATTTTGCCACGGGGCCCGTGGACCAATCACGTGTGTGACAAGTGTCGCAAGGGGAGGCGTAATGAAAAATTGGCTAAGTGTCGGTTTGGAGAGAGAATTCAGAGTGAATCGTGATTTTGCCACATGGCATCTAACCAAAGGAAAAGTGCGGGAATTTTTGAAATTTTTTTCCAAAGACAAAAAAAAGTTAAAATTTGAAACTTTTTCCCGCCGATCCGTTTTTGGGCCATTTTTGCCCTAAATTTTCAAACGATCATATCTTTTGATCCAAAGCTCAAATTTTCACGTTTTTTATATCATTGGAAAGCTGTTAAAATTCTCTACATGATTCCATGGTCAATTTCTAATTTTGGTTCAGTTTGGAGAGAGAAAATTCAAAAATGGTTCTGCACGTGTCCATGGCCGTGTGACATTTCAACAACCAAATTTAATACAGAATGGGTCACATTCTTCTCCAATATGGTCAAAAATGATAGGGTATGGGTTTGTAAGGTCCTCCATGCTGTTTTAATGCATTTTCCATCAATGAGGGATGGCTCCCATGCATTTTTCATGTTTTCTCTCTCTTGGGCTCGACCCATGTACTGTAAAAGTCATATTTGGCTCATTTCTTCATGGTTGAACACTTTTTGGCATAGAAAACTTCTTCTTTCACCTCCAAAGAAGTGATAGTTATAAGAATCGGACCTTTTTCAAGTATTGTAGTAGGTTTATACCTCTTTGAGGGTGGAATGCAAGAGATTTTTACATGTAATTGACAAAGGCAAAACTCGTGTGAATGCTTTCAAATTCCTCTGTTTGTATTGTTTTACTTCATTTTAAGACCTCTAATTACATCTATCAGCTTGTGTATGTTTTCCTTGTTACATTTCATGAATTTGTGTCTATTTACATGGCAAAAAAATGTTTGACCACTCCTTTTGGTG
>CM031244.1:800982051-800992051 GCA_018340775.1 Taxus wallichiana var. yunnanensis | reverse complement strand
GTGTGTTTTGTGTACATGTGTGTGTGCATGTGCGTGTTCATGTGCGTGTGGCGTGCACGTGCGCATGCGTGTGCGTGTGTGTGTGTGTAGTGTGTGTGTGTGTGCATGCATGTGTGTGTGTGCATGTGTGTGTGTATGCATGCGTGTGCGATGCATGTGCGTGTGCTTGTGTAGGTGCGTGTGCATGTGCATTCATGTGCTGTGCGTGTCCATTTGCGTGTTCGTGTGTGTGTGTGTGTGTGTGTGTGCGTATGCGTGTGCAGTGTGCATGTGCATTGTAACACCTGTACTATTGTTACTTCCCCCGAGCATTCAAGTGTTTATATATGATTTCTTCGTAAAAGGATGTGTTCCTTTGATTGTGAAGTCATGCTTGATATGGATTGTATCTTCTTTGCTCTTGAAGATCTTTGACTGAGTCAGGATATGCTTGGACTCTTTTATTTCTTTCATTTTTAGCACCTGAGTTTAATCTGATTTTGGGGTGAATTGTGGATTTACCCATCTTTATGACTCAACCTTGGATCAGTTGCATTGATCCGAGAGATGTTTTAAGTTTATTCTGGATGAACAAAAATTATAGACCTTACGAAGGTTGCAAGGTCTGAATGTGTTGAATGAGCAATTCAGGAGTTAACTCAGGCTGATCTTGTTAAATGAATTGGTTCCCGATATCGTAATATCAGGAAGGTCTAGACCTTGAGCCAGGTAATAAATTCTGGTATATATACTGCTAGCTTATTATCAATGCTGGATTGAATCCATTTCGGGAATGTATATCTGTTGGTTCTTATACTGAACGATTCTATTTGTTAGACCTAGACTGGATTTATTAAGGTTAATAACCTAAACCTAAACTATAACCTATGGGTTGGATTAGTGCTAATCTAACCTAGCCCTAAACTATAAGCTAAATGTTTCTAAGGTTAGCGACCTAGCACTAAGGAAGTTAGACTAAGTATCACCTTAAGATCTAACCTATGTTTCTAACCTAACTAATGACCATGGATGAAGGGGGACCTATGAAGGGGTGCGAGCCATGGGCGGTAGTTTCTATGGCATTAAATGAATGGATAAGTATGAAGGATAAGGGATTTAGCGGAGATTTCAAACGGCCATCGAGTGACGTGGCGTAGTCACCAAATCTGAAATGGTCTTTGGTTTGTTTTTGTCCATCGCCAACTATGGCGGTCGGTGGCAATGGAGGTTAGGCGGGAATGTTGGAGTTAATGTCATTGATGAACTTCGGTTATCGAGCTCGGATTGCTTGGGAAGGCATGCAAATGGAAAATTTGTTGGTATTTTTGGTTTTCCATTCGCTCGCTTTTTCTCTCTGTTTGATCATTGGTTCTTCGAACCGATCTACTTGTGTTGCATGGCAACTATGAGATTATCTAGCTCTTTTCTCTATCGAGGAATGTTTATAAGGCATGGAAATAACAAATTATTGTTGTTGAATCTAACGTGGAAGAAGAGAAGAAAGCTCGAGCTCATTCGAGAGGTCTTCTTCGAATTTTTTAAGCAACATTACCGTGCATGTTAGGCCCTAACTTTTAAAAATCTTGCTTTCCTTCAAATGATTTCATTAGAACAACTCTGTTCGAGATGATTTTTGGTTCAGATTGGTTTTTATGGAAGTATCTTGTATGAATTTCATGTTGGCTCGATCTTCATTCGGTTCGATTCCTTGAACCCTTGATGGGTGTACATTTGGTTTCGTGTTGTTGAATTATCTTCTTGTGTTTTGCATTTTGGTAGATTCCGAAGAAATGCTTGCAGGATAATGTATGAATTGTCTCGTGTTGGAGTCCATGAAATGTTTTCTTGTTTGATATCAACTTTTGTTGAAGCCTTGTTTTACACTTGTTGAAACTGATACTGTTGGAATCCTTGAAATGATAGTATGTTTTGGCTTCTGTAGAAGTTTAGTCGTGAATACTATATGTTATTGATATTGTTGGAATCCTTGAATAGATAGTATTTTTTGACTTCTTTAAAAGTTTAATTGAGAATACTATATGGGTTCGACTCCTTTTGGAGTCCTTGAAACGTAATTAATGTTTCGACTTCGGTAAGAAGTTTTATTGTGAATTTTGTTGGAATCCTTGAAATGATAGTATGTTTTTGACTTCTAAAGCTCTTATGAAGAAGTTTTGCTATGAATGCTTAATGGTTTTGACTCTGTGGGAGTCCTTGAATTGTTGTCATATGAATTCGACTCCAATCGAACCCTGGATATGAGTACTAATTGGATTTCACACTGTCGGAGTCCTTGCGGTATTCCCATTTAAACAAGACTCCTGATAAAGTCCTTGATATGATGCGTGTTGGCTTGATTCCTGATTTAAGTCTTCACCGCTGGTGCATATTGAAATTGACTCTTCTTAATATTATTGTGTTTATGTTCAGTTCATTTATGAGGAATTAAGGTATGAGTTTTCTTTACAAACTCGACTGTGTATGAGTCCTCACATGTATTCGTATTAGCTCGATTTTGGATAAAACTTTGATGAAATTAATGATATGATGACATCTTCTATGAAGTCCTTGTGGTGGTTATTATTTCTTTATTTCGGCTTCTGATTTAAGTCCTGGCTGTATTTAGTAGGGATTAGATTCAGTTGAATTTGTTGTGCATGTTGTGTGTTTCAACTCGTGGGAATGTCATTGTGTTTGCATATGGTTACCTCTTCTATTATTGTGTTTATCTAGTCTTGTGCTTGACTAGGGTAAAGAGTTAAATTCGTAATGCAAAATGACAGTGATGGCGTTGGATATTTTTCATGCTTGTTGAATAATATGGAAAGTTTTGTTGAGCCTATTGAGTTGGATTATTCATTATTGCTTGTCGCGTGAACTCTTATATTGCTCAATAAGCTACAGCTGAATTTTTATATTTGGAATTCTTTGATGTAGTGTAGTTCTTCTTGTAATCTCGATTGTTTAGTCGCATGCATAAATGTATTAGCATTATTCAAGAGTCGGCACAATCCGTAACATTGTTGATTCAGGAATCTAATTGACTCTGTTTCTTTCTTCTAGACCAGTAATTTATATGTTGAAGTATAATAAGTTGTTAAAATTTTCTCTCTCCTAGTCAGAAACCTTGTGTGCTTTCTCTCTTGCATCATTTTGCGATCTCTACTATAAGGGCATAACAAGAATAAACTCGAGGTATTATATGGAGAGACTGGTATAAAATATGAGCTTGTTGTTTAAATAGGTATACTTGTCAATAACATTGAAATGTGTTATGATTAAAAGAATTAAGACAATGAGCTTGTTGTTGTTTTAATTTTGCTTCTTCTTGATCTCTAAAATTTTGTAGGAGTTTTGCTGAAAAATATTAGGACTATTGTATTCATTTGTTATGCTTTATAGTCATGTAACATATAAGATGAATAGCCTGATTTATGTTTGGAATTTGAATAAATGATTTCATTTAAACAGGTTGTTTAATGAGAACAATTGGTGGATTGCAATTGTTTTAAGAATTAGTGCTTATCATGCTCAGTTCACCGAACTGACCCGTGTTGACAATTTTTGCAGATGGTTGCCGTAAGTGGTAAAGACACGCAGATCTGATATGATGTTCAGATTGTTTAATTTGGTTTTATGATGAATTCCAATTTGATTCTCTAAATGTACTACTTGAAGAAAGATGTTCTTTTGTTGTTGAGTATTGTATCCAATATCTGAATGCATAAAATGTATTTTATTAGCTTAGAAATGAATGAAATGAGGTATTTGTTACTTATGTGTTTGCATTCGTATCTTGATGGATTGAACTTCTTCAATTCGAATGATTTTAAAAGCATTGTTATTATTATATACCTTGGAGACATTTGGGATTCTCTAAGTAAGCTTTGAAAAGATTATGTGATTCGAATACTTATGAATGTTTAGTAGTTCTATATGTTCTATCTAAAGCTAAATTGGAAATTAGATCACTTGTTTTCGAGAAGCTAAGGTTAAAATAAACCTCAACAGAAGCTAAACGGGCGAATAAATTATTACTTCCTAGTCTTGATCTAAGTCAAGACAACGTTTAATTGGATTTTAATCACTATATCTCAATTCTAATAAGTAAGATATATTTCAGTTATGAGAACTGATATAAACCTAAAAGGGTATGGTTAGCAACTTTATGTGAAGATTTAGGGTTATTGCCCAATTTCGTTGATTTAGATTATGTATTTTCTATGAACTCCTTGATGAGACCTCGATTCTTAATAACTTCTCTTTGTAATGGGTTTTATTAAGAAAGGTAATTCTAAGGTGAGGAACCCAGGGGTTGGGAAAAGACTACCCTAAAAGGAGCATCTTAAAGTATAACTTTAACTCAATGTATGTAACACTTATAAATAAGTAGATCTTTTCGAGGCGGATTTGAAGGTTGATGGCACAAGTCAACTGCAGGGTTGTACCTTCGAGAAGATTAGGATCTTCTCGAAGATACAACAATACAGGTGACTTATGGCGACACCCTTTGCATTGATCGTTAAGATTTACACCTTAAACTCGAACAAGTTTTACTCTGGGACTGATTAGGAACGTGGTCATGTTATAAGGTTGCCCAGGAGACTCGGGTATCTTGACACACTTTGGGTTAACTAGGGTTGACCCAAAGATGTCAGGCCGTATCCCTAGTCCTCGGGTGCATCCCTATAACGTTGTCATATTACTAATCCATTCCTGAGTGAATAACTTGGGTAGGAGAGACTGACTGAAGTCAGTATAAGACATTCTACATAACATAGGAATGGGGTGAAGGACGTATTCCGTTAATGATGAGTATGCCGTCAAGGAATACGAGACATAAGCAATATGTTTCAAATCTTTGGCCAAAGTATCGCAAGTTTGCTGATTGCGTTGTCCTATGTTACCTAGTCTAAGGGATGAGATGCCAATGAATAATGGTAACAATTATTCGATAGGTTCCTTGGATGAGCATTTTGAATCCCAGATTAGGGAAGAGAACCACAAGAGTGATGTGTTAAAATAAAAACGCCAACTCTTTGATACTCATGAATAGATCGGTAGATTACCGAGTCATGGAATGAATAGATCGGAGGTACTCCGAGTCATTACAACATGCATATGGTTATCTCATTATAAGAATGGTTGTTTTGATTTGTGAGTTCTAAATTATGTATTTAGAACTAGAAAGCATTTATAAAAAAAAAAAAAACTTGTTCTAATGTACTAAAATGGGGACGTTACATCTTGGTATCAGAGCTGAAGGTTGTAGCTCTTGGACCTATTGTGTCCATAATCTGATAAAAACCTGAATTTTCTTGTAATAGAAAATGGTTAGAACAAGGGGGAATGTTGTGAATAATGCTCCACCAGAAGGAGGGGCAGCAACAACCCAAAAGCTTGATGAGATCCTTGCTGCCCTATTGGACACAAGAGATCGTTTGGCTGTACTTGAACAAAGTAGTATGGGAAATGAGGAGGAAGATGAAGTCTGGTAATAACACTCAACAACCTCCCGAGGACAACCCCAATATGGGTGTTGATAATAATGTTGGAAATGCACCTATCGTCCAACCGAGAAAACAAAAAGGCCAAAGAGTTAGGCGTAAGAACTCACTAATGATATAAAAAGGATAAGCCCACCTAAATATGATGGCACCACATTAGGAGATGGAGCTAAGAACTGGCTCAGCGAAATGGAGAAGTACTTTGCAATAAGAAACTTCTCAGAGGAAACCAAAGCTATTTGGGGAGCCTATCAGCTTTCCCACGAAGCATCTTCGTGGTGGGATAGCCGTAAAGCAGAGCTAAATATTGATGAGACCAATATTACTTGGGATCAATTTAAGGGCTATTTTAGGCAACGTTGGCTGCCACAACTTTTCTATGATCAGAAAATGACAGAATTCTAGAACTTAGCTCAAGGGAAGCTAATGGTAACTGAATACTGGGAGTGATTTACAAAACTCCTCAAGTATGTACCGCAGTATCAAACTGACGAGAAGTTCAGAATACGGAAATTCATCATGGGATTGAATCCCGTGATAGGGGGAGAGGTCGATGTTCACATTCCAACCACTATGGAAGGAGTTGTTGAAAAGGCCATAAGACAAGAACAAAAATTAAAGGCTATTTCTGCTCATAAAGAGGAAGTGCGGAAGAAGATTGCAAACCCTTCTTCAACTTCACTTGCACCTAAAAAGGGACCATGGAAAAAGTTTGGAAACAGAAGTAAGTTTCCAGGGGATAATAGTAAGAAAACAGTAGTAAATAAGCTCTTGGAAATGTAAGGGATAATTTTGCCAAAAATTATAACAATGGGCAGAAGCCCTATGGAGGACAACGTGATAATTACAAGGCTGGAGGCAATTTTGAGCCTAAAAAGGGACCTGTAGGAGGCTACTACAATTGTGGCAAAGACCACTATGCAAATCAGTGCCCTTTGAAGAAGGATGATCGTAATCAGCAGCATAAGATACATGCTGCAGTAGCAGACAAGCAAGCTGAAAAGCAAGTGACACCTATAGAAGTTTCGGGTAAGTTATTTGGCATACCTGTCACTATTCTTTTTGATACAGGAGCTACTGAATGTTTTATTTCTAATAAACTTGCTTCTAAACTTAAGAGAAAAGCTAGAAAATGGATAAATCTTGGACTATACAGTATGGTAATAATTCTGTTCATACAGTGAGTATGTGTCTTTTTGGGGCAGTCCTTGACTTACCTAACTTTTCCACGGAAGTTGACCTCTATGTTACACCTTTGGGATCGTATGACATTGTCATCGGTGTCAATTGGTTAGCTGACCATAAAGCAAAAGTAGACTACTATGAAAAGAATATAAAATGTTTAGATGATCGGCTGGAAACAACAGAGATTCAAGGGGTGAAACGGGAAATTTCAGTTAGAAAACTGTCAGCTATACAACATTTAAAAAAGGCTAAAAACAAAGGATGCACCCTTTATGCAGTAAAGATATCTGAATTTTCAGAAGAAGATGGTGATTCCATGAAATGATTTCCTCTACTACAAAGTTTCAAAGATGTTTTTCCTAGGAATTACTGTGGTTACCACCCAAGAGGGAATTTGACTTCACCATCGAAATCAAACCAGAACGAACCTATTTCCAAAGCACCTTATCGATGACTACTACAGAGTTAGTCGAGCTTAAGGCTCAATTGCAAGAACTTTTGTCTAAAGGTTTGATTAGACCAAGTGTTTCACCTTGGGAGCACCAATAATATTTGTGAAAAAGAAGGATGGAACACTTAGGCTGTGTATTGATTATCGGATGTTGAACAAAGCAACAATCAAGAACAGATACCCACTTCCAAGGATCGACGATCTATTTGATCAGATGCATGGGGCAGCGGTTTATTCTAAGATAGATCTTCGATCTGGTTATCATCAGTTAAGGATTAGAGAAGAAGATATTCATAAAACAGCTTTCCAAACAAGGTACGGACATTATGAATTCACGGTTCTACCCTTTGGATTAACTAATGCACCCGTAGCTTTTATGAACTTAATGAATAATATCTTTCAAGAATATTTGGACAAGTTTGTACTTGTATTCTTGGACGATATTCTCATTTATTCTAAAAGTTTTGAAGAGCACAATGAGCATTTGAAGATAGTTTTGGGAATTTTGAGAAAAATAAAGTTGTATGGTAAGTTATCCAAATGTTCTTTCTTTGATTCAGAAGTTCACTATTTGGGTCATGTCATTAGTAAAGAAGGAATTGTTGTAGATCCTTCAAAAATAGTGGCAATAACTGAGTGGCCTGCACCAAAGAATGTGCACGAAGTAAGAAGCTTCATGGGTCTTGCTGGTTATTATAGAAAATTTGTTAAGGATTTTTCTAAAGTAGCTGCACCGATAACTTCATTGCAGAAGAAGGATAAGAAATTTATTTGGAATGATAAGTGTGAAACTGCTTTCAAAAGTCTGAAAAGTCAGTTGACTTCCACACCTATTTTAGCTGTACCCAGACCCTAATGGGAGCTTTATAGTTGTAACGGATGCTTCTGGGGAAGGCCTTGGAGGTGTTTTGTTACAAAATGATCAAGTCATAGCATATGAAAGTAGAAAACTTAAGTTACATGAGCTGAATTATGCTCCTCATGATTTGGAGCTTGCTGCCATTGTTCATGCGCTTCAAGTCTGGAGACACTATTTACTTGGGAAACCTTTTGAGTTGAAAACTGATCACTTAGGACTGAAATATATTTTCACTTAGCCTAATCTAAATGCCGACAAAGAAGGTGGTTATAATTTTTATCTCAATATGATTTTGATATTAGCTACATCAAAGGGAAAGAGAATAGGTAGCAGATGCTCTAAGTCGTAGGAAGCACATTTCTGCTCTTATAACATTAAGAACTCAGTTTAAGGATGAGGTAAAAGTGCCTCGAGAATCGATATATACTTTCAAAGCAAGTAAAAGCAGGTAGCTTGCTGCGCAGAACCTAATGATGAAAGGTATAAAGGTTTTCATTTTGATAATGAAGGAATCTTATGTTATGAAAACAGGGGTATACGTACCTATGTTTGAATGATTTGAGAAAGAAGTTGTTAGTTGAATTTCATAATTCACCTTTCTCCTGACACCCATGTATCACAAAAATGCTTGCTGATCCAAACAACAATACTTTTGGAAAGGTATGAAAAAGGATGTTATTGATTTTGTGACTCATTGTCTGGAATGTCAAGGGTTAAGGCGAACACATGCACCTGTTTGGACTATTATATCCTCATAGCATACCGCATAAGACAAATGGCAAGTAATAAGCATGGACTTTGTACAAGGGTTACCTATGTCCAGGAATAAACATGATGTTATCCTGGTAGTTGTAGATAAACTAAGGTAGCTCATTTCATCGCTGGAAATCTAAAGGATGATTCACCAGTGTTGGCCAAAAGATTCGTGCACTGAAATTTTCAGGTTACATGGTGTACCAGAATTGATTATATCTGACAGGGATCCTAGAATGATGTCAAGATTTTGGCAAACGCTTAATACAACTCTTGGAACGAAACTAAACTTCAGTTCTACATATCATCCGGAAATGGATGGACAAACAAAGAGAGTAAATCAAGTGTTGGAAGACATGTTGCGAATGTATTGCATGGATCAACAGTATAAATGGGAAGAGTATCTTCCATTAGTTGAATTCGCATACAACAACACTTATCACTCATCTCTTAAAATGGCACCTTTTGAAGCACTTTATGGAAGGAAGTGCAGAACCCCTGTTAGTTGGGATAGTATAGAGGATAGAGTGGTAATTGGACCAGAGATCCTCACTGAAATGGAACAACAAGTAAAGTTGATTCGTGAATGATTAAAGGAAGCGGATAAATGGCGGTAGAAGAGCTATGCTGACCTTAAGCGGGTTGATCGAAGGTTTGAGCTTGGTGAGAAGGTTTTTCTTTGTGTTAAACCCAGAAAGAGTTCTATAACTTTTAGCAAGGTTGCCAAGTTGTCACCTCGTTATGTGGGACCTTTCAAAATTGTTGAAATAATCAATCCTATAGCTTACCGATTAGCATTACCACCTGCTTTGTCTCGCATGCATGATGTTTTCCATATTTCTTTGCTTAAGAAATACGTTTCAGATTTGTCACATGTTTTAAATTGGAATTCCTTGCAGGTCCAAGACCCAGGAATAATCATGGTTAAACCCACACGAGTGCTGGAAACTCACCAATTGCATTTGAGAAATCGTGAAATACAAAGAATGTAAGGTCCAAAGGGGACCATTTAATGAAGAAAGTGCAACTTGGGAAAATCTGGAAGAGATGAAAATTGCTTTTCCTTTTCTTTTTCAACGAATGAAATCATTGACAAAACATTTTTTTATGAAATTATCTTTTTCATGTCTATATGAAAGCTAGATTGAGGCAAACATTATTCAAGTGAATAAAATGTATCGTGACATTGATTTCTAAAACTATTCAAGTTGAAATAGTCTTATTGTATTGTGAACTAATAAATTGGTTGACTTGAAGGTAAATCAA
>CM031244.1:800938617-800981951 GCA_018340775.1 Taxus wallichiana var. yunnanensis | reverse complement strand
AATTGAATACTTTTCACACAGAATCCCTTTAGGAGATTGGATTTCTTGTTAGAAAAGGTAGGATGATCATAGAAGAAGTCTAGTTAGGTTTAGGAATACGTCTTATTTAGTTAGGTCAAGTGGTGATTCAACATTAGGAGTGATGACTTGGTCATTGTGTGTTAAATGCCCTGGAATAAGTCCAGGTGAGGTGGATGTGTTAGGATTCAGATTAACTTAATTAAAATAATTAAATTAATTAATAACCTAAGGGTAATTATTAATTTAATTGTAAGTGATTGAATTAATATCAATGTGGGTAAAGGGGTTATGGTTAGGTGAATACGTTGCATTAATTAATTGAAGGGGACCAAGGGAGTGTGATCCAAATTTGGTGTCTAGAAATTTATTTAATTTATTTCCTAATTTAATATTTTATTTCCCCCAAGTAATTAGAATGATTGCACCCATGCTAAAATATTTATTTATTTAACCAATGTCTAAAGGGTCACATTATATTCAAAACCTAACATGGCCACTAAACTAATCTAATGTACCCCTTAAATTAATTCACCCCACACCCCCATTAATTCATTGAATCCCATAACTTAAAGATTGGAGGGTTAAATATGAGCCCTTGGATGCACTTAACCTCCACCATAGATCCTAGGTATTCTATGCAACCCTAATTTCATTTTATGATCTTCTTTTCTTTTGCACTTGCTTTGTTTATTTTTTTTTTCATTTGCACAGGTGAAGTTGGGGAGAAGGATGGAGGAGGAAGGGGGAGATTATGGAGGAATTTTTTTGCTTCTTCTCATGGAGGAAGGGATTTCCCCTATTATTGATAATTTTGGTATTATTTTCTCCATCCAAGGTTTCATTATTTCTTTTTTATTGTTGTTTTTCCAATAACTTGAGATTTTTAGGTTATACATATGTATATATATACCCATTTACAAAAACAAAAACTTCCTCACAGGTGATAAAATGTCAAACCCTATGTAAAAATGGTGACCAAGTAAAAATAGTGGCCACGGGGAAATGTGGTGGTGGATGTGTGGAGGAGAGGTGGAATGGGATTTACGAGGAGGGTGATAGTGGGAGGTGGCATGTCCATGTGGAGGAAGGGGAGGGGGTTGGTGTGGCCACTACCATACCACTCATACGGTGCATGGGGATGGGGTAGGGAAGGCCATGGCCTTTCTCCACCCACCCAAACACTCTCTTTAAAAATATTTTCCTTAAAATAAATTTTGTTTACCCATTTCTTAACATTTGTACCTTAATTTATTTAAATAAGTTTATTTGTATAAACAAGGTTTAAAAGGTTATATATACATACATGTGTGTGTGTGTGTGTGTGTGTGTGTGTGTGTGTGTATGTATTGAAAAAGTTCACATCTCTAGATTTATGTGAACAATACTTTTCACAATATGGTTTCAAACACTTTCTCATATATATGAAAATATCTAAATATAAGTGATGAATACACACACACACACACACACACACACACATGTTTATATATATACATATGTGTGTGTGTGTGTGTGTAAAATGGCATTACTTAGATATGTTTTGAAATATTTAATAGACATAATAAGGATGGGAAGTGTCATGTAAACTAATATTATTAAAAATCCTTTCTTAGCTTCATTTAAGAAAACAATTCTTAAAAAATAGAACAATGGTGTAATAACTTCAAGAGTAAAAGATGGATTAAAAATCATCACACTTTGAGCTCAAAAATACAAGAGGTTTACTATCACTTTAAAATACAATATTCTTTTTTTAATACAAAGGTAAAAGCTCTACTGTCACTTTACATTTTACTACTAAGAGATGTTTATAGAAGCACACAAAATATGATTTTTTTCTTCCACAACTCATACAAGATTGGAATTTATTAAAGTGATAAACAAAATGAACATATAAATGAAAATATTTCCTCATAATGCAACAAGCTAGTCACAAGGAATATGGATAATAGATTTATTAGGACTCAACATTCATCTTTTCTTTAAAATCATCATTACAATACAAATAAGAAAACAATATCCCAATCCCATCTATCAAAGCCTTACTGTTTAACCACAAATGTTGTGTATAAAATAGATAAGGTAAAGGTGAGGTGAGGAGGAATACCTGTGAAGTCGAAGAAGGTTGTGTGCGTTGTAGAAGACTAAGTTGATCATGAAGAGCTCCTTTTTGGCTAGGAAGGACTACCTATAGAAGCACAAAAATACCACCAAATAGAGTTAAATAGCATATGACAGTGGATTGCCTAGCGTATGCTAGATCCAAGAAGTATGATACTTCCTAGAAGGTTGTCAATCCACTATTTTAAAACAACTTAATGTAAAGAAATGACAGTAAAAGAAAGGTCCTATTGTAACAATACGATTTAGGTATCTCATATGCTAACAATAGACTAGATTTAAGCTAAATATTGAATATACAACTAAATCTAGAGAAGGCAGGGTGTTTTCAAGGCTAGAAAGTGTGGAAAAGGTGTTTAGGAAGGTCTAGGTGAGATTGGGTGAGGTTTAGGAAGGTTTTGGGTGAGTTAGGAGCTCACTGGTCTAAGGTAAATTACTAGTCACGAGACCAAGACGTGTCGGTTGGGTGATCGATGTCGGTACCTGTTATAGATGACGCTGGTTGGGTGACCAATGTTGGTAGGGGAAATTAGATGAGAAGGTTAAAATAGGTTGGTTTTGAGCTCTCTGTGATTTCACAGAGAGTTAGGAGTGCTTAGGCTAGGTACTAATATTTATATGAAGAATCAAAGAGGGTAAAATAGGTGGTTTAAGGATATTAAAATGATTAATAGGAAAGTGGTTGGGTGGAGGTGCTATGGAGGAGATCCGGAAGAGGTAGAAGGAGAAAGAAAGAAAATAAACAATTAATAACAAAAATACTAAAATAAATCACAAGGTAGAGATTACTTACTTGTAGATTGGAAGTTGGTTTGTAGAAGGAATAGTTGTGGTTGAAGGAGAGACAAATACCAATCCTATCCAGCAAGTAACAAAAGGCTTTGGACTTCCCTATGAGTGATCTAATGTTATGGAACACACTACTAATGTTTGGTGAAGGTTGTGAATGTTGGAATGAAATCTGGTTCATCGTGAGGTCATCTGGATGCTCGAGAATACCAATGCTAGAACTCCAAAATCCAAGATGGAAGTAGAACCTATGTAAGGGATTGTAATTCCTTATTTAAGGGAACCGATGTTGGTTAGGTGACCGGTGTCGACCAAGGAATAACCAGCATCGGTTAGGGAGAAAAGTTCATATTTGACAAAAATTCCTTTTTCTCTCCTTTTTTGGTGTTGGTAAATGTTTTTTATGGATTGGGACTATTGGTTGTCACTAAATGAAGTGGGAAATAGGTGGGAGAAGTTTATAAGAAGTCATAGTTAAGTGTAGAATAATTCATAGTTAGTTAGGGAAGTAAATGACTTAGTCTAGGTTAATAAATAGGCTTGGAAAGGGTCTATGGTGAGGTGGAGAGAGGTGAGGTAGAGGAATGAGGGAATTATTAACTTAATATGGGTAGTTAAATTAATAATAATGTGTGGAGGGGTCATGGTAAGAGGTATGTTAGTCAAAGGGGGCCTAGAGGGTTGCGACCCAATTTTGGGTGTCTACATTTGCCCCTTTTTATCATGTAGCTTGTATTGATAAGTGGCGATGAAAAAAATAAGAGGTGGTTACCCCAGGTATAGGAAGAGGTGAGGTTTCCCTAGGTATAGGTGGAGGTGATCCCCTCAAACTAGGAACTGATGACGGAGTGGAAAACATCAGTGATGGGTTTGATAAAGTGGTAGGTGATGAAAAATGAAGTAAGGTGTGGGTATAGGCAAAGGGTGATATCGGTGTGGGTAATATGTAGGGCTTGAAAATGCACACACACATCTATAATGCAACAAGATACAAGGCTTAAGATCTCACAAACTCTACATCCTCAAAGGTCGACAATTTATCCAAACAAGGTTTATATGGTCCAGATATCCAAGGTATATGAAGTGCTCCTCAAAATTTAATGAGGCTAGGTGCAAGAATAGGTATAGGTGTGTTCTCGCAACACCAAAAGGTTTGTTTAGATGAGATAAAAATTATGGCATAAGTCAAGGCAAGGTCAGTAGGCTAAACCACATGATTATCATAATTACAAGGTACAACGAGTAAGTGAATTCGAGTGTCAAATGGGTGAGGTCAACAGGGGGTGTATAGGTAAGGTCGTGGGTAAGGCCGAGGTGTAGGTAAAAATGTGTCCCTAAGTATAATTAGGAAGTTGAATAGGCTAAAAGGGTTATTAGCTGAGCTAGTAGGGTGGTGGTAAGGTTATGGCAATAAATTTTTGGGAAAATGAGGCAAAATGGTTTAGGCAGGGTGACCAATACTAGTTGAGAGGTAACCAATGCCGGTAAGGGTGACCGATGTCACTCACCTCAAGCATGACCAGATCGATGTTAGTTGTCCTAATTTTGGGTTAAAATGTAAAATCCTCATGGAAAAGGTTCATTTGAGCCTTTTGAATTTTTGAAAATGAATTAGAGAGAGAGAGCATATTATCATCGAAAATGAGAGGGAGATTGAGAGAGGTGATTTGGCAGAAGTTAGTAGTTGTTGGAGTGGAGTTTTTAGGCCCACAAGATCTTCATGATTGATTTGATTGGTTAAGAGATGGGAGGTGGATTTAGACATGGAAGAGGTAGGAGAGGGTGCAGGTGGAGGTTAGATTCCTATTCGAGAGATCCCATGATAGATACAACATCGAGTAGAGGTAGGATTCAAGCTTTATTATTGTGTTTTGTAGAAGAATAGGGTAGGAAAAAGAAATTTTATTGTTTTTGAAATTTGATGAAAATGGGGTGAAATTGGGCTATGGGAGGGTGAAATTAATTTAATTAGGGGTTAAAATGAATTTGGGGGCAATTTGGGGTTGTTTGGGTGGGTAGATTAGGTAGTTGTTTACATGCACATACTTTCATTCCGAATAGAGTTACTTCTATTTTCTCATTCTCTTGAGAAATAAATAAGGGTTAGGGCTAGGAGGAATACCTTGTTGAGTGTTGGGAGGGTGTGTGTGTACCATAGAGAGATCGGACCAATTGTGAAGAACTCCTTTCTGTCTGCAGGAAGGACTACCTATAAATAAGAATGCAAGACCACTATATTTTAGTTAGACAATAAGTAAGGGAACCGCCTTGGGCCCAAGAAATACTAAACTTCCTTTTCAAGATGGTAAATTCCATTTTAATATAAATTATTGAAAATGATAGTAAAGAAGATATTGTGAAATCATGATTTAGGTATCTCATTACTAAAAGCAATAGAGACTAAACTACCAATAATAAAACATCATTCTGTTTGTTTGGTCACTGGTTATTGATACGTTCAGATCAAGTTACAGGGATAGACTAGGCTAGATCTGAGGTTGTTAGGAAATAAATAGGTGAAAGGTTGGTTTTGGTATAAGTCACAGTGACCGATGCCGGTCACTGGATAACCGACCGCGGTTATAAAACCACTACCAGTAGGGGATAACCGATATCGGTAGGGGTAGTGATTTAGGGGCTTCTGGGTAGAGGTTGATTGTAGGGTGGTTATGGGGTTTTTAAGGTTGGTAGATGGTTGGGGGGAATAGTAAGGTGATGGAGAAGACTCAGAGAGTGAGAAAGTTGTCTTCTGACAATATAGGGATGGATGAATGAAGAAGGTTAAGTGCGGGGTGCTACCGGGGTGTTAGATCCAAGGGTGAGCTTATAATTACTATGAATCAAAATTTCACGAAGTGGAGTCTAGAAGCATACAAGAAACTACTTACTACTTTTTGATGAGGATACAGTCCGAGGAATGTGGTGATGAAGGAAAATCTCGGGTGGGATGATCTCGAAATCGAAAGTGAGCCGATGAAGCTATCCTCTCGACTCTCCTAATGCTTGGATGAGAGAGTGACAAAGTGATCTCGTTGATCGCTTATAGTCTTGGACTCAATGTTCTTCTCTCTGCAACCTCCTCTCTCTCTCTCACTTGTCTCATTTTTTCCAAATGAATTCGGATCCTCCATTTTGGTTGGGGTAGGTCATTTACAGGGAACTAATGGTGGTTACATAACTGATGCATGGCCGAAATGGCGAGTAGGGACCGGCGTCGGTCAAGTCAAAGTTGGCTATTTTTACTATTCCCTCCTTTTCTCCCAAGGGGTCATTGTGGGCTTGGTCAAGTCATTATTAGGCTCATTTTTATGTGGGTGAGGGGTGATGAGTCATGGGTGTGGGTCTGGACTAAGTCATAGGTCTTAATTAAGTTAGTTTAGGGTTAGGGCTAGGTCATAGTGAAGTGGTGAGGTGAGGTGGCAGGGTTGGAGATGTGGATTTATTAATTATAAGGTAATTAATAAATAATTAAGTGTGTAAGGTTTAGGTGGTGAGGTAGGGTTAGGTTGTGGGATGAGATACGGGGTATAGGGCATCGTAAGACCCAAATTTGGTGTCTACATTTGCCCCTTGTTGTCATGTAGCTTGTCTTGTAAAGATGCACTGACAATAATAAGAAGTGGTTGCCCCAGTTAAGGGTATAGGTAATCCCCCTCAAATCGATCATAGATTGAGGCAACGTGAAATCAGGGATAGGGTTGATAAAGGGTGAATGATGTTGAGATGATGGTAAGATGGTGGGGTAAGTTCAAGGAAGCATACACGTTGAAATGCAGTAGTGCGACCAGGGTACACGATTTGAAGAGCAAACAAGCAATTCATAGGCAAAGGTCAATAGTTTATCCAAACAAGGTTGATATAATCCTGGTATCCAAGGCATAGGAAGTAGCTCCAGGGGATATAATGGGTAAGGTACCGAACATTTAGGCATGTTTGGCAGTACCAAATGGTTGGTTTGGTTGAGATAAACGTCACGGTCTCGGTCTAGGCAAAGCTGGTCGGCTGATCAATTCAAGTATCCTAGTCATGCTAAAACATGAATAGGTGAGCTCGATTGAGAAAATAGCTACATGATGGGTGGATAGAATCATAATTTGTGGGCCTCGGTCACGAGGTACTTAATTTGGTGTGGCCTTGGGTTGGGCCGATTGGTTTGTTGCGCCTCGGGTCACCGATTGGTCTGTCGGGTCGCGATGAATGGCTATCAAAGTCCGATTGGTTGGTTAAGCGGCCTTGGGTCGGGCCGATTAGTTGATTGCGGCCTTGGGTTGGGCCGGGTGTTGCGACCTTTTTCACATTGTGAATTTGAGTGCTAACTTGTTCTTTGTGGTTTGATTGGTTGGTCAGCTGATTGGTTGAGTTAGGCCTCGGTTTTGATTGGTTGCATTGCCTTGGGTCGGACCAATGAATTCAAAATAAGGCTATTTAGCAAAGGCCGAGGGTAGGTGATGTGGTGAAAAATAGAGTTCGGTGGATAAGGGCAGGAGTTAGGGTAAACTAGGCAGGTAACCGATATCGGTTAGTGGTGACTGGTATCGGTTAGGAGACCGATATCGGTCTTCTAGGGCGTGCCCTAACCGATATCGGTTAGAGGTCAAAACCTATAAAAAGAAAAAATACGGCATGTCATTTTCACATTGTGAATTTGAGTGCCAACCTTTTTCTTGTCTGAGTTTTGAATTGATTGGGTTGAGTTTTTGGGCTGAGTTGGCACTAGTTGAGTGGGGGAGTGAATTATTGGTAGGCCCCAGAGATCAGGAGGCAGAGTTTGATTGGTTGAGGACCCTGCTGAGGAGATTTGGAGCTATGGCACAACCTGGAGGAGCAGGAGGTGTTGGAGGAGCTGGACCACCACCACCTATCCCACCACATGACGTGTAGTCATACCCCGAGGGCTCTAAATCCCTATTTATGTGAAGTTGATGAATTTAGCTAGGATGTGGGTTTTGGGGTAGGAATCCAAAATTTGATAAAATAATGAATAAATGAAGGTAAATCGTAAAATGGAGTGGGTAGATATGTTAGGTAGGCCAAAATAGCAGGTGGTGGGTAAGTTTTAGGCTTAATTCTGAGAGGTGGTCAGTTGTGGTCCACCCACGAGTACATATATAGTATCTTGGCATAGATGGGTAAAAATAGGAAAAAAAGGGGATTTGGGGGCCATTTTTGTCCACCCCAAAATCCCACATGGACCGATGTTGGTTACTAGCGCACCACGACCTCATAGGCAAAGGGAAAGATGTGTAGATTAGTTATAGAGACCGGCGTCGGTCATGTGTCGACCGATGTCGGTGTAAAAGGCGGGACATAGACTATTGGGGCGGGTGGTCGAGGGTGAGGGCCGAGAGTACCGGATCACCATGGATAGGAGGTAAGGTTGTGAAAGTTGTTGTGTTGGTTTGTTGTAGACGGGTAGGATAGAGTTTTGGGGTGAAGGGGAGAAGGTAGAGTTCTATTTCGGTGGAAAGGTTATTGGGGTGGGGGTAATCGGGTCGGGTAGGATAGGTTATGGGTTGTGTATGAATTAGGAGGGATTAAATTGTTTGAGGTATGGTTAGAGGGCAAGAGTAGAGCGGGTGGAGTATGAGTGGGGTAGTTGGTAGGGTGTGGGATAGGAAAGGGGATATTGTAGATGTTTTTTTGTGGGGTTATTGTTGTTGAGGGAGATGAGGTGTTTTAGGTTTGATTGGATTGGGTAGGATATTTAGAGGACCATAAGAGTGAGAGGAATTGATAGATGTATAGGGTAAGATAGGTGGGTGTAGATGTGTTTATAGAGTCGGGTTGTGATTGGGTGGGTGAGTGAGTATAAAGGGTTAAGGTAGTTGTTTTGTAAAGGGTAGGCCTGATGGAGTGGGTTATTTTGTGCAGTGACGCACACAAGTTGAATGACGATGCGAGATCGGATGCCACCTCTCTGGGTGGATGTGGCCACATGTGACTATACCACATTCCTAATCCAAGTCCCGGCAATGGTAGTTATGTGGGAGGTTGGACTTGGCGAGTCCAGAGGTATAGGGTTGTGGATAGGGACCATAGCCTGATGGTTTCCCTCATCGAGAGATGGGATCTGGCAACCAATGTCTTCCATCTCCCTACTGGAGAGATGATCCACGCTAGAGGATGTGTATCACATCCTGAGACTACCGATCATAGGTGAGGCGGTGTTCTAGGTGGATGCTGAGACAACGATGGATAGCATCCTGCAGGTATTTGGGGATGCGGCCCCATTGATTACATATCATAGTGTGAGCATCTGCTATGGCGATATGTATCACGCGCATCGACAAGAGACATGTCTTGTCTGTACGATGATGATCAATATCACCTACTTTTCCCTCCCGACTCGAGAGGGAGGTCGATTCCCATGGGCTCGATGGGGGAGTGTTACACAGATGGTGGAGGAGCACACCTGCTATGCATGGGCACCAGTGTATCCGATGCAGCACATATATAAAAGAGCTCTGGGGCTATTTCCGTATGAGGTGATTCGGGATATGTTCGACATTCTTTTTACACTGCTTAAATGCTATGAGCATATCATGTGTATACGACCAATAAGGTTGCCCCAATAGCCAGGCCACATGATAGTTTATAGATATGGGTTTTAGAGGTGGTTGGGGGTTGTGGTCACCACGAGCAATTATCATAGGGCAAGATGTCACTTATTACAGCATATGTTAGAGGGCCTCGATTAGATAGATATTATATGGAGGCCATACGAGAGGCCATCAGCCGCCGTGGAGGAGCTCGAGCATAGTTGCGATGGATCCAGTACATCTTCTAGATAGTTTCTGACGGAGACCCGGGAGTATGAGCGATTCCCTAGAGAGGGCGATGAATCGAGATAGCTAACGTTAAGGATCTTATGGAAGGATGAGCCACCTCCCTTCCCACAAGAGAGGAGGAGGATGTAGAGGCACCACTACCTCTACCATGCCATTGGACCCGATCTGGGTAAAAACTATATATCATAGATGGGCCTAAAACCAGATGATACGGTGGACAACGCTAGAGTTCTGACAGGTTCCTTTTTGGTTTAGTGGGCGGGTAGAGGCAGCCATGAGAGCACAACCCACACACCAAGATTTAGTACATCCTTTGAAACAAAATCATACCCATCGGTCAAGCTGGTAGAGAGGGACCGTCTCTTGGGTCGGTGCAAGTTATTACAAAGGCAACTTCTTGCTACATAGGCATAGGTGGAGTGTTACAGGGAAGTTGGCCTGATACTTCAAAGTGACAAAATGCATAGGATAGTACACCGAGGATTCTCTCAATCTCCATTGCCACGATAGCATGGCACACGAGGCCTTTCAGTCCAGATCCCTTTTCACTAACCGTGGATAGGCACGAGTCCATGTTCAGCTCCGATGGTAGCTCCACCACCACCACAGTACAGGCTCGTGGTGTACAAGTAGGGTAGGGCCCACTTCTATTAGAGCCTAATAAATCTAGTGGACCAGCCCCACTAGCCATGGTGGCACGGGCCCGATACATGGAGGCGAGAGCGGAGGCCCGTTATTATCGGGACGCACTACGTAGATGGTGTCGTTCGCCGAGTATCAACCATATGCGGCCACAAACTCACCAAGAGAGTTGAGAATTCCCGAAGTCACAGTCATGCCAAGGGGGTATGACCATAAAGGAACACATCCATTGGTGGATTAGTGAATAGGTAGGAGGTGAGATCCGACATAGGGCTAGGGCCGAGGATAGGCCGAGGGAGGGGAGAGAGCCTGAGTCACCCCGAAGTGGAGATGGGTTTTGTTGATTTGATAGAGGATTTTTTTGATAGAGACATCGGTCGCAAACCGAGTGTGTATATAGAGGCATGTGTGCCCTCATAGGATTTATGTATGTATTTTTGTTGTATATACTTAAATGCGCCTGCGAGTCGGTACTTTTTATATTGATACCGGCCTGCAGTGAGTATATTTTTGACATGAGAGACCGGCACGAGCCGAGTCGAGATTTTGACAGAGACAACGGCCTGCGTGCCAACTTTGTATGTTTTGGATTACAAAGGCCCCATGCAGGGTAATTTGTATATGTTGACATTGATTTGAGGATATATATAGATGATGAGTTTGATTCACATGGTGTGTATAATGTTTGATTTGATACATATATTATAATGTTGTATTTGTTTTGTCGATGGTATTGGAATTTGATGTATATATAGATGATGTTGATGATGTTTTGATGATATGCATATGTTTTGAAATGTTGATGTTTATTATGATGATGGATGTTGATAGTGATGTTGTTATGCAGGGAAAAGAGGTGGGCTCTACCAAAAAATTCAAAAAAACAAAGAAAAGGATTAGGTTTAAGCAAGAGGAGATAGATGACCGATATCGGTTAGATAACCGATGTCGGTCACAACCTGACCGATACCGGTTAGCTAACCGATATCGGTTACTCTTAAATGAGCTTTTCTAAAAATAGAAAAGCTTGGGAGGCAACTGAAATCTTATTTTTAGAGTCATGCAACATGTTAAATACGAGGATGCGAGGCTGTTGACATCGATACAGGTAATTGCATGGGAGAATTGAGTGATAAGGAGGAAAGAGATAGGTAAAGTGATCATGGGCTTGGATTAAGAAGGCGTAAAGGCAAGTAATAGTGAAGAGGGTGGTGAACATGGCTGAACAAGGAGAAGCATCTAGTGGGCAGAGAGGAGAGGGAAGATAGGTTCCACCTCCAACTGCTGCATCCCAGGAGGTATAATTTTTGGTTGGAATTAAATTTTTGCATGCATATGAATAGGATGTGGGAAGGTAAGTGGGTAGAGATGAAAAGAAAGGTGATAGGAAAAGGTTTGGGATGGGGTGAGTGTTATGGGGTAGGTAATCAGGGGTTTCGGATATGTTTTTAGGTATAGAGAGGTGCAAACAAGTGAATAAGTTATCATAGGTGGTGTTTTTGTAGGGTAGATGGAATTGACAGTGACTGATATCATTTAGGAATAACCAGTATCGGTTAGGTAACCGGTATCGGTTATCTATAACCGATATCGGTTACTGTGTAAAGTTGCGATTGTGATAAAAAACACATGGGAATTTATTTGTTGATTTGTTGTTTGTTGGTTTGATGTGTGCGGGCATGGCGGTGGTTGAGGATGAATGATAGGGTGCTAGCTTTGTTGTCATGAGTCCAAGCAGATGTAACACCAGCTGAGTGGGCATTAATAAACCATGTGGGGTTAAGCGGAATCCACTATTATTCATGAATCACATGCAATCATGCTATGTTGCAGGCGCTGATTGAGAGATGGAATCCTGAAAAGAATACCTTCTATCTACCAACAGGGGAGATGACAGTGACGTTAGAAGATGTGTTTCAAATTTTGAGACTTCCAATTACAGGAAGACCAGTGTATCAGGCAGGGCCTAATGCGGCGCGTGTAGTGATAATGGCAGTATTTGGTCCAGCCGCATGAGATTTGACACAGCGAGGTTTGACATTCACTTATGGTATAATGTTTGTGGCACACCCTGAGGCAACAAGGTTGGCCGTGGTATTAATGATAGTGGTGGGGTATTATGCATTACCTAGAGCGGATGGGGGAAGATTTCCAAAATCATTGATGTGTATTATTCGGGAAATGATAGAAGGGAGCGTTACTTTCGCATGGGCACCCGCATATCTGGCGGAGCTATACAGGGGTTTATGGGCATGTAGGTGAAATCACAGGACTACACTGGATTGTGCATACTTATTACATTGTTGGGCCTATGAGCACAGTGTGTGTGACCAATAGGCCGACCCATCCAGAGTAGAGAGACAGGAGTGCAAAGGTTGGGATTCAGGCGATGGGTCCAGACAGAGCAAGAGGCGAGATCCGAGACCGTGACAAATGATGCCAGTATTATAGGCAGATGTGGGAAATGGTGATGATTTTGGATATCCGTTGGAGGCCTTACGAACTATATGGTGACAACAAACATAGCCAAGGATTTGAGGGGTGTAGAGCGAGTGAGGTGGATCGCAGGGACACAGGCCAGGTGAGTACGAGAGGATTCCTCTAGATCGCGTGCGGTGACAATTTGGATTTGTTCAGGATATACCCATGGCTCATAGACCATATAGGAGGATCGACACCGAGGCACCATTCTCACCTCCATGGCCGACACTTCTAGAAGGACCAAAAGAGACAGCAGCCGATCGTAGGGTAATGGATGCAGGAGTAATAGAGTCTTATAGATTATGGTGGGCATCAGAGCTACGTGAGATATACATGAGAGGGCTGATCATCCTGACATAGCTGTGGTTACAGTGGAGAGAGACCACCTGCAGGGTTTAGTTCACCAGCTTCAAACACAGGTGAATGAGACTACGGGATTGTTAGAGGCTTCATAGTCACGAGTGGGGAGACTAGAGGCAAGATTCCTCCATGCGAGAGGGCGTATTCGTATGTTACAGGAGAGATTGGTGGATCAGTGGGAGGAACCAATAGCAGTGGCACCTTTGAGGATGGAGAGGCCAGGTGAGCGGCGTCGATGATCACCATCGCTACCTGGTTCGGGATGAGGCATGGGGGCCTAAGTGAATTTCATAGGGGTAGAAGAATAAATAAGGATGTTGACCTGTGCATCGATGATAGAGAAGATGTATTTGTTTAACATCTAAATAAAATTGAATATGTATGTTGATTTGAGTTTATGATAATAATAAGAATGTTTGTGTTTTGAATGTTTGGATTGAAAAAGGACAAAGGTGAGTGTTATCAATATAAATATGTGAAAATATTTATATTTTTAAGTAAAACACAACACATGATAGGTGATGGTAGGGGATGGTCGAGCTAACCTTGGGAGACCCCATGTATCCTAAGTACTTCCTACATAGCCCATTGCACAAAGCAAGGAGGGGCCTCAGACCGATGTAGTTCTCCCTTAGGACTAGGGAGAGGTGAATTCAGGTAATTTGGTTGTGGTTAGGTAATTTGTTGGTTGGTAAAAGTTTGATGTTGGTAGAGTAATGTTGTTGGTGTTGGTGTGGGTATAGGTGAAGTGAGGGTTAACTTACCCAAGCATAGGAAATCGTGTCCAAATTAAGATCAACACACAATCCTAGATTCGGGTAAAAGAGGCAAAAGCTGTCCCATAGTTGGAAAGAGCTAAACAAACCACGTATTATCATAGGATGAGCTTAAATCCCTAGGTACCTTCCATAGGTGAGAATTGATAGGTGAAAAGAGTCATAATATATCGGATATACACACGTCCCTTGAGTTTTGTTATTGTGAAGAATGGTGAGGAGAGGTGGATGGGATAGCTGAGGCGTAGAGAACTTGTTATAAGGTGATTATTCTGACAAAAGAGAACTAAACCTAAATAGACAAGTCCATGATGAAAAAGTGCTTTTGAATATGACTTTTATTTTTCTGAATATAGACCGATTGATGTGGGAAGTCTATAGGGATATGCATTTTGTTTTTTTTTTTTTTTTCTTGAGGTCTTTACTGGCTGATCAATGTAAGAAGCTTTTGATAGAGGTTGACTTTGTATAGCTTTCCTTCAAGGAACAATCTACTTATAGTAGCAATGTGGCTTTGCACATAGCTATCCTTCGAGGGAGCAGTCTAGTTTATAGCTGAGAGGTCTAGATGTCCATTTGGCATGAAGTATCTAGTTTTGCAAGAAGTTTGACTCAAGAATATCCCATAATTGTAAAATTGAGAACTTGTTATTTTGAAACTTTAAAGTCATGGACCATACTAAAAATGGAAAGAATCTTTAAGAGGAGGTCATGATCAAACCATGTGAGCTTGATTCTACTTTGAGATGCATGTAACAAGGTGTATGAGGTGGTAAATGAGCTCAAGGGACAAGCGCAAGGTAGATAAGAAGTGATGTAACACTAAATTCAATAGTAGAATGGTCGAGATGCAAGGTATTAAGGGTTTAGGTTCGGGTTTTCCATTAAGCAAAGCTAAATGATAAGTACCTGATCCGTAAGTGTGAATGATAATGTAAGGCCTAATCCAATTAGGAGCAAATTTTCCAAGTTTACTCTTTTCTAGTTTGGTTACATGTTAATTCTCTTTGAGGATGAGATCACCAATCTTAAAGGTATGCTCATGAATTCACTTATCATAAGCACGCTTAATGCGCTTTTGATAAATTTGAAGGTGGTCAAGAATTATAAGACGACGCTCGTCAAGAAGCTCCAATTGGGCTAACCGCTCTTGGTAGAAGTCATCATTGGTGAGAATATCCCGAGAGATATCCTAAGGGAAGGGATTTTATTTCGAGAGGCAAGATGGCCTTAGTACCATATGCCGAGAGAATGGTGTGGCATTAGTGGAAGTATGAATGCTGGTACAATAATCCCAAAGGGCAAAGGGGATGTGATCATGCCATTTTTTCCCAGAATTGTTAACGACTTTCTTGAGAATTTTGGTTAAGGTTTTGTTAGAAGATTTAGCTTGTCCATTTTCTTGTGGATAGTAGGGTGATGAGAAGCTAAGTTTGATACCAAAGTTTTAACAAAGGTCTTAGAATAACTTATTTTGAAATATTTTCCATTATCTCGTTATCAAAGCGATGAGGAACACCAAAATGACAGATAATGTGATGATTGATGAACTCAACAATTTTCTCCTTTTTGGTTAAATGAGTGGCATGAAATCCACCCATTTAGTGTAATATTCAGTTGTCGTGATGATCCAATGGTGACGTTGTGAAGAAGATGGATGAATCTCACCAATAAGGTCCAAACCCCATTGTGAGAAAGGCCAAAATCTCGTGCGACTGTAGTGCAGGTGCCTAGGAGTATGTTGAAGGTTGGCATGCTATTGAAACATAACACAACGCTTAACATATTCACGTAGTATTTTGTTAAGAGTAGGCCAATAATATCCTAGGTGAAGGATCTACTTGGCCATGGTGAAGCCACTAAAGTGCCCACCACAAATTCCATCATGGACTTATGGAGATGGTATGGGTGACTTCAACACCAATTATACAACAAAGGAGGATACCATCGAAGCCACATTTATAGAGAGGATTCCCACCATGCCGACATAACGAGAAACACTTTTAAGAAAAGCATGTTTTCCATTACTAGTAAGGTCAGGTGGGAGAATAGAGGTTGTAAGGTAGTCATGAAATTGGTGATACCAAGTATCCTGTGAATCAACAGATATATTATTTACCATATAAACATCCGGACTAAGTAAGATGGGGCAAAGAGTTGTTATACCAAGACAAATATGTCGAGTCGATTGGTGAGCAGGAATTTGTGAGGCTAAGCAAGCCATAGTATCCACAAATTTATTAGTTGAGCATGGAATGGTTTGGATAGAATAATGAGTAAAGAAGGTCAAAAGTGAATCCACGTAATGTTTGTAATTTTTAAGTTCCTCATTTTTACATTAGTAGATGCCAAGAACTTGATTTACTACTAATTGAGAGTCACCGAAAATGTTAATAGACTTCACACCTAAGTGTAACGCAACGTGAGACCCAAAAAAGGGCCTCATATTCTGCAGACATATTGTTAGTGCAGGGGAAATCAAGCCTGAATGAAAGAGGCATAGGTTCACCTTCAAGAGGAATGATAACAACACCCGCCCCTCCATTGGCTTTGGCATTTAGATCCATCAAAGAAGAGGGTCATCAAATAAGATGTCTCCCTGAGTGAAAGAGTTGTGATGAGTTCATCAGGGAAAGTAAAATTGGTAAATTGTTCCCCTGGTAAAGGGGCTTCCACGAGTTGGTCTACGATAGTTTGTCCTTTGACTGATTTCTGGTGTACGAACTCAAGGTCGAGGTCGGCGAGGAGCATAAGCCATCAGGTGATGTGTTGGTTTATATGAGGTTTTGCATACATATAATGTATGGGGTCGGTGTTGGTGATGACAAAAGTTTTGTGATTCAGAGGTAATGTCGAAGTTTGGTGGCCATGAATGATAGGGCTAGGCACAACTTTTCGACGTGTGTTTACCTAGTTTGGTAATCCACAAGAGTATGGCTTATGTAATAAACTACTTTTCTCGATGCTTGGAGTCACGATGTGCGAGCATGACTCCTACAACCATGGTTGGTGGCGGAAAGGTAAAGGTAGAAAGGGTGATCATCCCGATGTGGGATAAGCACGGGTGGCTGCAAGAGATAAGTTTTAAGAGCCTCAAAGGCTTGGTGGCACTCCATGCTCCATTGAAAGACAATGTCCTTTTAAGGAGATGATGGAAAGGTTGACATCAATCTAAGAGTCATGAGATGAAATGATGGATAGATTGGAGTTTTCCTGTAAACTATGCAATTTTTTTAGGTTAGTGGGTGGGGGCATTTCTAAAATAGCTTTGAATTTAGTGGGTCGACCTCAATGCCACGTAGAGAGACGAATAAAGCCAAGGAGTTTTCCTAAAAGGATGCCAAAGACACATTTCTTTGGTGAAGACGAACACATGATTGTAAAAGTTATCGAAAATAATGGTTAAAACATCGAGATGTTCACTGTGATGTTTGGATTTTCCAAGAAGATCATCGACATAATCCTCAAGGATACTGTGCATAATGTCATGAAAAATGTAAGTCATAGCCCGCTGATAGGTCACACCAAGCATTCTTAAGGCCAAATGACATGACACGATAGTAGAAGGTGCCCTAGGGGGTAATGAAGGTGGTTTTATGTTGATAGGCCGGGGCTACTAAAATTTGATTATATCCCGAGAAACCATCCATGAGAGAAAGCATCTCATGGCCTGATGTGAGATCAACATGTTGATCAATGTTAGTGAGGGAGAAGTTCATCCTTTGGGCAAGTGAGGTTAAGATCCCAAAAATCCATACATATCCAAAGTCCCCCATCACTTTAGTGATAGTACTATGTTAGAAATCCATCATGATAGTCAATAGGTAAGATGAAAGAAATAGAAAGGATTCGTTGAAGCTCTTCTTTAACTAAGAGGGCAATGCGTGGATGCATTTTTCTTAGCTTTCTATTTAACTTGTTTGGAGTCTGGTTTCGTGAGTGATGTTATGGAAAGTGATGTCGAGGATCGATTCCCGCATGTCGATGTAGGACCAAGTGAAATCTTGATTACGAACACGGAGAAAGGTAGTGAAGGCAGCTTGTTCTCGATCGCGCCGAGAGATTATCCAATCTTTACAATGTGAGGATCATCCTCCATGTGGATGTTGATTTCTATAGTCAACTTATTCAACATGGTTTGGGTTTCAGATGGTATCCATTGCATATAAGAGTCAGGTAGGTGAGGATGGAGTCATCATCCTGGCACTCCACAACATTAATCAAAGGTAGGTCTTCTTCGATCATGTCTAGATGTAAAAGGGGGAGAGAAGATGGGTCCTCACCATCACATTGATAAGTGAGAGGACCTAGGAAGATAGCATTCACGAAAAAAAAAAGTTAGGAGGGATAGATTCCGGGTCTATCGACTCCATGGGTGAAGATGGTAAAATGGGCGATGATTGTTTGGAATGGGTGACTTTGTCATCTTCCTGGATATAATTGACACGAGGTTTCTTTAGTGTAGGTGGTTCAGAAAACCCAAGACCACTATGATCTTTGTGTTTGCGTGTTGTCATGGGAATAACCGTATGTCGTCCTTGCTCATAAAGACCAAAACCAAAACCTTTCCAAGCACAACGCATCAGGAAGGTGAGGGCAAAATGACGGTTGGTTAGATATTGAAAATCAGATTGGAAGGGAACCACACCAAGGGGAGGTTCAGGGGTGATAGAGGATGCTTCGACACCCCCATATGTTAGGTTGGTGTAGCAATTAGGTGGTCCGTAGGAGATCACCTCCCCCACACGACGGTCATAGGTAGGATGCGCATGTAACTGTCCATACTCTTGTGGGGTATGGAAGGTGCTAACGTTGTATAGGTAGTACTCCCCCAGCAGTAAGGCATTGAAAAACACCTACCAAGGGATCCGAGGTTGGGATGTTGTCCGCGGGGAAGGAAGAGGTATTCGCGTCGGTGGTTTCATTGGTCGAAGGTGTGGGTGTGGCTAAGGTGGATGGTTGAGGCGTGGTTGAAGTAGATGGTTGGGTTGGATCAATGGGTGTCTTGACTGGTACAAGCACATCATTAGGGTGGTATAACATATTACAAGTTTTGAAGGGGGAAGTGTCAGCTGTGATGGTGTATGACTTCCCCTCATACTCAAATTTTATGCATCTATGTAAGGTGGAGGGAATGCATCCCATAGCCTGGATCCAAGGGCAGCCTAACAACATGTTGTATTGGAATTCTCCCTCAAGGACATAGAAGAGTTTAGGTAAGGTACGTGCCCTACATGAATTTTAAGGATCATGGTGCCTAGGGTAGAAGTAATAGAATCGTTGAATGAATGCAACATAGTGGGGTTGGCACACATGCAACTAGGAGGGATATTCATCTTTGGATGGCTTTGGAAGAGATGATGTCTAGGCTAGCGCCCCTCAATCATAACATGACGTACCTGGATGTCCCAAATGTGAGCCGAGATGAAAAGAGTGGGGTCAGGATCTTCTGCACCAAAGATGACAATTTATTCTTCGAAAAACTAATAACAAGCAATTGTTGTACAAGGATAGAGGTGGTTTGGAGGTAGGTTGTTGGTGAGAGAAGTAACATGGTTGGGTATGAAGATGGAGGCAACGGGTAAGGTTTCGTTGGGTAGGACCTCTATCCCTTGGAGGATCTCAATTAGAGCTTGTCAATGAGATTCAGATGTTTGAATGAGATCATAAAGTGTCATTTTTACAGAGATTGGTGAAGTTGTTTGATCATGCGTACGATGGGCAACTCCATCGTAGACCTGATAGCGAGTCCACGAATAACCAATTTAGGTGGTGGTGCAATCGGGATGGCGAAAGAAGAAAGAGAGACCGCAGTGTGATTTCTTTAGCTTTTTCATTTTTTTTTACCGACCGAGCAGTAGCAATGCTAATCATGTTGATCTCATGAATACGAGAGGAGGAAGATGGCGTAGATAATTCATTGTTCTCGAGAGGCGGGTTGCAATGATGATAGATTTTGGCGAGGCGGGGATAGGTGGTATAGAGAAGGATCAAGCTAGGGCTTCTCTCTCCATAAGTTGTCTTTCTGAGATTGTCTATCCGAGATAGGCAACTGGTGAAGGATGGCTTTCAAAGATTTACATCCTTCTACATTGTGTCCTGGTGTGTGGTGGTAGGCACAAATTTTAGATTCATCATAACCTATAGGTCAAGGTTTAGATGGATCATAGGGTTTGAGTGGGGGTAGGGAAATGGTTGCATCCTCTATCAGCATATCAAGGATCTTGGCGTAAGATCCTTTGAGTGGGTCAAATGAAGATGAGGCTATTGATTGAGTGGGTGAGATTATTGATTATTTTGGTAATGGTTGGGTATGAGTGGTTCATACGGGTGGTGGTTTAGGCAATGGATTTTGATGATTGGGTTGAACTAGGCGTGGCTTCTTCTGTGTAGAAGTCATGTTTAGCTGGTTAGATGATGAGACCACAGATGATGTGGTGGAAGAAAACAACCATGGGGAAAGAGGAATGGCAGCAAACAAGTCCTTTGATGATCAAGTTTGCTTAGGGTTGGTAGGTAGGTAAGATACTTGGGGCGATGGTGTTGAGATTCCCGTGATTTCCAGTATGGGTGCAAAAGGTGTTGGTCGTGTTAAACAAGATGTGGGAGGCATGGTGTATTGAGGCAAGGTGGAGGGGTGAGGCCCCAATATAGAAGGTAGGTGTGACGGCGAGGGTTGAAGCTGTTCCTGCTGTACTAGTGTGATCGGGGGTGAGGTTTTAGTTATGGCAGAGGCGTAGATTGGACTTGAGGAGATTGGGTCCGTCTCTAGGTGGATGGATGGATTTATTTTTGGATAAGTCTAACCATTTAGGTGGGTGCGTCAGGCTGGGTATTGGTAAAGTCCCAAGCGTAGGGGAAGGTTTGGTTAGGTTGATAGAGGTTGATGAGGTATTCGACAGAGATGAGGGGGTGGAGGTGAGGACATAGGCATTTTGAGCTTTTGTAAAAACTTCGGGTATATGGTAGAGGTGTCTGGATTAGTCATTTACATTTGAGTAGAGCATGGTGTTCTCAAACATGCTCATAAGAGTCATCTATCTTCTTGGGGATGACAATCTTGACATATGGAAAGGAATTTTGATATGGAAGAAAATTTGGTTGTGATTCCGGTCCACTGGGGGTGTGATACAGGGGGCGAATGAGGTGCTGTATCAATGGGTGTTAAGGGGTCAACCGGTCACTGGAAAGATTTAGGCGATGAAGAACTGATAGGGAGGAGGGCATGTTCTAGAGGATCTGTCATGATTAAGGAATTTGGTGATGTAGGCTCGAGGGGTTTCTCTTCTAAGGATGACAGAAAAAGTGGTGATCCTTCTTCTTTTGCAGCAAGAGCGGTGGAAGGAGATGTTTGGGCAATAGATAAGTTGGATAACATCCACTCACAGTCTTGTAGGGATGTGGTGTAAGAAGGCTCTTCTGTGAGAAGAGAACTCTGGTGGTTGGTTCCTTTATGGGTAAAGGAATAGTGGGGATGTCCTCTTGTCCTGATGAAAGAGAAGGGGCGAGGACTCTTACGTCGGTGAAGAGGCTCGATTAAGAATTTCTTCGATGGAAGCCCTTGGTTGGGATTTGAAAACCACATGGATCTCATGCACACTCTTCTCCTCGGCTAAGGTTTCTTGGTTTGTGTTATCATAGAGGAATGTTTTGGAAATGGTTTGTTAAGATTTTTAAATTTTGATTAGCAAGGGCATTAGGATTATTGAGGGTTATATCCCCTTACATCAACCATTTCTTGCACTATGTTTTTCAACATCTTGCATTTTTGTGGGTGTGTCCCTTCACGTGATGGACGTTACGAAGTCATTTTTCTTTATACCAAGAAGGTATAACGGGTGGAATCAAACCCGGAGTGAGGTTTAACAGGAGGCAAGGTGATAGCTCCTACTTTAAGCAATTTGTCCAAGATCACATCATAAGTTTCTCCTAAGGGAGTGTACTTGATGGGCTCGGCTTTATACTTATAGGTGGATTTCAGCTGGGTATAAGACGGTGCTTGAGATTTGACCATTACCGTGTGTACAGATCCTTTTGATTTCAAAGCAACCGATGCGTGAGAGTTGGTGGTGTTGGGTTTGTTAGTGGAGTCTTGGGTTTGGAAATTTGAGTTTTTGTTGCGCAACTTCAATTTCTCCTCCTCTAAGGCCCGAATCTCTAGTTTCCGAGCCATAGTAAAGGCCTCATCAAAGGTGTGGAAAGTTTGAATTTGGAGGGTGGGAGAAATGTGTTTAGTGCAGGCCCGTGTAAAGAGTTCAATGAGCTCGCCTTTGAGGTAAGGCATAAGTAAGTTGGTTGATGAGGCCCCGCCATCGTCCAATGAAATCTATGATAGATTCGTCTTCAAATTTTCGGATGGCATAGAGATCGGTAATGGATACTTTCTTGGCAATATTGATGGAGAAATGATCCAAGAAAGATTGGGCTAATTGGTTAAAGGAGAAGATTGAGTGCTAGGCTAAAGCACTGTACCATTCCAAGGTAGGTCCTGATAAGGACATGGGGAAGGTACGGAGTAGTAAGGCATCGTCATGAGAAATCAGATAGCAAGCATGTCTAAACGATCGCAAGTGTTGTTGAGGGTCCTCCTTACTATTAAAGCGAGTAAATTTTGGTAATTCCCATTAAGGAGGATATGTATGAAGGGGGACAGAAGGGTGAATAGGCTCCCAAAAACTTGCTCATATGTCAGGGTGTTATGGTTTCCTGAAATAGAAGCCTCAAGATTTTGCATCTTGTCCATCATCTGTTTAATTAAATCATTGGTTGGGTTAGATGATGGTGTTGTCATCGTAAACAGAGGAGGATTAGGCCAAGAGCCGCTACTAGACAATGGTGGGATTAAATGTTGATAAGGTATCGATG
This sequence comes from Taxus wallichiana var. yunnanensis, assembly GCA_018340775.1. NCBI lineage: Eukaryota > Viridiplantae > Streptophyta > Pinopsida > Cupressales > Taxaceae > Taxus > Taxus wallichiana. Next base: position 800,959,108 of record CM031244.1, on the reverse strand, counting down.
ATGAATGTGTTGGGGTGACTGAATAAGGATGTCCTATATAAGATGTTGAGGCCACCGGATGAGGTTGCGGAAATGAAAAGGTGGGCGGAGCCTGAGAGGGAAAGCTCGTGTGAATAGGTGGTAGAGAACAAGTTATGAAAGAGGCAACCTGTGAGAGAGATGAGGTAGGGGCAGTGGACGGTAGTGATATGTGGGGCCCCAGATTAACTAGAGGAAAGCCAATTGGTGTAGTATGAACCACCGAAGCCACTGAGCTGGGAGACGGGGCTAAGGATGAAGATGGTGAGGCAGAGTTATTAGGTGGAGAAGGGGCTAAGTGAGCGGCTATACTAATAGGCATACCAAAGAGGAGTTGACCATCGGGTGTACGGTCAGGGGTATGAGACAAATAATATTGTACAACGCTAGGATTAGTATCCAAAAATTTGGCAAAGTCCTTATCTCCCATAAGGATCTTGGGAAAAGCACTGGTGTCCATAGGATCCCCCATAGGATGTGAAGGGGGTGACTCAGAAAAGACATGGAACAAGCATGGGAAACCATGGCTGCGAGATTGTTTCCAGTGTGATAACAACCATGGACAAGAGGATACAAAGTGGAGAATTAGTCAATCAGAAAGTAAAATGTAACAAAATGTTGGAATTGGTAGGTTGTTGGTTTGTCTCGAATCAGAACACAAGAATCGATATCGGTCTGCAGAATCGGCGTCACGGTTAGGTAACCAATATCATTAGAAGATGACCAAAGCTGTCGGTCACCGTGAGGGAAAAGAGAGAATGTAAGAGGCACTTGGTTTGGGGATAACAAGGCTTAATATACCCACCAAATTATATGAAGTGATAACCGAGATAGGGTATATGAGAAACAGAATCAAAGAAAAATAGAAAAAAATCAAGATGCACATGCAAATAAAGAGACTAACCTAGGATTAGTTTTAATCACTTTTGGGCTTATGCCTTAGATGCAAGATGATGTCAATCCTAAACAAAAGACCTAAGGGAGATGTCAAGTTTGTTTTGGCTTGTAAAGCTACCTCAATCGGGTGGAGGAATACCACGGAAAGGGGGGATGTTTGAGATGTTGTGTAGATTATGATGTGATTTGGTATGTGTTGTGCAGTGAGAGTAAGATTAATTTCTTGTCAATACCATGGATATCACCCCCATGTGTACAACCTGTTACTTAATCTACGTTCACTAGAATTAAAAACAAAAAGCAAGAATGTGATGCACGTGTTTTAAACCCAAATCAAAAATGATATTCGATGAAGCAAAGAAAGAGAAGAGGTCAAGAAGATGACTTTCACTAATGCCAAGATGTGAAAGAAAGACAAGTTCTTTTACCAAAATGACAAAATATTTTGTGAATATTTAGAAGAAAGAAACAACAAGTGTGCTCCCTATATGAAAACAAGCAAGAAAGAAAGAAACCGAATAGGGTCCCACCGGGCGTGCCAAAATGTTTCGCACAGAATTTCATTCCAGAATAGAGTTACTTCTATCTTTTCATTCTCTTGAGAAATAGATAAGGGTTAGGGCTAGGAGGAATACTTGTTGAGTGTTGGGAGGGTGTGTGCATACCGTAGAGAGATCAGATTGATTGTGAAGAACTCCTTTTTGTCCGGGAAGGACTACCCAGTAAATAAGAATGCAAGACCGCTAGATTTTAGTTAGACAATAAGTAAGGGAACTACCTTGGGCCTAGGAAATACTAAAATTCCTTTCAAAGGTGGTCAGTTCCCTTTAATATAAATTATTGCAAATGATAGTAAAGAAGTTATTACGAAATCACACGATTTAGGTATCTCGTTACTAAAAGCAATAGAGACTAAACTACCAATAATAAAACATCATTCTGTTTGTTTGGTCACCTGGTTATTGATATGTTCGAGATCAAATTACAGGATAGACCAAAATAGATCCGAGGTTGTTTGGAAATAAATAGGTAAAAGGTTGGTTTTGGTATAAGTCATTGTGACCAATTCGGTCACCGGATAACCAACCGCGGTTATAAAACCGCTACTAAGTAGGGGATAACCGATATCGGTAGAGGCGGTGATTTAGGGCTTACGGGTAGAGGTTGATTGTAGGGTGGTTATGGGGTTTTTAAGGTTGGTAGATGGTCGGGGGAATAGTAAGCTGATGGAGAAGACTCAGAGAGTGAGAAAGCTATCTTCTCGGATAATATAGGGATGGATGAATGAAGGTTAAGTGCAGGGTCTTTGCCGGGTGTTAGATCCAAGGGTGAGCTTATAAGTACTATGAACCAAAATTTCACGAAGTGGAGTCTGAAGCATACAAGATACTACTTACTACTTTCTCATCTGATGAGGATACGGAGTCCGAGGAATGTGGTGATGAAGGAAAATCTCAGGTGGGATGATCTGAAAATTGAAAGTGAGCTGATGAAGCTATCCTCTGACTCTCCTAATGCTTGGATGAGAGTGACAGTGATCTCATTGATCAGTTATAGTCTTGGACTCAATGCTCTTCTCTGCAACCTCCTCTCTCTCTCACTTGTCTCTTTTTTCGCCAAATGAATTTGGATCCTCCATTTTGGTTGGGGTAGGTCATTTACAGGGAACCGATGGTAGTTGCATAACCGACGGAGGTCAAGTAGGGACCGGCGTCGGTCAAGTCAAAGTTGGCTATTTTTACTAAAGATAGCCAACTTTCCCTCCTTTCTTTCCAAGGGGTCACTGTGGGCTTGGTCAAGTCATTATTAGGCTGCTTTTGATGTGGGTGAGGGGTGATGAGTCACGGGTGTGGGTTTGGACTAAGTCATAGGTCTTAATTAAGTTAGTTTAGGGTTAGGCTAGGTCATAGTGAAGTGGCGAGGTGAGGTGGCGGGGTTGGAGATGTGGATTTATTAATTATAAGGTAATTAATAAATAATTAAGTGTGTAAGGTTTAGGTGGTGAGGTAGGGTTAGGTTGCGAGATGAGATATAGGTACAGGGCATTGTAAGACCCAAATTTGGTGTCTCAGAGTTTTAATTTTGGCAAATTGGGGACACAGGGAGTTCGGCTTTAAGGTCTAACTAAGAATCTAAGCCGTTAGGTATTGGATGAGGTTGGTATTTTAACTAGTATTGGTCAAGGGAATAATGTCAGGTCAATGTGAAAAGTTACTAAGTGTGCAAAAAGGTTAATGGGTGGTGAAAGGTAGGGAAAGGTTGGGTTAGGTTGTCCAAGGTAGGAAAAGGGTGGGCTTAGGCTAGATAAGGATGGTCTTAGTCTAGGTAAGGGTGGGTAGGAAGAAATGATAAGGTGTAGGGAAATATTGAAGGTATAGGTCAATAGTTGAGAATGGGCACAAGGTGGATGAGGTAAGTTAGTTTAATAGGTGAAGGGGGAAATAGATGGAACAAAAAAAAAAAGTGTAGATGTTTAGGCTAGGTAGAATGGATTTTAGGAAAGAAAGGTTAGGTAAAGGTGGAGTACGCTAGAAAGGTGTAGGTAGCTATTGGGATAGGTATGGTCGAATAAATAGTAAGGCAAGGTAGAATGTAAATATAGGTAGGAAAGGGTAAATGACTAACTTGTGTTGATTTTGATGATACAGGTATGCCAATAGTTGATGATGAGAGATAGAATGTCACCCCTACTAGTCAAGATGAGACCCAACATTACATACCATGAATGGGATCAAATGAGGGATGTTGGGCTAGGTGTTGTTAAATGGTATAGAATTATTGTTCGAGATCATAACATGATTGTTTCCCTCATCGATGGATGGGACCCGATGACCAACACATTCCACCTACCTACTGGGAGATGACTATTACCCTAGAGGATGTCTACAGGATCTTGAGGCTACCTATTTTATGGGATATATTGTATTAGATCTCTTCGAGATGATTCATTTGATTTGATGGTTACATTTTTGGAGAGACCATGGGAGATTTGTCTTATCACATTGAGAATTAGCTATGACAATATGGATGTGGTACACCCTCGAGAGACCTAACTAGCAGTGTTGATGATGGTGGGGATTGGTTGTTTTCACTCCCGACTTAGAGGGTAGGAGGTTTCCATGGGAAATTAATGGAGTGTTATATTAAATGATTGAGGAGAGAATCTATTTTTCATTGGCACCATCATACCTATTACCGTTATACAGGAGCTATGGGCATATAGAAGGATTCAATTTTTTGGTTTGTGTTACACCTATCTTCTTCACTATTGGGCCTATGAGCATATAGTATGTATGTATCCACTAGGCCTCCCATGACAAGATCGGTACAAATGAGTCTACAAAGAGTAGGATTCGGATGATGGATTTAGATAGGGGTACATGTGAGGGTAGAAGTGGCATCACAAGATGTGACATATTATAGGTGTGTGTTAGATGGCATATCGGCAGTTGATATTTTATGGAGGTCGTATCCAGGTTACCCTTCATTTGGAGGTATGTAAGAGGATTTGGAAGGTACACAACTGGTATGATGGATAAAGAGATATAGACCTAGAGAGTATGAGATGATACTAGTCGATTGACGAGATCGAGATGTCCGTTTAGTTTACAACAAGATGTGCCTCTACCCTTCCCACAATACCGCAAGGATGATGTGAAGAGACCAATATCTCCACCACATCCATCGAGATGCAATGGGACATGAGGAGAAGGTTTTTGATAGGAGGATTGATGAGACATTCTTTACGAATGGATATAGGTAGTGGTGTATAGCCCACCACTACATGCAACACCTCTGAGGCCAATAGACAACCTGATTTGGTTGATGTTACTATTGAGAGGAAAAATTACATGGATAGGTGAATACATTATAGGGCCATGTCACGAAATTACAGTGGAAGCTAGCAGCAGCTCAAGCATAGGTGACTACCTTACAGGGGTAGTTAGAGGCTACACAAACACATGCCGAGATGGGGGCATGTTGTCAGAGGAATGCTCTGAGACCCGAAAGTTACTACATTACATGCAAAGTTGCCACCCTATAAATTTAGCTGGAAGAGGAACATGCACAATTTGGTGGTGGGGGACACATGGTTTCCCCTCCTTCACCTCCTAGGACACATGATGGAGTATTGGTACAAGGATAGGGTCCATCGGGACAGTACAAGTATATGGATCACTACCATAGCACAGGGTCCATAGCCTCATGGGTAAAGATAGAGAGGTTGTGGTGGAGGGTAGGTATTATGAGGGATCATATTATAGAGAGTGATATCCCTTATGTAAGATATGCCACTTACATATTCCAAAGAGGCATCCGTTGGAGATGTCTAGTTAATCGACCCATAGTTCCAGAGTTAAGGAATCACCAGGTATCATGGGTAGGACCATGGGAGGTTACTCGTTCATGGAGATAGAGGCCTAGTGAGGGTTAGAGAGAGTAAAGAGGTTTTGGGCCCTCCTAGAGATGAGAAGATGATGAAGATACTAGGTATTTTTTGGATATTTGACTTAGATATACAGGCCTACATGTCAAAGATGTGAGATGTACATGAGATTTTTTGAGAGACTTTATTTATATTTGTATATACAGTGTATTGACATATAGACTTTCCAGCATATAGATGATGACATTGATATATGTTTGTGTGTTGTTTCATTTCCATTGTATTATTATCATGGAAACTAGATGTGTAGGCATGGTTTGGATGATGTATGTTGTGAATGATTGATTTTATTTCCATTATATTGATGTCATGGAAACTAGATGTAGGCATGGTTTGGTTATGGTTGGATGATTTCATTTCATTTCCATTATAGTTATGTCATGGAAACTAGATGATCTAAACATGGGTGTAATGTATGAGTTGATTGAATGGTTTAATTTCCAATGTATTGATGTTATGGAAACTAGATGATTAGGCATGGTTTGGTTGATGTTGTGGTGATCTGAGATGATGTTGTATGTTTTGTGTTAATTTCCAAGTTATTGTTTTTATGGAAACTAACCATGTAGGCATGGTTGAGTTTGATTTGGATTTTCCATGTATTGATGTTATGGAAATTAGATGTAGGCATGGTTTTGGTTGTGTTTGTTTCAATTTAATTTCCACATTATTGGTATTATGGAAAATAAATGATGATGTGTATGGGTGATGTATGGTTTGTTTTGTGTTAATTTCCAAGTTATTTTTTTATTAAAACTAACTAACTATGTTTGTTTATGGGGGAAAATGGTGGGTAAAATAATGGATGAGCTAACCTTCGAGGGATCCATGCCCTCGTGAGTGCTGCCTATATAGCCCTTGCAAAAGGGGCCTTATGCTAATGTAGTTCTCCCTTAAACCAGGGAAGAGTGTGATTAGGTTAGGTAAGTTGAGTAAGTAAGTTAGTTGGGTATGGCATGGTTAAAAATACGCAAATTTGAATGTTGAATAGGTAATAGGTAAGGTGAATTAGGCATAAGCATAAATCAATGTGTTATGGTTGATTCAATTTTGATGGTATTTTCCTTTTGAAGAAAAAACAAGTAAACAGATAAGAAAACCAAAAGAAGTTGCATGCCCATATTTGGCAAGGATCATAATTATCATACCCTACACTTTTTAAACATAAGTGACTAGATACACAAATAAGTGAACGATGGGTCTAGAATTGAAAGAATTTTCGTGATCAAATGTGTAGAATACACACGACATCCCTCGAGTAGATAGGAGTAAATAAATGAAGGTAGATGGAGTGGTTTGTTAATCGTAACCTTCTTGTTGGACAACATGTCCCTTCTACAAGATACCCAAAATCAGAATAGGAAAGATGACCAAAAGTTTTTATTTTTCTTGATTTTTGTTTTATTTTTCTTTCATGTATAGACCGATTAATGCAGGAAGTATATATTGGGATAAATAGGTTCTCTTTGAGTTCTTCCACTAAGTCGGGTCGATGCAGAAGCTCTAGAATTAGTTTATTTTAGAGATATAGATTATTCTTCTTTGGGGATAGAATAAGTGCAATAAGTGGCTAACTTTTTATAGTTTCCATTTGAGTGAGAAGTCTACTTATAGAGCAAGAGAGAGAGACATAGATTTCCTTTTGAGGTAATCATGTATTTGCAATAAGTTTGACTCAAGGAGTAAATTTTTGGTTATCCCATATATGTTTCTTTTATTTTTTACTTGAAGTCATGGACAAGACTATAAAGGAGTATATGCCTCTTTTATGAAGGTAAAACCATAGCACAAAAGGTTAGCTATGAAAGAGGGGTTTCAAGTGATGAACGACCATGGGATTCCACCTTGAAAAGGAAAAAAATTATCGATGAGAATCATGCCATGAGTAGAGTCATATTACTCATATTGAAGATAGGGATGAACGGTGACAGATAATCACACAATTCTAGTTTAGTTGTTGGTCATTAAAAGAGGTAGGTGGAAGGAGAGGTTTTCTCAAGGGACGAGCATATAAGTGACATAAAGTGATGTAGTAATTCATTCAACATTATAATGGTCAAAGATTCAAGGAATTAAAAGGCTCGGTTCAGGTTTACCATCAAGAGAAGATAAATGATAAGTTCCTGATCCATAGGTATGGATGACGATGTAAGGTCCAAGCCAATTAGGAAAAACTTTCCCTCGTTTACTTTTCTCCACTTTGGTCACATGTTGGTTTTCCTTCAGAAAAGGTTGTCGATATTGAAATTTCTTTCATGAAAATGTTTTTTATAGGCATGCTTGATGCATTTTTGGTAGATTTGGAGATGGTCTAGAGCATTTAGACAATGTTCATCCAATAGCTCACATTGTGTCAAACGTTCTTGGAAAAAATCATCATTTAAAATCATATCTTTAAGTGATATACAAAGAGATGGAATTTGGACTTTGAGAGGTAGGATGACCTTTGTATGCGTAGACCAAAGAGAAAGTTTTGGTGTTTATAGAGGTGCGAATGATGGTATGATAATCCCATAAGGAAAAAGGAATGTGTGTATGTCAATCCTTACGCAATGTAACATCGATGAATTTCATGGCATGAGGAATGGATAAGGTGCCATCTTGGAGCCTTGGAGGTCAAGAAAAGAATATTCCACGTAGGGAATATTCCCAGGGAGATCATTATAGTTAATGGAGGCCTTTGCAAGTGGAAAAACACTCGACTATGAAGGACCACACTTCCACTTGGCATGTGATCTGCTCATGAGAGAAGCTATGGTGGTGTATCCAGATTCTATTTAAAGAAGTGCTTGGGTCCAAGATGAAGAGGAGAAAAAAGAGGCAACAAAGTGCTACAAGAATGCTTGGTGATGTCAGGGTTTGTAGTTCTTAGTGCTAGGAAATATGGGAAAGAATGTTAGGCATATATGTATGCGCTCGGGCCTATAACAAGGGTTGTAATGGGGAAAGCATAGCTAGGATCTCTATTCAGGTAGTTTTGTATGGCTAGATCTATATTCCTTGATGTATATGGTCTGAGATGAACCCTTTTGTGATGTAAGGTGGCTACTGTGGATGTTTATAAATCAATATATGAAGCTCTATTATGGATATATTTGTTTATGGGTATAACCCTTATGTTATTCATGTTATTATGGATCAGATCTAGTTCCTTTGTGCTATTTACAATGCTTATTTCCATTTATGATGCACATGTGCTTGGATCTAGTGTCTGTACTTTTTATTTCTGAGTAAATGAATGCATTTTTGATTCTACAACCCATCCTCCATTAATGGTGGATCATTCTCATGAAATCTCACATAAAGGAGGGGCTCGCACCCATGCACACCTCGGGAGTGCACCAACACACACTTGGGTGATAGGTCGACGTGCTTGGGGTAGAAAGAAGGTATATGAAGAAATGACTACATTTTGGTTTTGTTTTGGGACCTCTTTTCAAAGTTGTTTGTGAGAATGAGGTGTGATGATGGAGCGCTTGACCTTGGACAACATCGAGGCATGGCTTAAAATCATGGAGGATGAGTTTTCTCAGAGATTTAACACTAGACCTAAGTTTGATGCACGTAAATGGGTAGAGGACCACCTGTATCATGAGTTGTATGAAACATTATTTTGTTGTTTCCTAGTGGAGTTGTATGAATGGCTTTCAACATATGCATCTAGGTCAAGTTGGTACTATAGACCTCATGTATGGACCCAAGATGAGTATCAAGAGGTTGCATGATGTTGATCTGACTTGGACCCATGTTGTTGATCACTAGTGGAGTAGAGTGTTGACTAGTTATACCTTGGAATACATTATTTCTATGTATTCTTTCCCAGAGATTGTTGAGTTTGAGTTCTTGAGGGATCCTAGAGGATCATTCTTGCATGTTATTCCACTTGGCTATATCAAGATCTTGGTTATTACTTTGAGTTTGGAAGCCTTTCCCATGGCTAGCTAAACTCCTTCTAGGCATGGGCATGGAAGCTAGTGTGGTGAAAGATGGCGGATCCTACGGTGGAGAAGGAGAGAGAAGAGAGGTGACTCAAGTATGATGAAGCATGAGAGAGGGAGTTGAGGAGACAACGTGAGGTTACAGAGTGATGGAAATATGGAGGCAAATGTTGTGGGAAGGATTTGAGGTCTCATGTGGAAGGCATGGGACCTGAGCAGTTTGTGCTACCCCATCTTGGAAAGCATGAGAGAGTTACCCCCTCGGATTCTAGTGAGAGTTTCATCATGTGAAGAAAGGAGAGCCATAGGCATGCCTCTTGGCCCACCTGGTGACCAACCTAATGCTTAGCCTTCCAGTTTCTAAGGAAAACTTTTCTTATTTATTGTTATTAGTGTGGTGTTGATATTGGTGGTCGAAGACACCTAGGAGGTATAATTTTTCATTTGGTACATCTATGGTTGCATATCATTTCCTATATTTGAGGTATCTTGTTTGGTATGACATTTGGGCAAGGTGTGGGTTCACAAAGTTTGGTATCACATCTAGAAGTGCATGGGAAACACATCTGGGAGTGGGTCAACTTCATAGACTATCGGCGTGTAGTTTAGCATAGTGCAATGGTGGTGGTTCACAAGGAGCAAAATGTGTTAGGCCCCTTACCTATGATAAGGGAGGATCTGGTGGATCTGGAGGAGTTGGCACTAGTGGATCTAGTGGTGCTGGAGGTGGTGGAAATATTGGAGGAGGCCAAGGTTCTAGATCTGGTGGGAAGGGCCTCAACAACCTCAACAGGTATTTTTTGAGATGTCTTTGCATTTTCCTTGATTACAAAGGTGTGGAAGACATTGCTGGAACATGTGCATAAATGTGAGTTTTATGGCACATGAAGGGTATCACTACACCAGAAAGGAAGGTGAGTCATTTTGTAACTACGTTGCAAGGGCGCACACACATAGCTAGTATATGAAGTATGATCCACACTAGATGGTGGTGGATTACATCATGTTGTGTGATGCATTTTTGGTGAGTTCCACATCCCTGAGTTTGAACAAAGAGCATCAACATTGAAGGAAATCCAACAAGGATGGTAGAAAGTGTGTGGGAGTATGATGCACACTGCTTTAAGACTCTCTTATCAAAGTTGTCTTATGATATTCACCCATCTCAACATGCTCAATGGTTTTTCGGAGGGCTGATCACTCCATTCAGAGGGTGCTTTCACATAAGACCTTCACATAGATCCACATGAGGCCCTAGAGGCTACCTTGCATGCTGAGGCCATGGGAAGCATTGACACTAGAATTAGTCCATTCCTTGAAGCCCAGATTGTTTCCATGGAAAAGAAGTTGGAGAAATTATCTATGAACTCAGCTCATGAGACTCACAAGTGGGCTATGGTGCATGGACTATGAAGTAGAGGGGCATACAAAGGATAGTTTCCCATGAAGATCGGTGTGTGTGTGTGTTGTGGACTATGATTTTTTCATGGAGATCATGATGCAAGTAGATGTCCATTGCTATAACACACGATCCATAAGAATGTGTCCTACTATTGCAAAATTTGCACCTCTACTACTCATGACACCAAGGATTGTAGATTGATTGACCAGATACATGATGTCATTGATATTGGTGTGTGCTAGACTAGCATTTCTAGTAGTTCCAAGGATGATGGTCATCATTATGAAGGGCACGTGGATGGAGGAGGTCACGAAGAGGATTTTGGGGTGGATTCGAGGCCATGGAAATCACGAGAGGAGGAAGAAGTGAATTTCCTCATGGAACCTATTATAACTATGGATCTACAAACATTACAAGCATGTGAGTGTCCCGATTTGTTGTAGTGCTCTTGGTGTGGGAAAAATCACAAGTATGAGGAATGCCTAGAATTTTTTGAACATGAGCAAGTAAAAGGAAGGATAAAGGCACCGGGATGGTAAGCATGAAGAGAGTGATTCCATAGTGGATGCCAAGGGTGGCACATGTGGGTCAGAGTTAGAACTTGTACTAGTGATGACGATGATGAGCTGAGGCTACATGCATGCCAGGGAGATACCAAAGTAGAGACCACTAGTTACAAGAGAAGAAGTGGTGCATGGGAAGTATCTAGACCCTACACATCAGAAGGAAGTTTATCAAGAAACCATGGATGTTATTCAAAGCCTACAAGGAGAGATCCAGTGCTTGAAGGAGAAGTCACGGTAGTTAGAGTAGAAGAAGAGAGTGTTGAGGCTCCATAAAAGGATCTAGATGAAGTCGGGAGGTATGCAAGATGTTGAGACAAGAGAATATCATCCCTCTGTTAGGAGAGTGGCTGAGAGGAAAAGTACCAAGCACCGGAGGAGAGCGCGAGAGGTAGGTTTTTCATGTTAATCTACCTCCTCATAGTCTTGACTATGATAAGGAGATTACCTTGAATGCAGTTGTTGATGGATGGATCCTAAGTAATATTTTGATTGACATGGGTGTGGAAAGTTTAATGTTCTCACCTTGGATGCATGGAATCAAATGGGAAGGCCCCATTACATCATCTTCAAATGTGTTTTATATGGCTAACAAGACAAAGGTGATGCCCATTGGTGTCTTAAAGGATGTTGTTATCACTATCCAAGGGGAAAAATTCATTGAGACTTTGAAGTCTTGGTGCTTGTTGAGGTAGAAAACTTTCCAGCATTACTTGGGTGCCCTGGTGCTATAAGAACAATGTTGACTTACGTTTCAATAAGGGGTATATAAGTTTTGAGAACAAGGAGGAACATGTTATCATTCCTTTGATGGATGGAAATTCAATGCCCTATACTAAGCCCTTGGGAGAAGAAGACCTAGATAGAATCTATGTGCACACTATCAAGAGACCCTGAGGTTGTGCAACCAACAAAAGAAGGTGTTATTCAGTGGGAAGACACTCAATATATAAGTGATACAACTAGTGTGGCATGTGAAATTGGGCATGAGGACATATGAGTTAGTCAGAAGGTAGTTAAGAGGCTCTGTGATGAAAGAGTAACAAAGGTGCACTCAGTCAAGCACACTGGAGGAAAAAATTTTTGAGTTACACTGGGGAAGGCAACCTTGATGTTTTCTTGAGAAATGGAGACCCAGTGGAGATGTGAGATCGAAAGGAGAAGTATGCTTATCTATACTTTTGTCGGGACCACAACACATTGGTGGGTGACCCATCGAGATAACCTTCTAGAGTGGCACGAGGTGAGAATCATGTTCTCTGTTAGGTTCCTCTCAAAGCAATGCACCTACTTTATACAAGACTATCATGGGAAGGAACCCACCTCATTTCACATCCAGGCATGTGAGAAGGCCTGATGGAAGGCATGAAGCCTTCCACCATCACTATGGGTGCATAATATTTACTCCACCTTACAAGGTACACACATGCATGGTACATTCATTCAGAGTTGTGCCATGCACTAGACAGGAAACTAGCAGAGTTGATGGTTGATCTTATTCAAACTTTTGAGTATCAAAGTACTAAGCCATCGTGAATGAGGCACTGCAGGTTGTTAAGCACCTAACTATGGGAGATAGTGCCATGGTGGAGGATAGAATACTGGAGTTGTTGGGAGAACCTGACTTGGAAGTGCACTTTTTGATGAGGAAGAATCAGAGGAAGTACAACTTGAGTGCACTTGCATGGAAAAAGAGAAAGGAAAGTTGGTCTACATGTGATAGATGGTGAAGAGGTGGAAAACTTGGATGTTAACCATATTGTCGTACATGTGAGGTTATGGATAGTGTTGATGAGAAAGTGTGCACCTACCATGAACCCCTAAAAACCAAGAAGGTTAACATTGGCTCAGAGGTGGAACCTAAAGAAGCTACTATTAGGAGATTACTGGACAAAAGGGAGGTTTCAAAGATTATTGATCTGTTGCATGAATTCTAAGATTTATTCCCACGTGGGTACCATGAGCTTAAAGGAGTTCACCACTCCTTAGGAGAAATGAAGATCAAGCTAAAGGAAGGTGTGCACCCAATTTGGAAGAGACCTTATCAATGAATCTGAATCTATGTCAAGGTCAAGGAGGAGATTGACAAGATGATCACATCAAGCATCATTGAGGTTGTTGAGGAATCGAGTGGATAAGTCTTGATGGTCATCAACATTAAGAAGGATGGGAGGATAAGGATTTGTGTTGATTACAGGATTTGAATGTGGTGTGTGTCATTGATCCTTTTCCAACCCCCTTCACTAAGGAGATCCTGGAAGGAGTAGTTCAGGTGAGATCTATTCTTTCACAAATGGATTCTCAGGATATCATCAGTTAGAATTGCAAAGGAGGACCAAGAAAAAAAAAATTTTTCACCATTGAATGGGGAATTTTTCCTATACATGGTCATGCCTTTTGGACTGAAGAATGTGCTCTATTTGTTTTTCACATGCATTATGTTTAGGTGTTTTAAGACTTCATCCATAAATTTCTACAAGTCTACCTAGATGACTTGGACAATATATGGATTGGTGAGGGACCATTGTGACAATCTGAGACTGATGTTTGAGAGATGTCAATAGTTGAGTATATCTCTCAACATTAAGAAATGTGTTTTCACTACTCCATTTGGCACCCTGTTGGGACATATCATATGTAAAGAAGGCTTGTTAGTGGATCCTACCAAAGTTTTCATTTTGGGGTTGGGGAGCCTACCAGCTAGAGTGCATGGTGCATGGATTCCTTGGGCATACGGGGTATTACTAAAAATTTATTAAGGGGTATGCCAAGATCATCACATCCATTGGAGGAGTTTTTTGAAGCACAAAATTACATTTCATTGGGGAGAGGCAAATAGATGGCATTTGACACATTGAAGAATAGGCTTATCATTGCACCCATATTACATTTCCCTCTTGGGATAAGCCATTCCATGTACATGTTGATGCTTCAGGGATGGTGATTGAGATAGTCTTAGCACAACCTGGAGAGGGAATTGTTGACCATCCCTTGTGCTTTTTTCTAGTAGGAAGCTAACCCCAAAAAAAAAATTATACTACCACACGAGCATGTGAGCATTGTCGATGATTTACGCACTACACAAATTTAGGTAAGTATTTTCTAGGAAACACCCTTTATATTCTACATGGACCACATGGCATTAAAGTACTTGGTGAACAAGCCATCTTACAAGGGCACATATATGCAGGTGGGTCCTATTGTTTCAGGAGTTTGAGTTTACGGTTGTTGTAAAACTAGGTAAGAGTAATTTGGGGCTTGACCATTTATCAAGGATTGACTCAGAGAGGATGTGTAGAGCATTGAGGATACAATGCCAGATGCACAACTATTTAGATTACATGCACACACCCTCTCTGACTTGGAATATTGTTGTGTTTCTCAAAATGGGTGTGGCACCGAGGGAATGAAGACTTTGGAAAGGAAGCAGTTAGCCATACATGCACACCCTACATGTTAATTAGTGGAGACTTATACAAGCTAGGTCGATGATGAGGTTTTGTCATTGGTGTGTGTTCTTGAGCATGAGCACACTGCAATCATGGAAGAGGCTCATGGTGGAATTGTAGGAGGACACTATGTGGGGAATGTGACTACGCAAAGATCCTCTTAGTTGGCCTTTGGTGGGAGATGGTTTACAAGGATTGTATTGAATATTGCAAGGCATGTGATCATTTTAGTGCCTTGGTAAGCCAGAAAAAGGGATGAAATGCCATTGAGACCAATAGCTAGTGTTGAACCATTCAGAAATGGGAAATTGACTTTGTAGGCCCTATTTCACCTATGTTGCACAAAGGATGGGTTCATGCTATATCATTACTTGCACTGATTATCTAACATGGTGGGAGGAGGCAACACCTATGAGGGATTACACATGGCCACAACAACAAGATTCCTATGGGAAAATATAATCAACAGTATGGGTGCCCTCTGAGTTTGACTAGTGACCGGGGTACTCATTTTTTGAATGAGACCATCAGGATTTTTGTTGGTAGAGTTCATGGTGGCTCATCACAAGACTACTCCTTATCACCCTCAGGCTAATGGGACTATTGAGGCATTTAACAAGATATTGAGTCATACACTTACCAAGATTTGTGATGTTGGGAGGAAGGATTGGGATGAAAAGTCTCATCCATGTTATGGGTGTATATAGAAACAACTTACAAGAGATTGAACAAAGCCACACCATTCCAATTGGTGTTTGGCATGTGAAAGTTATTTTTCCTAGTAGATTTATGCTACCCTCTCTATGTATTGCATGCATGCAGGAGGATTGGCCAATGAACAAAGCATTGCAAGAGCACATTGACAAGCTAATGATGTTAGATGAAAGGTGATCACTTGCTAAGTGGATTCAAAAGACTAAGAAGGTGAGACAAAAGGCCTGACATGATCATCACATAAAGAATAAACAATTTGAGGTTGGGAAGATGGTTTTACTTTATGATTCTAAGTTTTTGCCATCCTGGAAGCTCAAGGTCCATTGGTTGGGACCATATTATATTACCCATATACTTGATTCAGGCACTTTCATAACTATAGGTGTTGGATGGAACATGACTTCCCAGGTATTTCAATGGAAGTAGGTTGAAGCCCTACTATAAATAAGGCTTCTGGTGTTTAAATAAGGCAGTATTTTCAGTTAGCTTAGGATTTCCCTTAATGCATTTTCCTTTCTTTGTTTTCCTTTCTTCTTTTTTTTTTTTTGTTTGTTTTTTTGTTTGGGCATGCATTTTGCATAGGTAGCCACTTGATTTTTCAAAGGGTTTATATGCATAGAGGACCACACATCTATTTAGTGTGGGGTGGAGTGTAAAATATGGTAAAGACTAGAAATAATGGTTGTTGGTGGCCCGGGTTGTAAAGTCAAAGGTGCATGGGATCAAAGAGCAGCAGTAGTAGAGGTGAACATGAGAGAAGATTGGTGTCAAAAATATTTATAGAAACCATGTATACAGGAAAAAAATGTAGGAGAGCAACATGAGGTAGGTAACGGAAATAACTTGGTCCAAGACATAGAGGAAGATTGACTTTGGCACATGGGAGAAAGCACGAAGAGTTCTATGGTCGAGGAAGTTGTGTGCTAGAAGGTTGTGGGAGTGTTCACATAGGCTTTGCATGTGAGGAAAAGTGCACTAGATAGAACACATGGAAGGATGGCATTGGAAAAATATGACTTTAATGTATTTGTATGTTGGTAGGTGGCATCGGGGTTTGTGCGGAAAAAGAAAAAAGCTATAAATAGAAGGTCGGGGTGAAGTATTATTTTACCTTGCATTTTAAGTTATCGAAGAGCTCTTGTGAAATAGGGCATCCTTGTGAAAGAAGAGTTGTGTGAAGAGAATTTGAGAAGATTTGTGTGAAAGATTCAATGGATTTGATCTATGAACCAGAGTGGAAAGGGAGTACATGGGCATGAGTGAGAGGAGTTTTTTTGGAGGATCCATGGGTGTTACACCATCTTGTGGAAGAAGGGTTTTCTAGGTTAGGGTTATAGAGTTAGGGCACAGGATTTGAAGGAATTTTCATAGAGGATTGGAGCCAAATGGGATTTGAGCAAAGAGCTAGGGAAAGGAGGAAAGGAAGAAGTTATAAGAACCCATGGAAAAATATGGCACCAAGGAAGGGATCAAATGTTCCACCAAAGAAGGGAAAGGGAAAAGGAAAACCAACCATTTTGACCAATTTTAATGAAGAGTGGTACATGGAGATGTAATACCCAGATGGTGTATTTGTTAGGAAAGGAATGGGTGTCTCATATATGAAAGATGGCCATAAGTGATTATAACCATCAAACGAGCACCATGGAAAAGGAGATGGCGTTAGAATTGGTTCACCCTACAAAAAGAGGACACCAGATGGGAAGCCCATTTATGATGACAAAGTAAAGGTTAAGATGGAAAAGGTTGGGCTTCTACAACTCTACGAGTTTCCCTATTTTGGAAAACCTGTGACTATACCAATGGTGATGTCATGCATGCATGAGGATCACTTCTATTTCACAGGATGAAGAATGCACATAACTCCTCAACTGATTTCAAAGTACACTTGGCATTATCTACGAGGAGAGCCACTAGATGAGGACTTGTGTGATAAGGAGGCCATCAAGAAAATGGTTGAGGCATATGATTACAAGAAGGGTTCATGTTACTTTGATATCTCTCAATCATCGACCTATTATGAGGATGGTCATGTGCACTTGGTTACAAGTTAAATGGGTAGGAGAGATGGACTCAGATAAACAAGAGTTGGTTGAATGTTTGTCACAAAATCTCAAAAGGGACAATATACAACCTTTCAGCCTTTATTGTAGAGGAAATTATAGATGTCATGTGCACAATGAGAGAAAAAATTATGTTTGGTAGTAACATCCTCCTCACCATTGTATTTTTAGAAATTGGGGTGCCCGATGGGCGGATAAGTTTGTTTGGGAGTACCCGGATGAGGACCCTCCCTTGCCAAGAGATTTGAGGCTTACACTTGTGACACCATGATGGCCACTCATAAGGCACACTTGGAGAAATGGTATAAATGGATGCATGATGCATTTGGGGTAGAATGGAGGATACCTGAGAAATTTCTAGCATTGGTGGATGGAGAGGCTGAATTCATCATATACCAACACTTCTGTATCGACAGGTTTACCTTGATAGATGGCACCAAGAGTCCTTGGTGTAAATTTCCATTCTCCTTCACAACAAATACTTTCAAAGCACGGTCAATAGGTTCAAGGAAGCCAAAAATATTCATTTTGATCTAAGTGTAGTTGATCAAGACTACCACAGATGCATCGACATTGGTGTATCCTAAGAAGTGCATATGTAGAAAAGTATGTATCTCATGACGTGCACATGGTGAAACCAGTGACATTACCTATTGCGGGTAGGACAACAACAAGGGTATATGTGTGACTAAGGCCCAAGTTTGAGAAGGGTGCTTATGTTGAGGATGATGTATCAATCCCAAAAGACCCCACGGAAGGAAGAAAGTGGTAATAAAGAAGAGAGAATGAGAAGAGACTCCGAAAACTAAGGCACCAAGCACACATACAATGCAGACTATAGGGGCACAAGAGTCAGGCATGGGCACAAGCACTTATGTTTTCCAAAGAAGTCCCCACATGAGAAGGAGAAGTCACCTTTGAGAAAGAGGAGTCACCTGAAGAAGGAGTTGTCCCTAGAGTTAGAGGGATCTCTAGTTAAGAAGAAGCAAAAAAGGTGGCCGAGAGCTCATATTCGGAGGAAACAGAGAGCGTGGAAGGCCACAAGACTAAAGAAGAAAATGAGGAGCATGAAGGAGCTCAAATCCTCCTGTGTATGATGTACATGAGTCTGATGAAGGAGGGGATGAAGAGAGGAATGAATATGAAGAGGGTGCACATGAAAAAAGAGGAAGTGAGGAGGTAAACATGTGTGATCAGAAGACCCTGACCCCAACCGAGGAGCAGATAGATAACACTATAGAGAGGGAGGTGGTGGGTATTATCCAATAGTTAGTGGAGCATGAGGTAGAGAAAAGTGCCGATGAAGTGCTAAGGAAATAAAAGGCAACATGAGCATGGAAAAGGAGTATGGGAGCATGGGTGGAGACCCCATCTTAGTAGTAAGCTTCCCAATGACAAGCATGCACATGGGGAAAAGGGCATAGTAGTGGTGCAGAGAGCACACCATGACTTATATCAATGATCCAAGCAAGGTACTACATGCACATGCACTTCCAAAGTATAGTGCCCATAGACCAACTCCTCACTTGGTCATCTTTTGATGAAGAGAGTGTATACCCTCACACAAGAAAGATGTTGTCTTGGGATTTTGAGTCCCACGTCGATGAGCCCAAGTTTGAGGTAAATAATGATGTGTTGATGAAGGCACCAGGTGTCAAGGGAATAAACCCTCTCATGAATGCCCAACAACTATGTCAGATGAGAAAGTTTGCAAATGTGCTCAACAAAGTGTCGTAGAAGTGGAGGAAAGAATTTTTGGGAGAAATGATAGAATAAGAGCCTTGGAGGAGGAACTTGAGAAGAAGAATGAGGAGATCATTGAGAGGGATAGGAGATAAAGAAAAAGGAGTTAATCAATGTGTAGTTAAGGCGTGAGCTGAGGATGAAAAGGTGAAGGTGTGTGAGGTCCACAAGAAGGTAGAGGCTATTTCAAATGCCATTATCTTGAAGCACCTGACTAGCCCCTCCTAAGTAGAAGTACGAGTCGACCATGCATTTCTTGGAAGACTTAGCATGCATACTCACTATGGAGAGGCAAACCCCTTGCTTTGGAGTTAGCCAGGAAGTTTTGGCATGCTAGAAGGTGGAAGAGAAGGTGAAGATGGAGGAGACCATATCCCATTATACCAAGCTCCTTGCCTCAGTAAAAACCATGGCACACATGGCCAAAGTTGTGTATGACAACTGTGGTGACAAAGATCGAGTAGCTAGTATTTTAGTAGCTACCCAGGTGGACCTTGAAGGAGTTTTGGGAGAAGAACAAGGGTAATAGGAAGAGAGGGATAGATCCATGTGGAAGAAGAAAATAATTATGAGGCCATCAAAACATAAGGGTTTTGATCAAAAATAAGGTGAAAGAGTTAGACCCTAGGTTACTAAAATGATGGATGCGTGTTGGGTGACCTTAGCAAGCAGATGGAAAACATTATGGATATACTTGAAGGCTAAGGGTGAAGAGTTGACATATGATGAATTTAGCACACTAATAGGGGATCATTATCCAAAATCAAAGGAGTTGTCACTACTAAATGATGGAAATGTTCTTCAAAACAAGGATAGGGATGTTAAAGACATGATAAAACCACTGATATGCTTTGTGCATTTTTGTGATAGGATTGAGTTCTTTTGTTGATACACAATGCAATGCAAGGGTAGTATGGGCAGGATGAATTAGTTTTAATGAAATTATGATGGGAGAAGTTTAGACAAGACAAGATAAGGAATTACCAACTTCTTTGGGAACCTTTGCAAAAGAATTACAACACCTAAATAATAGGGATGTTTTCCAATGAGTTTGAAGTACTCTTTTCAACCGGCATGTGTGCAAAATGGAGGCCCGGATACTGCACTATTCGGACAAACTTTGATAACCTTTTGCCAAAAATCTTGAAGCAAAAATATCAATGTGAAGCATATAGAAACCCTTATTTGATCATGACACGAGGTACACCCAAAGGTTTACAAACACCCTCAATATTCAAGGAAGGTAAGATGAATTTA
>CM031244.1:800779209-800938517 GCA_018340775.1 Taxus wallichiana var. yunnanensis | reverse complement strand
ATTCATGGGTTTTGAGGCATCGAAGCAAAATACCATCAAAGCCGCGCTTGTAAAGAATCCCGCCTAGGATAGTATAGCGGTTGGCGCGTTGGACAAAAGACCTTCTACCATTGGGAGTCAGATCTGGAGGAAGGACCGAATAAGATAGATAATCAACTATCTGTTGATACCACTCATCCTGAGTATGGGTTGTGACAGCATTGATTGACGTTAGTTGCCCAAGATGAGATGGTTGATCCAATCGTTGCACAGCCACATAAAGACGTGAGTCTTCGGTAAAAGGTGGGATAAGGGAGGCTAAAGAAGCCATGGTATCCGCGAATCGATTTGCAGTACGAGGAATGGCTTGGATAGTGAAGTTATCGAAAGATTGGAGTTGGGCAAGAACGATGTCACGATATTTCTGAAGGATATCATTCTTGCATTGATAGACACCCGTGACCTGGTTAACGATGAGTTCAGAATCACCAAAGATGTCAATATGACGAGCGCCGAGATTAATGGCATTTTGAAGACCTAAGACAAGAGCTTCGTACTCAGCCATATTATTGGTGCACTCAAAGTTTAATTTGTGTGCGACTGGGATGGGCGTACCCCAAGGAGGAATCATCACAAAACCCGCACCTCCCCCTTGCTGGCATTTGGATCCATCAAAGAAGAGCTTTACTTTAAATGGAGATAGACCAAAATCGATTTGTTGGATAAACTCATCGGGAAATTGAGCAAGGGGGTCTTGAGTGTCCGGAAGAGGAGCATCAGCTAATTGATCTGCAATAACCTGACCCTTGATAGCCTTTTGCGAGATAAACTCGAGGTCAAACTCTGTCATGAGCATAAGCCAACGGGTGATGCGATCATTGTGATAAGGTTTTGCATGGATTGTCTTGAGGGGATTGACACTTGTGACAATGTAAGTTTTGTGATTAAGGAGATAATGACGAAGCTTAGAAGTTGCGAAGAAGAGAGCACAACATAGTTTTTCAGCTTCGGAGTAACGTGTTTCATACTCATGGAGGGTGCGACTGATGTAATAGACAGCTTTTTCTTTACCACAAGTGTCCCGATGCGAAATCATGGCTCCCAGAGCATGGTCAGTCACAGAGATATAAAGATAGAAAGGCTCCCCCTCGCGTGGAGGTGTAAGCACAGGTGGAGAAAGAAGATAAGCTTTGAGATCATCAAAGGCCTTTTGGCAATGCTCATCCCATTCAAAATGAACATTCTTACGGAGAAGATGGTGAAAAGGTTGACAACGGTCCGACAATTGGGAGATAAAGCAGCCTTGATTGAAGACGTCCTTGGAGACTCATGAGTTGCTTCAAGTTAGACGGAGGAGGCATCTCAAGGATAGCTTTTATTTTTGCAGGTCGACTTCAATACCCCCTAATGGAAATGATAAAACCTAAAAGTTTACCGGTGAGAAACGCCAAACACGCACTTAGATGGATTTAGACGAAGACGAGCGGATAAGCCTCTCGAAAGAGAGGCGAGGATAAAAAGATGATCTTGACGGCGCTTGGACTTGCCGAGGAGATCGTCAACATAATCCTCCACAGTTTTGTGTAAGAGATCATGGAAGATGTACGTCATTGCTCGTTGATAGGTTGCTCCTGCGTTCTTAAGGCCAAAAGGCATGACACGATAGCAAAAGGTCCCCCAAGGGGTTATGAAGGAGGTCTTATGTTGGTCTTCTGGTGCGATGAGGATTTGATTATATCCGGAGAAACCATCCATAAGAGAAAGCATCTCATGACCCGCAGTTAAATCTACGAGTTGGTCGATATTAGGAAGAGGAAAATCATCCTTTGGACAGGCAAGATTAAGATCCCGGAAGTCGGTACAAATTCGAATTTTCCCAGTAGCCTTAGTTACTGGTACTACATTGGACACCCATTGCGGATAATCGATGGGTTGGATGAAGCTAGCCGAGAGCAAGCGTTGTAATTCTTCTTTAACAAGAAGGGCTACTCTAGGGTGCATTTTACGCAATTTTTGCTTGACTGGTTTGATGTTGGGAAGGGTAACGATATTGTGGACCACAATATCGGGATCGAGTCCTGGCATATCTTCATATGACCAAGCAAAGGCTTGACGATGTTTGGAAAGAAAAGCGGTAAAGTCCCCTAATTCCTGTGGATTAAGGGATTGGCCGACCTTGATGATGCGAGGGTCTTCAGAAGTCCCTATATTAAGGTCGATAGTGGCTTCGTTGAGAAGGGTAGACGTGTCAGAAGGAATAGTCTTGGGAAGATATGAATCCTCTGCCCCTAGATAGGTGAGGACAGAATCATCATCCGCACAGTGGATAGTGTTGATAGTAGGAGAGTCGTCTCCAACTATTTCAGGGAAGATTAATGGTATAGAAGCGGACCGATTGTTAGTCTCATAGACCAATGGCCCTAAGGAAATGGCATTGATCAAAAAAAAAAGTTAGGTGGGATGGAAATGTCATCGTCCACATCAAGTGATGCTTCTGACTTGGTGGGGGAAGATGGTTCTTCAGTAGGAAGAGACTCATCAAGAATAGTGACAGTGGCCTTTGAAAGAGGTTTAAATCCTAACCCAAATTTCTGATGTGGCATGAGAGTAGGAATGGATTTGAGGTCATGTATACCTTGTTCATATTTTCCAAGGCCAAAATCTTTCCACGCGCATCGATGTAGATAAGTCTTTGCAAACGTGGGATTCTGTAGATAATCGAACCCTGTTAGGTAAGGTTTGGCTCTAGGAGGAGAATCCGGGCGATGATGAGGCGTATCAAGACCACCGTAGATGAAATTGGTCTGTTGATTGGGCGGACCAATGGTGACGATGCGACCAGACCTGTTGATATTCGGTTGCTTATGCGGTCTACCATACTCATTAGGTTTGAGATGGGCATCGAAAGAAAAGAGAGGAAGCTCTCCTAGTGAGAAACGCTGCAATGTCTCTTCCAGATTTTGTAAATCCGGTAGTTTGGTTGCAGGCATGGAAGAAGATGAGGCCCCATCTGGAGAAGATGTATTTTCTTTTAAAGGGGCAGACCTAGTGGTCATGTCGCATTGTGCGGAAGGGAAAGGATCTCCTGGATGAGTATATATTTTGCCCTCATATTGATATTTTAGGCATCGATGGAGGGTGGATGGGACACAATGCATTGCGTGAATCCAGGAGCGTCCGAGGATCATGTTATAGTGGAATTTTCCTTCGACAATATAGAAGAGTTCATGGAGCAGCTTCTTACCTACTCGGATGGGTAAGACCACAGTTCCTAGAGTGACTGCTAGCTGATCGTTAAATGATCGAAGGGCGAAGGGTGGAGGTGACACCACATTCTTTGGTAACTTAAGTTGTTCGAATGTGTGCGAGGAGATGACGTTGAGTGCAGCTCCACTATCGATCATAACACGTTTTAAGGTAGTGTTATTGATTTGGACTGTGATGAAGAGGGGAGCCTCCAAATCTTCGGAAGAAAGAGAAGGAATTTCCGAATCTTCAAAAGAAATGGTAGTTGATGGTCCATTCAGTCCAACAACCAACTCGAAGGGCTGGGGCTCATCGGAATTTCTTTGCGATGCGGCGATTATCGATTAGAGCCTGGCGATGTTGTGGAGAGGATTGGATGAGGTCAAAAAGAGACATTTTGACCGGAGCTTGGGTGAGTTGCTTCATGACACTCTCCTCAACAGACACGGGAACTTGAGCCCGAGGTGCAGCACGAATAGAGACCCTAGGTCGTGGGGCTGATGAGGAAGGAGACACGCCTTCAGGGGCTGCAGAAATGACAACCCGTGGTCTAGATGTTGAAGATGAAGATGGGTTATCATAGTGTTGGGTTCTAGTGGCGATATGGATTGTGTCAATTTGGGAAGGTGGAAGATCAAGTGGGATGGAACCACTAGAGGTCTGAGTGGATGGTTGAGGTTTGGATGGGGCTAAGATGACAGGAGGTACTTGTTCCTCCTCCTCCAGCAAAAGGTCATTTTCTTCCAGAAGGTTCTTGATAACGGCTTGGAGAGCTTTACATCCCTCAGTATCATGACCCGGAGTACGGTGGTAAGCACAAATCAGATCAGAGTTAAACCAAGTAGGTTTAACTCCTTTAGGGTTATAAGGTTTAATCGGTGGAAGGGTTATGGATGAAGATTGGATAAGTTGATGAAGGATTTCGGTGTAAAATCCGGTAGACGAAGATGAGGATGGAGATGATGAGGATGGTTCTTTTACATTAACCGACTGCCTAGGTAAAAGAACTTGCATGTTAGGTTTAACAGTTTCTTTAGGGATCCTCTTGTTTGTTTGGACATTTGGAGGAGCAGTCTTGGGTGCTTGGGATGGGAGTAAATGAGACATGATTGACTTTGGTGGAGGGGGAGCCCCTAAGATAGATTTTGAGGAGGATGGAGATGTGACAGATTTTGCGGTCCTTGGAGACAAAGGGGATTGCTTAGTCGGATTTACGGATGATTTAGATAATGTTGATTTAGATGAGGAAGAAGTCCTCAAGGTAGGTGTAATAGGAGGAATATAGGGTGCTTTGGTTTTTGGTAACGAAGATGAGGATCTTGATAGAAGAGGTGCCGTCTGTTTAGTAGGTAAGTCTACTTTTAGGGGTATTGATGAAGAATGTGTTGTGGAAGAAGATGATGGCTTTGATGGATGTGTAGAAGAAGACGCCTTCTCAGCGGACAAATCCAATCGTTTATGAGGCGTGGAGAGAGATTTTTGTGGAAGAGCACCAAGAGTTTTGATGGTCCGAAATATAGGCTTTCCTTTTCGAGGATGGTGACAACTTCAACGGCATAAGGTGATTGTAACCTTTTTGGGGGAAGCAAGTGGGGAGGTACTGATGGTATAATGTTAGATTTTAGTTGTCTCGGTTTAGGTTCAGGAACCGAGCGTATAGATGTTGGTGCTACTTCTTTTGATTTTTCCTGAATAGGTGAAGTAACATTGGTGATGGAAGAAGGGGGTGATGACGAAGGAGTCCTTCGAAGGACTACTTCCACGATGCGAAGATCATGGGTGAAACTACTGTAGGAAAAGAGATAGGAAGGGTCAAAATTGAAGACGCTTCCGTTGAAGTTGGCACAATGATAGGTACGTTCACCAAGGGCATAGTTGCAGCGGGAATGGGAGCAACAGAAGTGGATGTGTCCGTAGTGGAAACTCGGAGGGATGTGATTGCTTCGAGCATTGAAAGAATGTCTGATGATGAGACAGATGAGGATGACACTGTCTCGGGTATAGATGGAAGGTCAGACAAAGGAGCGGAGAGAGATAACTCCGTGCTTGATAATGTAGGGATATTCAAAGATGGACTATCTGAAGATATTGGAACTCCCGTGATTGATGAAGAGGAAGGAGGATCTGATTCGATTGATGTGTTTGCAGATGGATTGGTTTCAGAAGAAGAGTCCTCGGTAGAGATGAAATTAATAGTGTGGGTGTTTGGTTTTTGAGATTCCGAAGAATTATGATTTGGGGCATGATTGGGGAAAGGTTGTTTAAAAACGTCCAGTGCTTGATTTGGGGGAGCATTTGGGTTATCCAGAATGAGCTCGCCTTTATCAATGAATTTTTGGACAAGATTTTTGAAAGTCTGACATCGTTCGATGTCATGACCTTTGGTTACGTGATAATGACAAAATCATTTTCCCTATACCGAGAAAGGGCGTTCTCGACTTTCATCAATATCCCTAATGGGTGGAAGTTCGATCATGAACTTCCAACATTTTTCTAAGATAGAGGCGTATGATTCCCCCAGGGAGCGAAGGATCGTGATGATGAAGCCCCTTTCGAGAAGATGAGGAATCTCTTCGTGGTGGTTGATTAGGAGTACTATCGGTTCTTGATGTTTTTAATACGATAGCATTTGTGGACCCTTGATTCTTATCTTTAGAGGGGGAAGAATTTGGTTTGGTGAACCGAGAGAAATCCGGTTTAGATTTGGAGCGAAGTTTTAACTTTCCTTGTTCAATGGCACGAGATTCAAGTTTGCGTGCCATCGTAAAGGCCTCTTCAAAGGTATGAAAAGTTTGGATCCTTAGAGTGGAAGAAATGTGATTAGCACAAGATCGGGTGAACAACTCGATTTGTTGGGATTGAGGAAGGGAGAAAGACAATTGGTTGATTATCCCTCTCCAACGAGCGACAAAGTCTGCTATAGACTCATCGTCGAATTGGCGAATGTTATAAAGATCTGTGATTGAGATCTTATGCACAATATTTATTGAAAAGTTTTCAACAAACATCTGGGCCAATTGAGAGAAAGAAAATAAGGAATGTTGAGGAATATTATTGTACAGTCAAAGCGGGACCCAGCTAGAGACATAGGAAAGGTACGGAGCATGAGTTCTGATCTGGACGATGAGGTAGCAAGCATGTTTGAATGCTCGCAGATGTTGTTGGGGGTCTTCCTATGAAATTTTGAGAATTTGGGAAGTTCCCATTGGGGAGGATAAGGCTTAAAAGCCACCGAAGGATGAATGGGTTCATTGCACTTCTTGAAAAGGAGTATGAAGGGCGGGTTCCTTTTGTGGAGGCTTCCAAGTCTGCAATTTTCTTGAAGAGAATTTGAACTACGTCGGATTGGGGAGGAGGTGCATTGGTATGTCCTACATAAGAAGCAAGTGGTGGATGTTGTTGAGATGTCGATGGGGGATTCATTTGTTGTTGGATAGGATGATAAGAGGAATAACCGGTGTTCAGGTGACACCGGGTGGGGTATTTCTTTGTGAGGCGGCTTGCGTATAAGCGAGTGCCGTGAGATAATAAGTGGTTGAGAAAATATAGGTTGGGTGACGGATGGAACACATGATTGTGGACTCCTATGTTTGTTGATTGAATAGGGACAGATTGAGGAACATGGGTGTTGGTTAGATTGGACATGTTGGGAACAAGACACGAAAGGGACCTTCTACCGCCGGATTTGGTACCGAGGGTGCCGATCTAGAGATGGGCGAAGGTCGCGATTCTTTGGAATATTGGAAGAAAGATTCCCTAGAGGACGAGAAGTAGGAACCAACCGCCCACTTCGGAGGGTTGGCTCATGAAGAGGTACGACCTTGAGACACGATGGAGGGCATAGACAAATTGGCGGCGATGTGCGGATGTGCGGAGACGCATTTATAGCCGAGCGAAGACCTCTCGAAATGGGTTGTGGAATATTCGAGGTAGCTGCAAGTGTTAGGGATAGGTAAGACTAATTGAGAACTAGTCGACATGGTAGGTGGAAGAGAAAAGGAGGCATAGGGGCCTCGCACTTCTCCGTGGCTCGAGGCAAGAGAGAGGTGCAAAAACTCTAAAAAGGCACAGGATGATCCATGAGGATAATCGTACACTTGTCGGATTGGTGGGTCTTGATCGAGATATTCGAATGGACTTGCGTCTTAGGTAGTCCATGAGGGCTACCGGATTGCGATCAAGGAGAGCACGAAATTGGGATCCCGCGAGAATAGACTCAAGTCAGAAGATATTTCTGATGGACTAGGAGAAGCTGGACGTGATGGGATTGTTTTGGCTTGATGGAAAGGATTATACGACCATGAGGGGGAACCAACTAACAGCGGTCCCGAGGAAGATTGGAGGGGTGCCGAAACATCCACGCTGGTGGTGATTTCGGAGGAAGAAGGAACCTGTTGGGCCATTTTCCTAGATTGTGACCGGGTGATAACCGTCATAAACAAGCAAGAAAGAAGATTGTCCTAACTAATGCACAAACAATTCAAGCAGCGCAAGTGATTATCTCCTTTAAATTTTGATGCTTTTAAGAAAAGAAAATGTTAGGGAAGGCTTTTTAGAACAGGAACTACTCAGATAGCCAAACTAGGGATGGTTTGGGTAATGTTTGGTGAGGAGTCCCGAAGGCACTTCAGTAAAAGACCGGTACGTGGCTTGATATAGGGGCCTACCCCCGCACTTCACACACCGCTGCGATAAGGGAGTCGGGTGCTTTGCCAATATATACCAAAATCTTCCGTGAATTTATAGCGCGGCCCGAGTACCGCGTAGGCTCTTCCTCTTGGATATCACTTCCAAGTAGGCGAGGCCAGGGAAGGAGTTTTGTTTAGATGCTTTATACCTAGTGATTTGGGCTTTGTGTGCAAGGGTGAAAATAAAAATCAAATAGTGTCACTACCGATTTTGATCAATTCTCCAACCTAATTAAAACTAGATGAAAAAGCATGCAGCAATGACAAAGAAAAGGTTCTTTTTAAGCACTTAAAACGAAATGTTTGATTTCGATGAAGACAAGTCAAACAAGTTCTTTCCCAAATGCGATTAAGTTCCTTTTAAGCACCAAAAATTGAAGTGTTTGGATGTGATAGACAACCAACAAAGAAATCCTAAAAAGGAGAAAACACCGAAAAAGAGGAATACCTGTAGATTTAGCTCTCCAAGGTGTGTGGACTTCAAAAAGCGCGTTGTTGAGCTCTTCCCCTCGAACAATCCCACGATCAAGCAAAGTGCTCCGCAAGAAAAGATCAAGCAAACAACAAACAAGATCCGGAAAGATACATCCAGATAGTGGTGAAACGAAAAATTTCTATTTAAAGGAAATAAAAAAATTCAAGATAATGATTTACTTAAAAGCAAGATTGAAATGATGAACAAGAAATGCTCAAATAGGGTGATAGAAATCGGTGAAGAAAAGGAACAAAGTTCAAAACTAGAAAAGAAATGAACTTACCAATAAGGGACTTTAGTTGGGTCCCATGAGTCGTGCGAGCTGAATGTAGATCAAGAATTTCGTGCTTGTTACTGTCCAAGTTAATACACCAAACTAAACACAAAAACCACGAAAAACTCCAATGAAATCGATACATGAAGATGTAGATGGATGAGGAAGCCGATGTAGACAAGGCGGGCGCACACGAGCAATTTGCACAATAGATCCGAGTAACACCGTCACCGGCAGCGGTGAAATCGGTGGACTCAGAAGCGGTCGGCTTCCTTGGCGGATGTCAATGTTTTCAATAAAGAAAAGGAGCATACATGTGATCGATGTAAATCGACTAGATTTTCCAGGTACTGAATCAGCGTCGGCCCGAGGAAACGTAAGATCGATTTGTGTTACCTGTGACCTTTTACATCACCGCAATCGGCGTCGCCCAGATCGTAATCGGGAATGCCGATCGATGTGATCGCGATCGAGGCCGATCGCGTCGATTGGAAAGTCGAATGAAGGCATGATCAATCGAGGATGTGCGATAGATGGAGGATTGGAAGGTGAATGTGGTCTGCTGGATGTGTCGAAGTTGGCGAGATGATAGATGGTCACCGTGTATGATGTTGATATGATACGGGGACGAGTAACGGTGCTCCTCTCAGGGATTGATTTGGACAGGATCTGCCCTAATTTGATACAATTGATGCTAAAGATCTCTTTTCTTTCAACTGAATCTTTCGCTCTCTATTCGCTGCGTAAGTGCTTTCTTTCTCGTTAGTCTCTTTTTCGGTCCTTGAACCGAGCTCTATGGACTTGCTTTTATAATCGGCGCCACTCCTAGAAAATCGGCGCCGACCATATGGGTCGGCGCCGATCGCGGAGAAGACTCCCGAGATGGCTAAAAATGATCGATTCGAGAAAGACAAGACTTATCCCGACCACGGGAAATATCCCGCTTAGGGAAGATTAAAAATGGATGTGATGCATAGATAGAATAAATTTGGGGTAGATAAGTGATTAAGATGCATGGGAAGAAGCGTAATTAAATATTTAATATTTAATTACTCATGGGTAAGATGTGATGTGATGAATTAAATTTAGAGTAAGTGATTAAATCACAAATTGGAAAACTATCCCAAGGGGATAGTTGGTGACGTAAACGTGCCCCAAGTTACCTAAGCAGGTAAACGAATGTGAGGGACACTAAATTGAGAAACCAATTTTAGGTGTCTACACCAAGATTATGACATGGACATCCAAACAACCAAGTTGCAGTGAGAGGCCTTGGTTTGGAAAGATTTACAAATTATTAAAGTATCAATGTTGATTCCATATTTTTAGTGGCGAATATTCGTAATATGGCGAATATTCCATTATTTGGGCAAAAAATGTTTCAATGATTCTTTTATCAAATGGTCTTGGCAAATTTGGAAATTAAAATTTAGAGGGGCAATTGGTAGCACTACCAATTATAATATCCCTATATAATCCACTTATTTTGTGTATAAGCTTCTTGCAACTCATTCCCCATCACCATCACCAACTCTTCCACGACCACCTATCTCAACTTCCCTGCTCAACCCTCACAAAAGTAAAGATTCATTCGATTCATAAAGAATACTCGAGGACGGGTGAAGAACTCATGGTGATGATTGTAGACGCGATGAATTAAAAACAACCATAACTATATGATTGATTGATTATGTAATGAATTAATTTAAAAAAGCGTATCTCAATATGCATTTTTTAAAAACAATCTATATGCGAGTGACAAGTGGATCTATTAAAGTGTGATAAGTAGGAACTAAAATGGTGATAAGTAGGATCCTTAAAAATGCAAATATAATATAAATTTTAAGATGAAATAAAATGTAATTAAAAAAATGTAAACATTTATAAACCAAACCCTATGCAAAATGTATTTTTTAAAATCCCACAAACTATATGCATGATGGCATTATGAATGTAGATGCAAATGCTAAAAACAACCCTTAAAAATGCAAATATAATATAAATTTTAAAATAGAAATAAAAACGTAATTTAAAAAAAAACATAACCATTTACAACGAAACCCAAAATATCAATATGCATTTTTAAAATTACAAACTATATGCATGATTACATTGTGAATGTAGATGCAAATGCTAAAAACATCCCCTAAAAAATGAGCAAATATAATATAAATGTTATTGAAGTGGACATGTAATTAATATTAACCAAATACAACAAACCCTAATGATACCATGTATTTTTTGAAATATTCCAAAAAAACAAATGCACATTGTGAATGTAGATTCAAATGCAAAAAAAACAAGTACATGAAAAATGCAAACCTATAAATCATATATCTTGAAAGCTTTAAAAAAGTAAAGCTTTATGACGGGTATATGTGGAGCTTGGGAGGAATAAAATTATCTTGGGCTATAAATTTCCTTTTGCTTGCTCTTTTTTTTTCTTTTCTTGCTCTTCCCTCTCCCTCTGCTCTTGCTCTTGCTCTTGCTCTTGCTCTTGCTTGGTGTGAATATGAATGAGCCCATAATGTAAATTTATAACATAAAATTGCACTTTTAGGGTTATGGTTAGGTTAGTAATGTTGTTTTTATAACTATAAGAATGATTTACAATTAAAAAAATATGTAGAAAATGTTGCTAATTAAAAAGTTTTTTGTTTAAAATGGCAGAGAATCCACGCAAAACGTAAGATGCCCCCATAAAATTCCTATGTCCTCATAAATTTTTCTACTTTATTGCACATCTTAAGAAAGGAAGACTGTTTCCCAGATTTCATCAATTTTAGTGTAAATTTGTATCAATATAAAATGAATTGAGTTATGGATCCCCATTCTCAAGGCAAAGTCATTTGGTGTGAAATGCACAACATTGAATTCCTTCTATGAGTGAGGGACCTTTGAAAAAAGTGTCCGTAAAAAGGCTAAAGTTCCTACTCCTTTTTTAGGTGATGAATGGAATTTTTGAAAACGCAGGGTTCGATATCAAAATTCCTACTCTAAAACTCCAAGGAGGACGTTGAGAGAAAACGGAAAATGGAAAGTAATGCGAAAACTATATAAACTAAAACAAGGATACACCATTTTGAAAGAAATTTTGGCATGACTACGGATGAAATAGAATGAATTTTATGAGTGTAGGAGTAGATTAAAACATGCACAATCATGCCAAAATCAATGAAAGATCATGTGCGTTTAATAAATCAACACAAGAAAGGATATGAACAATTCTCATGGCTCATGAGAGCATGAATTTAGCATATTCATTAAAATATGAAAACATTGCAAAGGTAGGCAAAACGTGATGAACTACATGCCATATGGAAAGAATCCCAAAGTGATTTCTTAGTTTCTAAATTTAAGAGCATAGGTATTAGAGATGGACCTCCAAAACTTACAAAATGAGCCAAAGGTGGATTTTTAACGATGAAGCGCAGGAAGAAAGGTGAAAAATGCGGGCAAATTGATTCGACATTCCAACACAAATACAAGATTCATTAAAACAAGGGCACACTTACAAATCCATTTTTCGATGCATTTTAAAATCGTCGAGAAGAAATTTTGTTGCCATACTTCATCATTTTCCATTGTTTAGGATATTATACATTTTATGTAAACATGCATTTCCTCAAAATTAACCTCCATTGTTGACTTTCATACGGATGAAAAAATCATGTAAATTTGAAGCCTTATAGACTTCCCGAAGTATTTTGATACACTTGTATTTGATAAGCAATGGTACCAAGTTTGATGATCTTATTTCGATAAATTTTGAGATTTAATATCCAAGATCACCTTTGTATCCATGTAAGAAAGAGATACCACGTGCACCAAAAAAGTAGGGCAAAACGGTTACATCATTCAAAAAAGAAAAATCTTGATTTTTTTGATTTTAGTAATTGAAATTGGGAAAATAAAACTCGAGAAAATCTTACCCCGATCCTCATGACATGGCGCCCTTTGGTTTTATCCGCGCTCCAAAAACAACATTTTGCCCCTTTGCATATTCTTTTCTTTTCCCAAAATTCTGCCATTTGCCATTTGGGTCCGGAATAGGAGGTGGCATCATTTGATTTTGTAGGTAAGCCATAAATACAGCAATCTCTTTTCCTTTCCCTTGATTCATCATATCCAGGTTGAGGTTTTGAAATAAACCTTTTATTGAATTTGCCAAAATTTAATAAAGCTCAATCAACTAATTTTCCTGACAATGAGAGGCCAATAAACTTTCAAACCTTTGTGCCTTTTTTACAAAAATCCTCCTGAAAAATCTACCAAATTTATCTCCGTGTTCTGCCACCATTAGTGAATATTTTCCTCCTTACCTCCAGCCCACCCAGGCAAATGTTCATTTTGGGATCCGCCGGATGACTCAAAAATACAAGGATTTTCATGACTTCTTTACCTTTTTAAAGGTCAAAAAATTATCTATCCGATGAAGCCATAGTTGGATAAAATTTTGAAAGTTACATAAGCATGCAAAAAATCCATTTTCTCGTACTCTTTAGAAACCTTTCCTTAGGAGTTAACCAAAAGCATGGACTTACTTTTGGATAAAGTACATACTCAACGATGGGAAAGTGGTGTTTCCCTCTTCGTAGATGTAAATATTTAATACGAAAAAGCTTTTGAAAATCAAATTATTTGGGGCTTTAAATAGGTATCACCTGTGACATTACACTTTAAATTTATTCAATTTCATATAAATGACTTCTAATTTAATTTTTAGAGTTACATGAATACCATTGTAATTCAGAGATACTCATCTATTTTTGATCTATAGTTATCTATCAAAGATGTTTTGATATGGAAATATCTTACATTTGTGTGATACCATCATTTACTAAAATCAGATTTATTTTCATTACACCCATTTTTTTTCAAGACCACATACTCAAACATTTGTTGTATTTAAGGGAGCTCATTTACATCATATATGTGCAATCGTTCAAAAAATTCAAGAGGCATTGAAGCTCATTTGTTTCCTTCGTATAGCATTCATTCAGAATGGATTCTACATTTTAGGAGAATTCATTTCAACCCATGTTTATGAAATATGTGAGTTGACATCCATCGATAGAGTGCTTCTTGGTGTAGACACATATAATTACGCCCAAGCAATTTAAATACTTAAATTGTGCTAATTATCCCCTTTCTCGCAAATCAACGACATATCGTCAAGGCACTCATTTTCCTCATATCATCATTAATTAATTACACTAAGCTAATTAATTAAGTTGCTATCCAACAAATACCTAATTAACGACCTTCCGTTAATAAATCACCCCTTCTACCTAGACTAATTAATTATTATTAATTAATTAGCTTTCCCTTCCATTTAACCAATAAATCAATATTTAATTGATTTAATCCCCTTATAATAGCCTAAATCACACTAATATTCCTCTAATTGGCTTCTATAAGCTTACACTACCTATTAATTAATCACCTTTGATTAATTAAAATACCCCAACTCCATGACTTGCTAAACATGTATTAAACCCTTCTAAAGTAAGGTTACCTTTAATAAAGCAACCTTATCCATTCCTAATCATGTTTTACCTTTATCCCACATTCATGAGAATGTGTTGAATCCTTTATCCTTTGGGCTATATAAAGAGCCCTCCACCTACCTTTTTACTTACACCTAAACTTTCTAAGAGAGCAAATGCAAAGCATATAGCAAAGAGACTAAGAGCTTGCACCTTGCCCTTTTGAGATTTCATCATCTTGAAGAGTTAAGCCTCTTTCTTAAAGTGCTTGGGTCATATGGGAGGTGTCAAAAGGGTCTTGTAGCCCAACTTTGATTAGCCCCCATTCCTAGGTTCTTGGAGCATTAAGGACAACTATTTTGATAGCCATGGAGCTTACTTAGGTCCATTCATTTATTTGTTGTTAGAGAATAGAGGAGTTTAGATATTTAGCATTATTAGTTTCAAAGTTTGTATTGATGAATGCTAGCATCTAACCCTTGTTTAATTCTTATCATGATGGTGTTTATGCTTTGTTTTAGCTAAATTGTAGAACTATTTTAGGTGGTAGTTCTTGCTTCATTTTATTTAGCATTAAGAAAAGTATACATGCACACATTTGGGCACGCTTCACTAGTATGGACTTACTCCATTGTCCTTTGCACTTAATTTCAAGTTTTGTACTTAAGTTTTATTTTTTTACACATGTTGATCTAACTTATTTTTCTTAACTTGTTTTGTTGAGTTTGCATGTGTTGAGTCTTCCTTGTAGGTATAAAGGAGGTGAAGTGCTGTCAAAATTGGAATTGATGGGAAAATTTCAAGATTTCTCCATGTTTTCATTTTTAGAGCTTACTTTTTCAACATTTTACATGTTAGTTTTGTCAATTTCTTGAAAATTTTCAATTCTTGAGCATGTAGGTTAGTGTTTGATAGTGCTGAGTCTTCTATTTACATATTAATGTGGTGGGTTGCACATCAAATTTAATCTTGGTGAGAAAATTTCTAGATTTCATCATGTTTCATTTTTAGAGCTTATTTTTTCATCATTTTACGTGCTAGTTTTGTCAATTTCTTAAAAAATTTCAATTCTTGAGCATGTAGGTTAGTGTTTGATAGTGATGAGTCTTCTATTTACGTATTAATGTGGTGGGTTGTTGTCAAAATTTAATCTCGGTGAGAAAATTTCAAGATTTCAACATGTTTTCATTTTTAGAACTTATTTTTTCATCATTCTACATGCTAGTTTTGTCAATTTTTTTGAAAATATTAAATTCTTGAATCGAGCACGTATGTTAATGTTTGATAGCGTTGAGTCTTCTATTCATATATTAATGTGATGGGTTGTTGTCAAAATTGAATCTGTATAACCCATGAGCATAAGAGCATATGCATAACCCATCTTCCGAAGGCCATAACTTTTTCTCCCGAACTCGAAATGACTCCATTTTTTTGCGTTGGAAAGGTATTCAAGTTAGATATGCAATGAAAACATAAATTTAGGATTTATACTTATAGGAATATCAGGTTTTTCTGTTATTTTAAAACTAGTCATTTTCTAACATGTCTAATGTTTTAATGAATGTTGTATTTCCATGCTTACTCGATTTAGACCAAAGCGTGTGTATGATCTTCTCTTGCACATTTTGGTGATCTTGAGAATCAAAAAAAACTTTTATCTCTATCTTGTTAACATTGGGATTAAACTTGGAAACTTGATTATTCATTTTTCTTAAGGGAATGAACCTTTACAAATCATTTTTCAATGGTCCTTTGATTTGAAGTTTTCCATTTCTATATAGTTGGGATAAAGTTTGTGTATGCTCTTCCTTGCACCTTAGGGTGATCTTGAGAATAAAAAAGAAACTTTATTCTTCATTTTATAACATTTGGTAAATTAGAAACTTCATCTTTCACTTTTGGTTTAAGGAATGAACCGCTTACAAAGCATTTTTCAATGGTCCTTTGATTTGAAGTTTTCCATTTCTATATAGTTGGGATAAAGTTTATGTATGCTCTTCTCTTGCACCTTAGCATGATCTTGAGAATCAAAAGCAACTTTAGTCTTCATTTTAAAACATTTGGTAAATTGGAAACTTCATCATTCACTTTTGGTTTTAAGGGAATGAACATTTATCAAGAATTTTGTATGGTTCATTGATTGAAAAGATTTTCTTTACTTTTTAGTTGGATTATTTGTTGTGTATGCTCTTCTCTTGCATCCTTGGATGATCTTGAGAATCAAAAGTAACTCTTAATCCTCTTTTAAATAATATGATTTTCTTGTAGAACTACTAACGCTTGAGTGCAGGACCTAAAAACGCTTGTCAAAGAAAGGAAGAACCAAAACAAAATCAAAAACTACTAATACGCTTGTTATACGGGTTGCCAAAAGGTGTTCAAGAAAACCATACCTAATTAAACAAGATAAAAAGAACAACACATTCAAAACACTTTATTGCATGTTTTGGAAAAGCGTACGTCCCTCTCCGCTCAACTTTGGCATAACACCTTAAGCTACAAATGAGGGTGGTTCCAGAACCCCAAAGTAGTCCACGCAAGAGGGAACCTCAGGATCGAAACGGAAGTGCTCTGCACTACCTACTTGACTAGTGATTCCTTTGTGAGATAGTGTTACAAGTTGTCCATTGTGGCGACCCTTGTGATAGTACATGTAGACGCACTAGTTGCCTACTGCTTCTTGAAGGGGGTAAAATAAAGCCGAGATACTCCCAAACTAGTCGCGCGATTTTTGGGTAAATCGCGCTTGCTCATGGCAACTTTGTAACACCTAGGGTGAGAGAACCACCGAGGAGAATATACTTTGGCTAGAGCCCACTTTGACCATTTTAAAAAAGGTGTTGAGTTGTGAACCTTCTTTTTGAGAAATGTGTGACGTATTACTTTACTAGTTTTTACTTGCCTTAGGGCGTGCGAAACTCTGCCAAGTGAGGCTAGAATTTTTCGTCATTTTTCTTGATTTATTTCCTTCATATTCTTTTTAACACTTTGTTGATCAAAAGAGGTGTGATTACCTTCATGTTACCATTCAACTGTTTCTCTCACTTTTATGTCCGTTTACGCCCATCCATGTTTGCGGATGGGTTAGTTAAATCTCTAAAGTGAGCAGAGGCATTTTCATGTCATTTGGTAGCCATTGTGATCTTGATACCCACGTCAAGATCGTCATTATAGTTAGGCGTGGTTCATCACCACGGACTTCCATAGAGGAGTTAGCTTGTTTGTCTCGTATCATTACAATTTCAATATTTACGTCTTGTTTCTTATAAACTCGACGTAAATACCTATATATCAGTATGGTTACGCACACATTTTTAACTATTCCTAGCTATACTTTGAGATTTTTAGTTCAATTCTATTATTACCTTGATTTCAAAGAGTGTTCGGTGTTACCATTTATGCGTGTTATATCAATAACACCTTGATATCAATACTTCACTTTCTAGCAAAGTCGGTTAACATAACTTGGTGATATTGTTGTGTCATTCGCAAATCGTAATTGGCACTTTTTGAGATATAGGTCTTAATCAGACTTGAGCTTTCTTGTCATATATCTTGATTGGGAGATCACATTTAACTTCATGTATTTACTTACATCTTGTTCATTCCTTTGAACTTGGCATAAGTGGAGACATCTTGTTAATCATCTGGCGTCACAAATTACTTTGAAACGTAGTCTAGGAAGTACTTCATTTGATTAAGTTTTGGTACCAAAC
Organism: Taxus wallichiana var. yunnanensis; assembly: GCA_018340775.1. Taxonomy (NCBI): domain Eukaryota; kingdom Viridiplantae; phylum Streptophyta; class Pinopsida; order Cupressales; family Taxaceae; genus Taxus; species Taxus wallichiana. The sequence goes on along the minus strand of CM031244.1, from coordinate 800,920,650 downwards.
GATTGTTTCATTAGTGACTTTATTATTCTATCACATTGGTATTCTCACACCGTTAATTTACTCTTAACATGTACATCTTGTGTTTCACTTAGGGGTAGTCACTTAAGCTTTACACATATCTACAAATTACCTTAGTGAAACTTATCATGAAAACATGGCTCCCAAGACGCGTCTAGGTTTAAAGAAACAAACATATGAGGAACAACAGTGCAAGCTTGGGAAACGCTAATAGACAAGGGTCAAACCCATTTATTGGACATGATCTAGGACCACTATTTTACGTGAGAAAAGGAAACTGAAGAAATGTTTGGTCATAGTGGAAACAAATTAGAGTCACCACGTGTGACTTTGATTTTGATCCGCTCTACTAGATGAGTTTCTCCTTAGAAACAAAGATAAAGTTTTGGCATGGGTCATGGAATTAGGGGCCAAATTTCCCACCGAGGATGAACCAATATTACCTACAAATGACACTACTAAGGAAGAACGCCCCCTTATCAATATGGAAGATATTTTAACAGGTAGAAATGCTTCCACTTCTTACGTAGAAAATGATAAAGTGGTAGGGCATAGAATACCCCTCATCAAAGTGCCATGAAGAAACAAGATAGAACATGAGACAAGGGAAGAACCTCCACAATATGAAGAGGAAGCACCTTTAGAAGAAGAAGACACAAACCAAGTCACAATCCAACAACAACTCAAAGTGACCTAAGTGAACAACTAGCTTTGCTTACTTTATAGGTACGTGAAAGACAAAACAAGAATGTTTAAAAGTCAAATCCTAAGTTTAGGATCCACGAACTCCATCGAGAAAACAAGGAGAAGAAGACACGGGTATCATCGTGAACACGTCCCCGCTTCTCCCACTAGAGAACAATTGCTCGCACAAGAAGTGCAATCTATGAAATCAACGCTTGTGAGCATACAAGAAATCAATATAGGGAGTATTAGGAAATACCAATACAAAGAACTATGCCCCTATGCTTTTGACAAAACAATGACCCTTCAACCCTTTCCAAATAAATTTGATATGCCAAAGTTCGAAAATACAAAGGAAAGGAGACCCAAGGGATCATGTTAAAGATTTCTACATGGCATGTCAAGAGGTGTCTTATAGTGATAATTACCTCATCGGACTTTTTCCTAAGAGTTTCGGAGGTCAAGCATTGGAATGGTTTACGCGCTTACCACGAGGATCAATTTTCACTTGGCCGAATTGGCGAGAAAGATTTGTGCGTCATTTCTCGTATAACATGTAGTGATGACATCACCATGGCGGACTTGTGTGGCACAAAACAACGCCCAAATGAGACCTTCGCTAGCTTCCTCGAATGATGGAGAGGGATAGCTAGTCGCTTCCCTTGCGCTTTCCCTGAGAAGTAGCTGGTCAATATTTTCGTCCCTAATCTCAACCCAGATATAGCTTTCCACCTCCAAATGCATTGTATCCACACCTTTGAGGAGGTTATCGAAAGGGATTCAAATAGACAAAGATCTCATTGCAAAAGGCACCCTCAAAACCCAATCTAAAGACAACCAAAGTGTCAAACCCACTGAAAAGTTGAAGATCTTTAACAAAAACAAAAACATGGTGGGAGACGGAATCACCGATTCCAAACGTGTTCAAACAGTCCAAACCAATTAACCTTTTAAAGCGACCAAGGGCCCAATTCAACCACCACCAAAGTGACGAACATTCACCTCCCTCAATGAACCGTTGTCTGTCATACTAAAAACAGCTGGATGTGGCCCACATGATGACCTATCCTTCAACGCAACCATTTGATGACAACACTCCTAAACCTTCATGGTATAAGGAGCATGAATACTTGTGAAATGCATCACGTTAAAGGTCATAACATAGAAAAATGTTTGCAGCTTCGCTACTACATTCGAGGACCTCATTGATAATGGGGAGATAAAGGTGGATAACCTTGGAAAAATGAAAACACCTAATGAGAAAATGGGGATTTATAAGGAACCATTCCGTAAGCATGATAAGTCGGAAAGACAAATGGGATCAGAGACTCATCCCAAACCTATAAAGCCACGAATTACTTGTATACCAAAAGAGATAATAATCATTATGATTCACTTATCGGATGTATTCACTCCCTAATGACCGTGTCAATACCATCTGGATCAAGGGAAAGGACTCGCATCTGCATAACACGGCATGCCCGCCTCGTGATTCCGAACCCTCTCTCGTTGACCCAAGAAAACTTAGTAGTAAATATAACCTTTTAGAACAACTTGAGAGGACACTGCTAAAATCTCGATCTTAGATCTTCTCAAGATATCCAATGTGCATAAGCTTCTCTAGAAATTTTGTATCAAACTCTTCCATGGACATATGCACGAGGGAAATGGTACATACGCATGTCCCTCTGTGGATATGACCATTCCTTTTTAGTCTGAGGCTATGGAATCCTGCACCTGGATTGCATTCTCTTAGGTCTTGCACTCATGGGGCGTCCACTTCCACATCTCCATTTGATTCATGGGAGATGAAAATTCTGGAATATGGCTATGGGGAGTATAATGTACAACAAGCACTCTTGGTTTCTGACCTCTCCTTGTCACCCAAGACTAGAGGTCGACCCAACTACCACTTCAGGAGACCTAGAGAGGAACACACTATTGGGTCGTTCCTACCTGGAGGCTTGTTAGCTAAGGAAAAATTACTTGATCCACCTACTACTTGGGTCCCTGAGGATACTCATCCATCTTAATATCAAACCCCAGAATATGAAAAATCTAAAGCGAGAATGATGTACTCCATGGGCTACAAAGGCCTAGGATGTGGGAGGAATGAACAAGGACAAAGAGAACCATTCCCTCTTCCACATTTCAAAGCTGAAATATATGGCATTGGGATTCGCCCTTATGGAGCACACCCCAACGATCAAGATGTGACTTGTTCCGAGCATGAGGATAGCTCGAGTACCTAGATAGCGATACAAATTACCATTGTAGCCTATATGAGGATCGGCCTCCACGAACCTTTTCATGAACAATGCTATCCAACCATCACCATAACCCCTACCAACCAACCCTTGACCTTGTATATCCTTCCTTGTTGAATGGGACCAACAATCTCACATGCCACTAGATTTAGTCGAGAATGACAATGCTATTGCAGAGTTCATGGGTATAGGATACAATTCCCATTGGAGATTACAAGAAGGGTTTCTTTATCGACTTAGACACCTGTGCCTACTTCAATGAGGAGGCTGAACTTCATGGTCAGCAAAATTTAAATAAAAGTGAGGGCAAGAGTTCTAAAGAAAAGCCTCAGAAAAAATCAAAGTCCAAGTCACATAGTGAAAACCTCTTTGAGGCACTGGCTGACAAACAAATAAGAAAAACAAAGGATAAAATAAGTGACCACGCCAAGGATGAAAATCTCGTAGAGACATCCTTGGATGAAGATCTCAACCTACCTCCCGATCCTATGTGTATGGAGGATTTATCAAAATGGTTAGTTGAAGAAACCATTGATGTCAATATTGGTACCGAAGAAGATCCCAAGATAGTAAAATTGGGAGCATCACTCTCGGCAGAAACAAAAGACGTTCACTATGCTACTACAAGAGTTTATTGATGTTTTCACATGGTCTTACAAAGACATGCCCGCTTTTATCCAAATTTGGTCATGCATAACCTAGTTGTGCATGCAAATGCTAAGCCTATCAAACAGAAGCTTGAAAGATGCACCCAAGAGTGGCCTTGTTAGTTAAAGAAGAGTTGGAAAGGTTGCTTTGCAGTGGGATTCATCGGAGCAATTGATTATTTTGAATGGATATCAAACGTTGTTCATGTCCGAGAAGAAACCTATTGGTATCCGAATCTGCAAAGATTTTAGGGACATCAATAAAGCTTTCCTAAAGATGACTTTACGTTGCCCAACATTGACATGATTGTTGACTCAACCAGTAGGGTATGAAAAGCTATCGCATATGGATGGCTTTTCGGGTTATAATCAAATTAAGATCGTTGAGGAAGACCACACAAAACAGCTTTCACAACTCCTTCAGGGCACCTTCTATTATCGGTGATGTCATTTGGCCTTAAGAATGCGGGAGCAACTTATCGATGGGCCATGACAAAGAATATTTCACGATATGATTCATGACATCATGGAAGACTATGGAGATGACATCCCGAGAAAGTCCAAAACAAGATAGGATCATCCTATGATTTTGCGGCGTATCTTTGAATGCCTGTGTGAATACAAAGTTAGGATAAATCCAAAGAAGTGTGTCTTCGGTGTCTATCCGGGAAACTACTAGGCTTCATCATGTCAAGACGAGGTATTGAGGTAGACTCGCTAAAGTGTTTTGCCATCACAAAAATGCCTCCACTTGAGAATATCAAGCAACTGCGTAGCTTGCAGGGAAAATTCAAGCCATTCACCGCTTTATCTCTCAGCTTGTAGATAAATGTCACTCATTCACTCATTTTCTTAAGAAGGATGTAACTTTCATCCGGGACCCAAGTAACGACAAGCCTTTGCTTTACTTAAACAATGACTGCTAATCCACATTGTCTCATGTCTCCCACTCCGAGAGAACCACTTTTGCTTTATATTTCCGCTACAATACACTATTAGTGCACTATGTGCCCAATACGACCTTAGCCATAAAGAGAAAGAAGTGTACTATCCGATTCGCACCCTCATCACCTATGAACTTGATTATCCTCAGTTGAAAAGGCTTACTTGGCCGTTGTTTTTACCTTTCAAAAACTTTTCCATTACCTCGCTAAATACTAAGACCAAGCTCATATCGAAGGTCGACCCACTCAATTATTTGTTGTTTAAACCCGCCTCCGGTAGAATGGCTAATTAGATCATTCTACTCAAGTGAGGTTGATATAGAATTTGTCCATATAAAAATCAGTTAAAGGACAAGTACTTGCCTGACTAATTAGTGGAAGAACCTTTGCAAAGCACGAGAACCTTTGAGTCCAGATCTCGCTTGCAAATGCATCTTTCTCTACATTGAAGAATCTATCATATGGCAAATACATTTTTGATGGATCTTTTATGTTTCATGGTTCAGTGCAGGAGTTGTCCTTAATACTCATTCGTGATCTATACCGTAGGCTTTCACCCCGGCCTTCCCTCGCATGAACAACATTAAGCGTAATATGAAGCACTAATTACGGGGGATGAAGCTAGCCATCAAGTGGAATATTTAACATGTTAAGGTTTTAGGTGATTTGCAGCTAATCATCAAACGCCAGGGTTAACGATGAGTATAAAGTTAAGGATGACAAGCTCATACCTTACAAGAAGTTGGTGGAAAATCAAGGAGTATTTTGTGTGCATTACCTTTGAGCGAGATCCCAAGAGCGCAGAATGTATCGGTAGATGCTATGGCAACGGTGGGATCTATTCTTCGTATTCCACCAGGAACAATGATATGCCATTTTCATAGAAAATCTACACCAGCCACGTGTATGATGTGTACGAGAATCTTGTATGGCTTGTGAGGTTGTTGGTCCTATTCCCGTGGTATGAACCCATTTTCACCTATCTTAAGGATAGTACTTTCCCTTCCAATATCTACCGTTCTGAAAAGCAAAGCTCTCGATTCACCGAGATAGCCCATTACACCCTTTTAGGAGGTACACTTTATCATCATGGCTACTGATGGGAATCATTACGTTGTCTTGTCTAGATGTGATGGAGTCAATCCGAGTAATTAAAGAAGTACGAAGGAGTATACGGAGCACATACAAATGGAATGGTCTTGGCTAAGAAATTGTTAAGAGTAGGTTACTATTGGCCCACCATGGAAACTGATTGTTGTAATTAGGTTAGAAAATGTGCACTTTGCCAAAAGTATGGAAATTTCATCTATGCTCCATCGCAACCATTACTGAACCTATCACTACCCCATGGCCATTCTCTAAGTGGGGACTTGATCTAATAGGGAAGCTAACTCCTACCTCATCCTGATGGTCATACACATATCATCACAGCTACATAATACTTTACAAAATGGGTGGAGGTTGTCCCTTTAACCTATGTCACAGAGCATATTTTTCTAAATTCATCATGAATCACATTATTTGCGCTGATATGGTATCCCCGCAGCCATTGTCACAAATAATGGGAAGTCATTTAAGAACAAAACAATGAAAGGTCTTTGCCAACGGTTCCAAATCAGATTGAAATGGTCCACACCATATTACCTCGGGGTAATGGACAAGCCGAGGCAACAAACAAGACTTTGGGAAGGATAATAGAGAAGATGGTTAGCAAACCGGTCGAAATCCAGGCACCTCTGAAATCCACCCAAAGCCCTCTCGAGCCTACCGAACATCAATTAGCACTCCTACGGGTGCGACGCCATATTCCCTAGTGTTGGGACAGAATCTATCATCCATTTAGAGATTGAACTCCCATCCTCGCTAATTTCTCTTCTGGGACTATTTGATAAGGATGAAGATTATGGAGTGGCAAGATTGCGTGAGTTAGAGCTCTTAGATGAGAGGCGCATTCACGCTCTTAATCACCCGAAGGTATGTCAACACAAAAATCTCCCGCAACTACAACAAGAGAAACATCCCTCGCCGACTTGAGGTGGGTGATTTAGTTATGAAGGAGAACCAGTTCAACACCGGAGCAGAGCGAGAAAAGAAAGGGAAGTTCGAATCACACCGGTTAGGACCCTATGTCATAGTTTCTAAGTACGGCACTTTAGGGCATACAAATTGGCTCACCCAAATGGTGATGAGCTCCTAGAGCTAATGAACGCCATGCATCTTAAGAAGTTCTATGCTTGAACATGGCACAAAAAAAAAAAAAACAAAAAATCAAAAAAATCAAAAATAAAAAGAAAAACGGAGTCATCCACTAGTGAAAACCACGCAATTGTGGCACTTTGGACAAGTCCTTAGGTGAAAACCGGTTTCGGTGCCTCGGGAGGATTCATTGTTCGCAAGCATTCTCAGTATTAGAAGGGTAGTTGTCTTTGTTCTAGACCTAGTTCTACCTTCGAGTTTCCTTGTGCACACCATCTTGTCCAGGCCTTGATCCGGCTTTGCCTTCTTCTATTTATTCAGCAGGGGCGTGGTCTTTCGTTATTCCCATCTTACAGCCGGGAGCAACTCAACGACTTCACCTTCTTGTTCATAAGTGCATGGCTTATGCCCTTGTATATTCCCCACCTAACGTTGGGGGCATCCATGCTTTCTTGGTTACCTGCACATAGCTTTGGAAAACTGTTAAAAACACAAAAACAATAGAAAATTGTTTCAAGAAAAAACAAAAACAATAGAACATTGTTTTGAGAAAACACAAAAACAATAGAAAAATGTTAAAAACACAAAAAAATAGAAAATTGTTTGAGAAAAACACAAACAATAGAAAATTGTTTTGAGAAAAAACACAAAACAATAGAAAATTGTTTCGAGGAAAAAACAAAAACAATAGAACATTGTTTTGAGAAAACACAAAAACAATAGAAAATTGTTAAAAACACAAAAACAATAGAAAATTGTTTCGAGAAAACACAAAAACAATAGAAAATTGTTAAAAACAAAAAAACAATAGAAAATTGTTTCGAGAAAACACAAAAACAATAGAACATTGTTTTGAGAAAACACAAAAACAATAGAAAATTGTTTCGAGAAAACACAAAAACAATAGAAAATTGTTTCAAGAAAAAACAAAAACAATAGAACATTGTTTTGAGAAAACACAAAAATAGAAAATTGTTTCGAGAAAAAAACAAAAACAAATAGAACATTGTTTTGAGAAAACACAAAAAAGATTCAGATATGACCATTCCTTTTCGATCCTGAGGCTATGGAATCCCAACCTGGATTTAGATTCTCTTAGGTCTTGCACTCATGGGGCATCCACTTCCACATCTCCATTTGATTCATGGGAGATGAAAATTATGAATATGGTCATGTGGGAGTATAACGTACAACAAGCACTCTGGTTTCGACCTCTCCTTGTCACCCAAGACTAGAGGTCGACCCAACTACCGCTTCAGAGAGACCTAGAGAGGAACACACTATATTGGTCGCTTCTACCCGGAGGCTTGTTAGCCGAGGAAAAATTACTTGATCCACCTACTTGGGTCCCCGAGGATACTCATTCATCTTGTTATCAAACCCCGGAATATGAAAAATCTAGCAGAATGATGTACTCCATGGGCTACAAAGGCCTAGGATGTGGGAGGAATGAACAAGGACAAAGAGAACCAAGTCCCTCTTCCACATTTCAAAGCTGAAAGATATGGCATTGGGAATCACCCTTATGGAGCACACCCCAACGATCAAGATGTGACTTGTTACGAGCATGAGGATAGCTCCAGTACCTGATAGCGATACAAATTCCCATTGTAGCCTATATGAGGATCCTGGCCTCCACGAACCTTTTCATGAACAATGCTATCCCGACCATAACCCCTACCAAACCAACCCTTGACCTTGTGTATCCTTCCCTTGTTGAATGGGACCAACAATGTCACATGCCACTAGATTTATTTGAGAATGACGACGCTATTGCGAGTTCATGGGTATAAGGGATACAATTCTCATTGGAGATCACAAGAAGGGTTTCTTTATCGAATTAGACACCTACGCCTACTTCGGTGAGGAGGCTGAACTTAATGGTCAGCAAATTTAAATAAAAGCGATGGCAAGAGTTCTAAAGAAAAGCCTCGGAAAAATCAAAGTCCAAGTCACACAGTGAAAACCTCTTTGAGGCACTGACTGACAAACAAATAAGAAAAACAAAGGATAAAATAAGTGACCACGCCAAGGATGAAAATCTCGTAGAGACATCCTTGGATGAAGATCTCAACCTACCTCCCGATCCTATGTGTATGGAGGATTTATCAAAATGGTTAGTTGAAGAAACCATTGATGTCAATATTGAGTCGAAGAAGATCCCAAGATAGTAAAATTGGGAGCATCACTCTCGGCCAAAGAACAAAAGACGTTCACTATGCTCATGCGAGAATTTATTGATGTGTTCGCATGGTCTTACAAAGACATGCTCGGCTTTGATCCAAATTTGGTTGTGCACAAACCTAGTTGTGCATGCAAATGCTAAGCCTATCAAACAAAAGCTTCAAAGATGCTCCCAAGAGTGGCCTTGTTAGTTAAAGAAGAGTTGGAAAGGTTTCTTGTAGTGGGATTCATCAAGCTAATTGATTATTTTGAATGGATATCAAACATTGTTCATGTCTAGAAGAAACCTATTGGTATCCGAATCTGCAAAGATTTTAGGGACATCAATAAAGCTTTCCCAAAGATGACTTTTAGTTTCCCAACATTGACATGATTGTTGACTCAACCATAGGGTATGACATTCTATCGCTTATGGATGGCTTTTCGGGTTATAATAAAATTAAGATCGGCGAGGAAGACCAACACAAAACAACTTTCACAACTCCTTGGGGCACCTTCTATTATCAGGTGATGTCATTTGGCCTTAAGAATGCGGGAGCAACTTATCAGTGGGCCATGACAGTAATATTTCACGATATGATTCATGACATCATGGAAGACTATGGAGATGACATCCCGAGAAAGTCCAAAACAAGATAGGATCATCCTATGATTTTGCGGCGTATCTTTGAATGCCCGTGTGAATACAAAGTTAGGATAAATCCAAAAAGTGTGTCTTCGGTGTGCTTTATCTCAGGGAAACTACTAGGCTTCATCATGTCAAGACGAGGTATTGAGGTAGACCTTGCTAAAGTGTTTGCCATCACAAAAATGCCTCCACTTGAGAATATCAAGCAAGCACGTAGCTTACACTGGGGGAAAATTCAAGCCATTCACCGCTTTATCTCTCACGTAGATAAATGTCACTCATTCACTCATTTTCTTAAGAAGGATGTAACTTTCATCCGGGGACCCAAGTAACGACAAGCCTTTGCTTTACTTGTTAAGATGCTGGCTAATCCACTCCTCATGTCTCCCACTCCGAGAGAACCACTTTTGCTTTATATTTCCGCTACACAATACACTATTAGTGCACTATGTGCCCAATACGACCTTAGCCATAAAGAGAAAGTGGTGTACTATCTCGAGTCGCACCCTCATCACCTATGAACTTGATTATCCTCAGTTGAAAAGGCTTACTTGGCCGTTGTTTTTACCTTTCAAAAACTTTTCCATTACCTCGCTAAATACTAAGACCAAGCTCATATCGAAGGTCGACCCACTCAATTATTTGTTGTTTAAACCCGCCCTCACGGGTAGAATGGCTAATTAGATCATTCTACTCGGTGAGGTTGATATAGAATTTGTCTATAAAAATCGGTTAAAGGACAAGTACTTGCCGACTAGCTAGTGGAAGAACCTTTGCAAAGCACGAACCTTTGAGTCTGGATCTGCCAAATGCATCTTTTCTCTACATTGAAGAATCTATCATATGGCAAATACATTTTGATGGATCTTTTATGTTTCATGGTTCAGGTGCAGGAGTTGTCCTTAATACTCATTCGGGTGATCTTATACCGTAGGCTTTCCGCACCGGCCTTCCCTTGCATGAACAACATTGCGTAATATGAAGCACTAATTACAGGATGAAGCTAGCCATCAAGTGGAATATTTAACATGTTAAGGTTTTAGGTGATTTGCAGCTAATCATCAAACAGGTTAACGATGAGTATAAAGTTAAGGATGACAAGCTCATACCTTACAAGAAGTTGGTGGAAAATCTGAAGGAGTATTTTGTGTGCATTACCTTTGAGCAGATCCCAAGAGCGCAGAACAGATCGGTAGATGCTATGGCAACGGTGGGATCTATGCTTCGTATTCCACCAGGGAACAATGATATGCCATTTTTCATAGAAAATCTACACCAGCCGTGTATGATGTACCAGAATCTTGTATGGCTTGTGAGGTTGTTGGTCCCTATTCCCCGTGGTATGAACCCATTTTCACCTATCTTAAGGATAGTACTTTCCCTTCCAATATCTACCGTTCTGAAAAGCAAAGCCTGATTCACCAGATAGCCCATTACACCCTTTTAGGAGGTACACTTTATTGTCATGGCTACTGATGGGAATCATTTACGTTGTCTTGTCTAGATGTGACGGAGTCAATCCGTAATTAAAGAAGTACACGAAGGAGTATACGGAGCACATACAAATGGAATGGTCTTGGCTAAGAAATTGTTAAGAGTAGGTTACTATTGGCCCACCATGGAAACCGATTGCTTGTAATTATGTTAGAAAATGTGCACTTTGCCAAAAGTATGGAAATTTCATCTATGCTCCATCGCAACCATTGCAACCTATCACTACCCCGTGGCCATTCTCTAAGTGGGGACTTGATCTAATAGGGAAGCTAACTCCTACCTCATCTGATGGTCATACACATATCATCACAGCTACATAATACTTTACAAAATGGGTGGAGGTTGTCCCTTTAACCTATGTCACAGGAGCATATTTTTCTAAATTCATCATGAATCACATTATTTGCCGATATGGTATCCCTGCAGCCATTGTCACAAATAATGGGAAGTCATTTAAGAACAAAACAATGAAAGGTCTTTGCCAACGGTTCCAAATCAGATTGAAATGGTCCACACCATATTACCCTCAGGGTAATGGACAAGCTGAGGCAACAAACAAGACTTTGGGAAGGATAATAGAGAAGATGGTTAGCAAAACCAGGTCGAACTGGCACCTACAAATCCACCCAGCACTCCTGAGCCTACCGAACATCAATTAGCACTCCTACGGGTGCGACGCCATATTCCCTAGTGTTCGGGACAGAATCTATCATCCATTTAGAGATTGAACTCCCATCCCTGCTAATTTCTCTTCGGGACTATTTGGATAAGGATGAAGATTATGGAGTGGCAAGATTGCGTGAGTTAGAGCTCTTAGATGAGAGGCGCATTCACGCTCTTAATCACTGAAGGTATGTCAACACAAAATCTCCCGCAACTACAACAAGAGAAACATCCCTCGCCGGTTTGAGGTGGGTGATTTAGTTATGAAGGAGAACCAGAGTTCAACACCGAGAGCAGAGCGAGAAAAGAAAGGGAAGTTCGAATCACACCTGGTTAGGACCCTATGTCATAGTTTCTAAATACGACACGGGGCATACAAATTGGCTCACCCAAATGGTGATGAGCTCCTAGAGCTAATGAACGCCATGCATCTTAAGAAGTTCTATGCTTGAACATGGCACAAAAAAAAAAAAAACAACAAAATCAAAAAAAAAAATCAAAAAATAAAAAGAGAAAACAGGTCATCCACTAGTGAAAACCACGCAATTGTGGCACTTTGGACAAGTCCTTAGGTGAAAACCAGTTTCCGGTGCCTCGGGAGGATTCATTGTTCGCAAGCATTCTGTATTAGAAGGGTAGTTGTCTTTGTTCTAGACCTAGTTCTACCTTCGAGTTTCCTTGTGCACACCATCTTGTCGGCCCTTGATCCGGCTTTGCCTTCTTGTTTGTCTCAGTAAGGGGCGTGGTCTTTCGTTATTCCCCATCTTACGGCTGGGGCAACTCAACGACTTCACCTTCTTGTTCATAAGTGCATGACTTATGCCCTTTTATATTCCCCACCTAATGTTGGGGGCATCCATGCTTTCTTGGTTTCCCGCACATAGCTTTGGAAAACTATTAAAAACACAAAAACAATAGAAAATTGTTTCAAGGAAAAAACAAAAACAATAGAACATTGTTTTGAGAAAACACAAAAACAATAGAAAAATGTTAAAAACACAAAAAAATAGAAAATTGTTTGAGAAAAACACAAAAATAATAGAAAATTGTTTTGAGAAAAACACAAAAACAATAGAAAATTGTTTAGGAAAAAACAAAAACAATAGAACATTGTTTTGAGAAAACACAAAAACAATAAAAATTGTTAAAAACACAAAAACAATAGAAAATTGTTTCGAGAAAACACAAAAACAATAGAAAATTGTTAAAAACAAAAAACAATAGAAAATTGTTTCGAGAAAAACACAAAAACAATAGAACATTGTTTCGAGAAAAACACAAAAGCAATAGAAAATTGTTTGAGACAAACACAAAACAATAGAAAATTGTTTCGAGAAAAAAACAAAAACAATAGAACATTGTTTGAGAAAACACAAAAAAATAGAAAATTGTTTCGAGAAAAAAAAACAAAAACAATAGAACATTGTTTTGAGAAAACACAAAAAGATTCGAGATATGACCATTCCTTTTCAGTCTGAGGCTATGGAATCCCAACTGGATTCAGATTCTCTTAGGTCTTGCGCTCATGGGGCATCCACTTCCACATCTCCATTTGATTCATGGGAGATGAAAATTTTGGAATATGGTTATGGGGAGTATAATGTACAACAAGCACTCTTGGTTTCTGACCTCTCCTTGTCACCCAAGACTAGAGGTCGACCCAACTACCGCTTCAGGAGACCTAGAGAGGAACACACTATTGGGTCGTTCTTGCACGGAGGCTTGTTAGGCGAGGAAAAATTACTTGATCCACCTACTACTTGGGTCCCGAGGATACTCATTCATCTTGTTATCAAACCCCGGAATATGAAAAATCTAGCGAGATGATGTACTCCATGGGCTCTGAAAGGCCTAGGATGTGGGAGGAATGAACAAGGACAAAGAGAACCGAGTCCCTCTTCCACATTTCAAAGTGAAAGATATGGCATTGGGAATCACCCTTATGGAGCACACCCCAACGATCAAGATGTGACTTGTTCTCGAGCATGAGGATAGCTCCATACCTAGCGATCTAAAGCGGACAAATTCTATCATTGTAGCCTATATGAGGATCACGGCCTCCACGAACCTTTTCATGAACAATGCTATCCCGACCATAACCCCTACCAAACCAACCCTTGACCTTGTGTATCCTTCCCTTGTTGAATGGGACCAACAATGTCACATGCCACTAGATTTATTTGAGAATGACGAGGCTATTGCGAGTTCATGGGTATAAGGGATACAATTCTCATTGGAGATCACAAGAAGGGTTTCTTTATCGAATTAGACACCTACGCCTACTTTTGAGGAGGCTGAACTTAATGGTCAGCAAATTTAAATAAAAGCGATGGCAAGAGTTCTAAAGAAAAGCCTCGGAAAAATCAAAGTCAAGTCACACAGGTGAAAACCTCTTTGAGGCACCGACGAAAACAAATAAGAAAACAAAGGATAAAATAAGTGACCACGCCAAGGATGAAAATCTCGTAGAGACATCCTTGGATGAAGATCTCAACCTACCTCCCGATCCTATGTGTATGGAGGATTTATCAAAATGGTTAGTTGAAGAAACCATTGATGTCAATATTGAGTACGAAGAAGATCCCAAGATAGTAAAATTGGGAGCATCACTCTCGGTGAAAGAACAAAAGACGTTCACTATGCTATCTTGCGAGAATTTATTGATGTGTTCGCATGGTCTTACAAAGACATGCTCGGCTTTGATCCAAATTTGGTTGTGCACAACCTAGTTGTGCATGCAAATGCTAAGCCTATCAAACAGAAGCTTCGAAAGATGCTCCCAAGAGTGGCCTTGTTAGTTAAAGAAGAGTTGGAAAGGTTTCTTTGTAGTGGGATTCATCAAGCTAATTGATTATTCTGAATGGATATCAAACATTGTTCCTGTCTAGAAGAAACCTATTGGTATCCGAATCTACTGAAGATTTTAGGGACATCAATAAAGCTTTCCACTAAAGATGACTTTTAGTTACCCAACATTGACATGATTGTTGACTCAACCATAGGGTATGAAATTCTATCGCTTATGGATGGCTTTTCGGGTTATAATCAAATTAAGATCGCTGAGGAAGACCAACACAAAACAACTTTCACAACTCCTTGGGGCACCTTCTATTATCAGGTGATGTCATTTGGCCTTAAGAATGCGGGAGCAACTTATCAATGGGCCATGACAGTAATATTTCAGATATGATTCATGACATCATGGAAGACTATGGAGATGACATCCTGAGAAAGTCCAAAACAAGAGAGGATCATCCTATGATTTTGCGGCATATCTTTGAACGCCTGCATGAATACAAAGTTAGGATAAATCCAAAGAAGTGTGTCTTCGGTGTGCTATCTGGGAAACTATTAGGCTTCATCATGTTAAGATGAGGTATTGAGGTAGACCTTGCTAAAGTGTTTACCATCACAGAAATGCCTCCACTTGAGAATATCAAGCAACTGCATAGCTTGCAGGGGAAAATTCAAGCCATTCACCGCTTTATCTCTCGAACTTGCGAGATAAATGTCACTCATTCACTCATTTTCTTAAGAAGGATCTAACTTTCATCTGGGGACCCAAGAATAAAGCCTGAACAAGCCTTTGCTTTACTTAAAGCAATACCTAGCTAATCCACTGTCCTCATGTCTCCCACTCCAGGAGAACCACTTTTTGCTTTATATTTCCACTACGCATACACTATTAGTGCACTATGTGCCCAATACGACCTTAGCCATAAAGAGAAAGCGAGTGTACTATATCCGAGTCACACCCTCATCACCTATGAACTTAATTATCCTCATATTGAAAAGGCTTGCTTGGCCATTGTTTTTACCTTTGAAAAACTTTGCCATTACCTGCTAAATACTAAGACCAAGCTCATATCCAAGGTCGACCCACTCAAGTATTTGTTGTTTAAACCCGCCCTCACGGGTAGAATGACTAATTGGATCATTCTACTCGGTGAGAATACAAGTTTGCCATCTTGTAGCTAAAGCGACAAGAACCTTTGGAAGCACCTTTGCAAGCACGAACCTTTGAGTCTGGATCTACGCCAAATGCATCTTTGCTCTACATTGAAGAATCTATCGTATGGAAAATACATTTTGATAAATCTTTTACGTTTCATGGTTCGGTGCGGGAGAGTGGTCCTTATTACTCATTCGGGTGATCCTATACCATGAGGCTTTCTCACTTTGGCCTTCCTTACACGAACAACATTGCGTAATATGAAGCACTAATTACGGGGATGAAGCTAGCCATCAAGTGGAATATTCAACATGTTAAGGTTGTAGGTGATTCGCAGCTTAATCATCAAATAGGTTAATGATGAGTATAAAGTTAAGGATGACAAGCTCATACCTTACAAGAAGTTGGTGGAAAATCAAGGAGTATTTTGTGTGCATTACCTTTTGCAAATCCCACGAGCGTAGAAATGATCGGCGAGATGCTATAGCAGCGGTGGGATCTATGCTTTGTATTCAACCGAGAGAACAATGATATGCCATTTTTCGTAGAAAATCTACACCATCCCGTGTATGATGTACTAGAATCTTTCCTGGCTTGTGAGGTTGTTGGTCCCTATTCCCATGGTATGAACCCATTTTTACCTATCTTAAGGATAGTACTTTCCCTCCCAATATCTCTCGCTCAAAAGCAAAGCTTGATTCACCGAGATAGCCTATTACACCCTTTTAGGAGGTACACTTTATCGTCATGGCTACGATGGGAATCATTACGTTGTCTGGATGTGACGGAGTCAATCCAGGCAATTAAAGAAGTACACGAAGGAGTATGCGGAGCACATACAAATGGAATGGTCTTGGCTAAGAAACTGTTAAGAGTAGGTTACTATTGGCCCACCATGGAAACTGATTGTTGTAATTATGTTAGAAAATGTGTGCTTTGCCAAAAGTATGGAAATTTCATCCATGCTCCATCGCAACCATTGCAACCAATCACTACCCCATGGCCATTCTCTAAGTGGGGACTTGATCTAATAGGGAAGCTTACTCCTACCTCATCTGATGGTCATACACATATCATCACAGCTACAGAATACTTTACAAAATGGGTGGAGGTTGTCCCTTTAACCTATGTCACAGGAGCATAGATTTCTAAATTCATCATGAATCACATTATTTTCCGATATGGTATCCCTGCAGCCATTGTCACAAATAATGGGAAGTCATTTAAGAACAAAACTGTGAAAGGTCTTTGCCAACGGTTCCAAATCAGATTGAAATGGTCCATGCCATATTACCCTCAGGGTAATGGACAAGCTGAGGCAACAAACAAGACTTTGGTAAGGATAATGGAGAATATGGTTAGCAAAACCGGTCGAAACTGGCACCTAAAAATCCACCCAGCCCTCTGGGCCTACCGAACATCAATTAGCACTCCTACGGGTGCGACGCCATATTCCCTAGTGTTCGGGACAGAATCTATCATCCCTTTAGAGATTAAACTCCCATCCTCGCTAATTTCTCTTCATGGACTATTTGGATAAGGATGAAGATTATGGAGTGGCAAGATTGTGTGAGTTAGAGCTCTTAGATGAGAGGTGCATTCACGCTCTTAATCACTGAAGGTATGTCAACACAAAATCTCCCGCAACTACAACAAGAGAATCATCCCTCGCGCTTTTGAGGTGGGTGATTTAGTTATGAAGGAGAACCAGAGTTCAACACCAAAGCGAGAGAGAAAAGAAAGGGAAGTTCGAATCACACTTGTTAGGACCCTATGTCATAGTTTCTAAGTACGGCACGGGCATACAAATTGGCTCACCCCAAATGGTGATGAGCTCAGAGAGCCAATGAACGCCATGCATCTTAAGAAGTTCTATGCTTGAACATGGCACAAAAAAAAAAAAAAAAAAACAAAAAAAAAAAAAAAAAATAAAAAAAAAAAGAAAAAGAGAAAACAGGTCATCCACTAGTGAAAACAACGCATTGTGGCACTTTGGACAAGTCCTTGGGTGAAAACCGGTTTCCGGTGCCTCGGGAGGATTCGTTGTTCACAAGCATTCTGTATTAGAAGGGTAGTTGTCTTTGTCCTAGACCTAGTTTTGCCTTTGAGTTTCCTTGTGCACACCATCTTGTCCAGCCTTTGATCCGGCTTTGCCTTCTTCTATTTGTCTATAAGGACGTGGTCTTTCGTTATTCCCCATCTTACGCTAGGGGAAACTCAATGACTTCACCTTATTGTTCATAAGTGCATGACTTATGCCCTTGTATATTCCCCACCTAACGCTGGGGGCATCCATGCTTTCTTGGTTACCTGCACATAGCTTTGGAAAACTGTTAAAAACACAAAAACAATAGAAAATTGTTTCGAGGAAAAAACAAAAACAATAGAACATTGTTTTGAGAAAACACAAAAACAATAGAAAATTGTTAAAAATACAAAAACAATAGAAAAATGTTAAAAACACAAAAACAATAGAAAATTGTTTCGAGAAAACACAAAAAACAATAGAAAATTGTTTGAGAAAACACAAAAACAATAGAAAATTGTTTCGAGAAAAACAAAAACAATAGAACATTGTTTTGAGAAAACACAAAAACAATAGAAAATTGTTAAAAACACAAAAACAATAGAAAATTGTTAAAAACACAAAAAGCAATAGAAAATTGTTTCAAGAAAACACAAAAACAATAGAAAATTGTTAAAAACAAAAAACAATAGAAAATTGTTTCGAGAAAAACACAAAAACAATAGAACATTGTTTCGAGAAAACACAAAAACAATAAAATTGTTTGAGACAAACACAAAAACAATAGAAAATTGTTTGAGGAAAAAAAAAACAATAGAACATTGTTTTGAGAAAACACAAAAACAATAGAAAATTGTTTCGAGAAAAAAACAAAAACAATAGAACATTGTTTTGAGAAAACACAAAAACAATAGAAAATTGTTTGAAAACAAAAACAAAAACAATAGAACATTGTTTTGAGAAAACACAAAAACAATAGAAAATTGTTTCACAAAACACAAAAACAATATAAAATTGTTTCACAAAAACCTAAACAATAGAAAATTGGTTTATGAAAACATATCTTACAAAAACATTTACTTGCATTGTCTTGTTTTCTTGCTTTGTTTATTGCTTGTATAGTGTTTTGCGTGCTTACTTTTGAGTTGTTTGTTGCTTGGGTGTACTTTGTCATAGTTTATCTTTTCTTGCTTAGAATAGATTCATTCTTGCTTGTGCATATTGTAGTGGGTTTCGCCATGCTAGTGTGTTAATTCTTTATTTCTTTCTTAATGCATTTGGTTGTGTTTTGTTACTTGTTAATAAGGCATGGTGATTCATGGTGTATTGCATTAATTCTTGGTGTTCTTTGTAGCATTTGAATGTGTTTCTTGCATGTGCTCTATTTTGTTATCATTCACATCACATTACCATCACTATCATCACATCTAGCATCATCTATACATCATATATAAACAAAAATGCTAAGTTTTACATCATGCATGTATCTAAGCTAATCGTCACATATTGTATCATCAATGGGGGTAAGAGGGGTTGCGCATAATCAAAAATATATCCCCCACGCACCAATATCATCATATCATCTCGTCTATATAACTCAAAATAACACTTGAAAACAACATTTGATATTGTCTACAGATCTATCATCTACATCCCACAAAGACGCCTCAAACGATCACGTGCGATCACCATTTCTCCCGAGTGTAAGAGCCTCACAAGGTAAGTTTTCTAAACTGATCGGTTAAAATGAACTGATTCGATGTTTTTACCCCACAGGGGTATCTTACCCTATTTTTCATCGAGCAGACGATGGTCGAGACACCCGTATAGATCTCATGTTTTCTCCTTTGTTCATTGTGGAATAATTATTTGTAATTAAATAATTATTTTTCTTATTTTTCACCGTATTGGGGTATTTTTCAGTCAATACCCCTTTCTTCTCCCTCGGATAATTTAATTGCTCCTTGGCAATTTTTATTCTTCTTCACACCTCGTAAATAATTATTTTTAATTATTTTTTCTTAATTTTCCACTAAACAAGGACATTATTTGTCGTTTGTTTCTCTTTTCTTCCACCTAGGGCACTTTCTGTTGCCCTAGGCCCTTCTTTTTCTTCTTCTCCTTTCTTATATTGTTTATCATGGTTTAGAAAGCCAAAATTATAAAAAAAATTACTATATCAAAAAAATCCAAGAAAAAGGCAAAATTTTTCAAAAATTCCTAAAAGTAAAACACCCTACAAAATGGTAACTTGCTTCTTACGGCGTGAAACTTGTGTCTTGCATGGTATATTTTCTCCATATCTGTTGATTTTTATCACATATTCCCCGATTAATATGACTCGCGGATCACTGGATTCACACCATTCACAAAAGCTAGCTGCTTGCTTAAATCGTACTTTGGGGCACTTTTGGTTGCTGGTGTTGTTTCGTTGCGCATGAAATGCTTTTCATGGATCCCGTGTCCATTTTGATTTCCCCTTGCATGTATCATTTCTTGGGCATCATTTTTAACCCTTGTGTCAATCATGAACTTGTGGATCTCTTCAACAATCGATATCAAAACATTTGTACAAGCTGTTTTTGACCGTTGTTGGGTTGGATATGTGCATTCGTACTTGTTTTCCACTGTTATATGAGCTTATTTCCTTCTCGTATTGCATTGCATTATTGTATGTTGCGTGGAGTTGGTACTTTCAATGAATGGAAAATTATTCGTAGTATGACTTTTCATGTCATTCTACCTTTGTCGTATGCTTATATTTTTCATAAGGACCGATGATGTAGTTCTATGGCAATATGATGACATCAAATTTGTTCCAAACAAATAAGCAGCTAGATGTTAAGCTCTTCTCTCCCCTCATCCATATTTCTTCTACACCACTTCCCTTTCACCCCTAATTCTCCCTCTCCTTAGGGGCAATCCTGCCTCGTCCCCATTCTTACGCCTACTTCTCATCTTTTTCGATCGTCAATCAGCTTCCTTCATCACCCCATCGACACTCGAGGGGCATCTCTCCTCCTACTAAGTTTTCTTCTATCCTTCAAAATCTCTTTTTCTACTATCTTTGAAGTGGCATCACTTACGCCACCCCAAATAGGGGAAAATGTAGACACCTATAATTACGCCCAAGCAATTTAAATACTTAAATTGCGCTAATTATCCCTTTCTCGCAAATCAATGACATATCGTTAAAAGCACTCATTTTCCCTCATATCATCATTAATTAATTACACTAAGTTAATTAATTAAGTTGCTATCAAACAAATACCTAATTAACGACCTTAGTTAATAAATCACCCCTTCTACGTAGACTAATTAATTATTATTAATTAATTAGCTTTCCCTTCCATTTAACCAATAAATCAATATTTAATTGATTTAATCCCCTTATAATAGCCTAAATCGCACTAATATTCTTCTAATTGGCTTACATAAGCTTATACCTACCTATTAATTAATCACCTTTGATTAATTAAAATACCCCAACTCCCATGACTTGCTAAACATGTATTAAACCCTTCTAAAGTAAGGTTACCTTTAATAAGACAACCTTATCCATTCCTAATCACATTTTACCTTTATCCCACATTCATGAGAATGTGTTGAATCCTTTATCCTTTGGGCTATATAAAGAGCCCTCCACCTACCTTTTACTTACACCTAAACTTCTTAAGAGAGCAAATGCAAAGCATATAGCAAAGAGACTAAGATCTTGCACCTTTCCTTTTGAGAGTTCATCATCTTGAAGAATTAATCCTCTTTCTTAAGTGCTTAGGTCATATGGGAGGTGTCGAAGGGGTCTTATAGCCCAACTTTGATAGGCCCTCAATTCTAGGTTACTTGGCATACTAAGGACAACTATTTTGATAGCCATGGAGCTTACTTAGGTCCATTCATTTATTTTTTGTTAGAGAATAGAGGAGTTTATATATTTAGCATTGTTAGTTTCAAAATTTGGATTTATGAATGCTAGCATCTAACCCTTGTTTAATTCTTATCATGATGGTGTTTATGCTTTGTTTTAGCTAAATTGTAGAACTATTTTAGGTGGTAGCTCTTGCTTCATTTTATTTAGCATTAAGAAAAGTATACATGCACACACAAGTAATTGTAAATAGCTCAAATCGTTAGAAAGCTTACTTTTCAACATTACCCAGGGAAGTTGTAGGGAACAATAGCTTCTTTGAATTTGTAATTTATTATCTACCTCTGAGTTAGGCTTGAGGGTTTTTTATTGAATTAGTTAGTTGTTTTAGATCTAGATTCACATACTTGCACAAGTAATTAGATACATCCGGTTGATTACTTGTATTAGACTAGAAGAATTGTTTAAAATAACAGAAAAGATTAAAAAAAAATTACTTTTACTACATTAGTTTTCCTTCATTATTTTGTAAAGATATAATATGAAAATACAAAAAACATAGTTTAGATTTCCTTTGATAGTTAGTTTTCTTTGTCAAATCAATTTAATTCCATTTTTATGACCATCAAAGATCCACAACAAGAGAAAAATTGAGGTTGTCATCCATTTGTCCCACAACCCAATGAGCTGAGTTGTTGACCGACATTGATACATGCTTATGCACACTTGTTCTAAATGCACCAACTAGGTATTTTGAGAAGATACAATAATTAAACACATTAAAATTGTAGTTGATCAAGCCTACACTTATTGGAATGCTCCTCGAAATAGGGCTTGATTATGCATATGACCATATAGATACCACAACCCTCATGAGTTCACGGTTGTCATCCCCAGATCAAACAACTCAATGGGCCAGTGACTAATTAAATATTGACACTAATTTACATGCACTAATCTCTAGATCATCCCCACTTCCACTTGACATTATTGCACAACTTTCCATGTTGAACATAGCAATCGATCAGGCTAAGGCTTTCTGGACTAGAAAGGAGAACGCACTATAGACCTTGTGGCTTCACTACGCCTCTCGTTTTTCACTTCCATGACCTTGTCTTGAAATCTAGTTGAGGCATCCAAATGATATTTCCCTCATTTTCCATAACCAATAGAAATAATCTTGGTGGAGCTCGTTATTGGCTAGAGCCTCCAACTAGCCATTCTATCCAATCAATCCATTACACCATTTCAGTTAGGGATGCTCTCTTTCCCTTAGACTCGTAGATCTCGATATTGTGTGTTAAAAACATTTGGTTTCCTCAACAGCTTGTTGATCACTACTACACACATCCATTTCCACTCCACATCGGCTATCTTGGCATGACCTTGGGAGGTTACATATGAAAGAAGGTCATGTGTTGATTTTCCTTCGTACAAATTGGTGAAACCGATGTGAAGATCTAGTCTCTTTTCGTATCCATTTTCTTCATCCATCTTCCTCTTTCCCATTATTCTACGGGTATTCTTATACCCCCTAAATATGTCAGGATATGAAAAATATGGCTGACCCATCTTGGTTTTTATGCGTAAAACTATCAAATAGGTAGATAACAACATTCACCCTCTCTCTCTACATGGGTAAATAATTATTCAATTGCTCAAGCTCAAAATCCTCTTCCTCAGGGAGCCAATGTTGGTTCCTCTGTACGGATTGAGGAGCTTGACCAAATCACATAGACACATCCACCTAAGCACTCAAGCTCTAACAACATGAATTTCACTTGAGAGACAAGTTCATCTCCTTTTTTTGTTTAGAAAACCCATTAGTATGTAGACCCACCATCTTCCCCCTCTACATGAGGAATATTTAGCGCAATATGCCAGAAGTGAACAACGCTTCCGAGCATAAACGGGGTTTTGACAAGTTGCGGGGTCATGTTTATTTCTTCTGCAAAAAAATAAAACTACCCTCCAATAGTGGAAAACATTTCTAACGAGGGGAGGAAAAATAACGAATAATTTATAATAGGATACCACACTCTTCAACAACCCCCAAAAGTTCAACAAGCACCAAAGAAAATGATCCAGGAGGATTATTTGGGTTTTCGAGCTTTCTAAACTTCCCTAAATTATGACCATGCTGCGAGTGTTACGTGACCTTTCTGAAAGTATGCGAACTCCAAAAATAGAGCTTGTATGCAAAGGATACCGCTGGTCAAATATGGTCAAATTTGTGGTCAAATAATGACGTGGCATAGTCTAACGTGGACAAATGGTATATTCTAGGCACGAAACTTGGAAGCTTTGTGGTGGTTTGATATTTAAAAAAATTATTATTATATTTAATCCATTCCACATGAATAAGCCTAAATCCCATGGGATAAGGAGGATTTTGTTGGCCAAAATCCATTTAAAGGCTTATCATATCCCTTTCCCACCATATGTGGGGTCAATGGCTAAATTGGACGCCTAAACCTATGGAAGGGGGATTCAAACCCTTGACTGCACCAAAATTTTTATCAGCCTTACCAACCTACCACTTTTTAGGAAGTGATATAATATGAGATCACTTTTATTTAAAGGGACTTTTTGGTAGGTCTGTGTATGGACAATGAAGGACCAGTTTGCAGAGATCACCACTTTTGAGGCACTTCTGGTCCAAATTTTTCCATGGTGTAAAAATAAAATTTGTTCAAAATTCCAATATATTTCCATAAATGTAACTTTTGTTACATGAAGTTTTGTATATTTTCCTATGTAGGTGATTTTCCATCACAGTTTCATAGAATGGGCATGAGGAGCAGACAAAGATCTGATTTTTCCAAGTACTTCTAGTCCGAACAGCCATGGAGTAAAAAGGGAATTTGTTCATATTTTTATAATATTTCCATATATATAAAAAAATTTCATGTAGTGTTTATAAATATCTAGTTGTATTCATTTTTTATTCGCATTTGCAAGGGGATTACGTTGTGGAAGCAATTGTAGGAGCCATGGATCATTTTGGGAACAGTTTTTGGTAAATTATAGAGTTTCCAATGTATTTGATCAGCTCATTTGTAGGTTTTGATATGTTTAGACATTATTGAAGGGTTATTTTACTTCATTGGTCATTTAATAGATTGATTCTCTTTTTGAGAATCCAGAGACGTAGCCTTTGGGTGAACTCCGTTAACAATCTTGTTGTGTGGATTTTATTTCAGTTTGTGGATGAAGATTTTGATTAGATAAAAAAGTATTAGATTTTAATTATTTTGATTAAGATTTACATTTTAGTATCCATAATCCATAATTTACAGTTGGATGCACATTTTAGTGTTGTGATTGATAATCAGACTGAGGTGCATGTATTAAAAGGAATTAATCAATTTTGGGGTAATTGGACCAATAATTTGATGTTGAGTTCCTTAGTATCTATAAATTTTAAAATTACAAAAAAGTACCATTTTCGGATCAGCAAAACACCACCCCATCAATGGGTGACATCATCTCAGTTTTATTAGATAAAGTTAGAGAATTATAACTTGCCCTAAACACTCAAACTTCATATGCCAGAAAGCAAGAGTTTCTCACTATTTGTAGAACTATGGCCAAGCACCTATTATACAAAATCCTCTAGTTTACACGGCGGTCCAAGCCCGAGGATTTACTAACTAGGAAGGGAACCTAAAGTATTCCCCACATGCCACATATAGCTACCTATAATAGGCACTAGTCGAAGTGCATTCTCAAACGCCATGCCATCTGAAAATGCAACATTCCTGGATTTGTTCCTTCAAATCCATATCAAATAGTCAACCCCTTTATATGCACATGTCTTCTAAGTCACCACACGAGGATATGTACACTTACCGAGGTCCATATGGTCGAGCACATGGGATGCCTTATGCCCCAACGAATGTATACACTACACCATTTCAATAAGCGATGCAACCTCCACCACCCCAATAAGGATCTTTAATGGTTTGATACATATGCAATGGGGACCTATTCTCGAATACCTTAAAGATATTCTCGACCTCTCCATACTGATCACAGTTACGATACCAAGACCCTTGTTATATCAACCAAAATTCAAACTAGAGGGTTATCATAATTCACACATTAAGGCCTATGAAACTCGCCATTCGAGAGTTGCATCCCATAGTTATCACAAAAATATTCCCTAATACCTTAGAAGGTATAACTCTCGATTGGTATAACAGGATACCGGAGGATTTAATACTTTCCTTCAAGCAACACATGTCAAATTATATCAATTATTTTGATATTAGAAAACTTCTAAGGATATGAGTAAGATATTTCCTTTATATGAAACAAGAGCACAATGAATTTGCTGCCCATTTCATCCAAAGATGGGGAAGGTCCTCTATTCCTCTCTGCAAGAACTCCAAACATGATCGAGATAGAGCTCGTGATTTGTTTCTTCACTCCCTTAATAGGGAAACAAAGAAAGAAGTCCAAAAATTCCCTCTATGGAGCTATGTAGAATTATTAGAGGGCACTCTTTATATTTATCAAGAGGACATAAATAGTGGTCGTAAGACCTATGGAACAAATGATACATTAGTAACTCCCAACCAAGGTAACTAAGGTTACCCCAAAAACATGAACAATAATCGGGATCAAAGGTCCTCAACAAGAATCGTGGGGTTATAGCGATGTTGTTAATGATCAACCAAAGAAACCCAATATTGTTAACCCACCCAATATAAGCACTAACAACAACACGAATGGAAATAACCAAAGAAACAAAATTTCGTACCAATAATAAGCGTTGTGGACTTTAATCACCCTCAATAGCAACAAAAACCAAGAAAAGTGCGAACCACGGCCCTATTCAATACCCATGCAGGTATCCAAAAAAATTTCAAAACCAGGGGAAAGGGTTCCCAAATTTTAATTATAACAATAAGAAATTGAACAATGATCAGAATTACAGATCACAAAAGAATGCAAACCAAAGACCTTGGGATTACAATCCTTATTTGTACTTTGTGGTTTTCAAAGAGTCCATGGGCATGATGCAAGAATGTGCCAAAATTGTAATAAATTTCTAGAACGTTTTCCGAATACCATAGAATACTCTTTGTAGATATGTTTCTAGCAAATCCAAAAGCACCAACACAAAACATGTATGTAGGGTCGGTTTCTCCTCGTAGAAACACCGCTTATGATCTTTAGTGATCCTCTCCCCACACATCCTAAGGATGTTAAGTTTGATCCCCATTTTTCAAACAAGGGCACTTTAGTGGGGGCCAATGATCATGAAGCATCATCTTATTCAAATAATCTAGTGGCACCTCCTTTGGATGCTCGATAAAAAGCAAAAATTGTGGGGCTTGTAGAATTACAGATTGATCCCGAGGTAAATTATATGACCGGATCTTGATATTACGAGTCACAACCCATACTCATCTATCCATCAATATCGAGATGAAATTCAGAAAACACTTACAAATCCAAAGGGGCATATGATTTAATCAATGACTTAATGAAGGCATTTTCTCACATTTTCTTTTTGGATTTGCTGAAGAACTCCCCCCCAAAGAAATGATTTTTTATAAGCATTGGGTCTTTTTTATTTAATTAACTTTACACACACTCCGGAAGCACAAGTAAACCACATATACTTTGATTTATACCCTTGTGGGCAGCCATAGAGGGATGCTAGATTTGTGTTCGACATAAGCAAAATGTCGACCGATGTCAAAACTACATGCATAGGTTACCCATCCTTTCATTTAAAAGTATGGATCTAAAATAACTATGTTAAGGGTGTAATGGTTGACAATGGGGTGGAATTTAACATAGTACCCTTCAATTGTCTCCAAAAATTGTTATATGGGGACACAAATTGTTCCTCAACACGAAATACGCTTAGGGGTTATGATAGCATCAATGTAACTTCAATAGCGACCATAGTCTTACTGGTTACATTAGGACCCAAGACAATTCTCACTTAGTTCTATATTATAGATTGGGAAACCAACTATAATATGATTCTCAACCATCCATGTATAGATTGCATGAAGGCGATTCCTTCCACATTGTTTCAGAAGTAAGATTCCCGCATCTAGGGAAGGTCTTCATGGCACAAGGTGACCCGAAGCCTATTGATATATACCTAAAATAATTGAAGAGGATACCAAGATCCCATTCTAATTTCAAGCTTCCAAAAAACCAAATTTAAAAAACCAGTTGGGTCAAACCGGAAACAAAAATGGTTCCCGAATAAAGTTAGAAGTCATGGGCTTGATCGAGGGCATTCTTGCGGTCAAGGATAAAATATTCATCATAGAGACAATTTCATTAGTAATCATGGTGAATATTTTCTAGTAGTTGAAGAAATATCTACCCATTCTCCTTCCATTTGATTCTATGGGCATAGTACATGCCCTACCACTCGGATCTCTTCCAACAAACAAATTTTGTATTGTAGAAGTAATAGAAGAAAAGGAAGAAGATACAAAGAATGATCCAACATTAATTTTCCTGAGTAATTGTTGGACTCTAAATTTCAATGGAGCCAAATGTCATTTTGGCGGTGGGGCAGGAGTGATCCTTACTTCTCCTGAGGGAAGGTTTATGCCATTTTCCTTCAAGTTAAACTTCGAGTGTAGGAAAAATGGGGCTGAATAAGAATCCCTCCTTATTGGACTCATTGTAGCTAAAAAAGGTTGGGTGCTGGTAACATTAGATCTCTAGGTGATTAAAAAATAATCGCAAATCAAGTGTTTGAGGTGTATGAGACTAGGGCCGAACATCTGCAACTATAAAAAATAACAGTGCTTAGTCTAAGAAATGGTTTTTAATTCATATCGATCGAAGCCGTTCCATGAGAAAAAAACCTTCTCGCAGATTCTATAGTAAACATCTACTTCGGCTTTACTCGAAATAGTGAATCGGAAGATACAAGCTTCACGGTATCATTTCATGTTGAATGTTTGGTTTGTAAAATATAGGTAAATCCAATGTTGACATACATAGAAACTAATAATAAGGCTATCACACCATATGACGTTGAGTATGATGAGGCAACTCTTGGGTATTTAAACAGCTTATGTAGAGTTACAACTTGCTCATCAAAAGGTTGACTTTTCTCTAATCCCACATTCTTCTTCCTACTTTAGAAAGCCCATGGTAGAGTCTTCCTCTAAGGAAGTTCTTGAAATTTATGAGGTAGGATAAGAAGGGGACTTTGAGTTACCTCAAGCCCCACGTGAGTTTGATGAGATTAATGCCTCCTTGATTAAAGGAACAATCGATATAAACATCGGGATGGAGGAAGAATAAAAAATTATGAAGCTAGGATCTTCTCTACAGAGAGGAGAGATAGAAATACATAATATAATTCTCAAATAGCACTCAAAATATTTCACGTTTAATTACACAAAGATGATATGAATTTCTTCTAATGTTGCGGTCGAAATCTCGTCACTAAGTCGGATGCCAAACCGATTAAGAAAAAATCAAGGCCTATGTGTTGAGTGTGGAGCTTAATTGATTCACAAGTAGCTTTCTTTTACATGTTGATGGTTTTGACATTGACCAACATTGTCACAAGGAAACTGACATTGGTCGGAGGTAACCGACATCGCTTAAGAAGTGACCAACATCAGTTAGGTAGGGACCGACATCGGTCACCTATACAATGGTGCTTTGTTTTTTAAACAACAATTAGAATAAATATCTTTCTTTAAAGATGATTTATTTACTAGAAAAGCATAGTTAGTTTCCCGCATAGATATATATGTATTTATGCATTGTATGAAGGTACGAGAGAATAAAATGGCAATTTTTTACATGTAAGTTTTCTTGGTGAGAAATAAAGAGTAGTAGCTAAGTGAGGGAAAAACATTGAACATACATCTAGTGAGGTGTTGGAAGACAACATATCTTCATTGTATTTCCTCTATAAAGCACTCAATACTAATATTGTCCATTTCTTGTCGGACGTAGCCCAAACTAGGTGAACCATGTTAAATATGGTGTTATCTTACTCTTGTTTATTTTATCTTTTGGATTATTTCCACATTCATTACTTATATGCTTTATCTAATTATAGATTTGTCCAACAATGTTGTATGGTTTAACCCAACAACTAGTATCGAGCTTTATTTGGAGGTTTTAATTGTTGATAGGATTTACTCACATAGATTTTTCTTTGATTGAGTGGGAGAAGAGCAATGGAAAATGATACTAAACATCGATTACATAAATTTGATGGTCATTTTCATCAACAATGGAAGATGTAGATGGAGGATTATTTGTATCGTAAATATTTATACTTACTATTGGATGAACATGGAAAAGCTGGACACAATGACTGATGAAGAATGGAATGTTCTTGAAAGAAAGGCTCTGGGATCTATAAGATTGAGCTCGATAGCATCATTGTGTCAAATTTTATAGATGTAAAAATCAAGGTAGAGTTGATGAAATCTTTATAAAATTTATATGAAACTCCTAGTGCTTCAAATAAGGTTTATTTGATGATTTTTTTTTTAATTCTAAGATGTAAGAAGGTGGATCTGTATCTAATAATTTTAGTGATTTAGGTCTATTGTAAATCAATTAAAATTGGTATAAATTTTGTTTGATGATGAAGTGAAATTAATTTTATTCTTATGCTCTTTGCCAAATAGTTGGGATAACTTGGTAATGGCTATTAGTAATACAATGACTACTTCTAAAGGTTTGAAATTTGATGATGTGGTTAGTGTAATCCTTAATGAGGAAATACGTAAGAAAATCTCAGGATAAGAAACATCCTGGAAACATTTTAACTCATGAAAGTAGGGGAAGATCAAATGAGATATCATAAAATAGTAAGAAGAATGGGAGATCAAAGTCAAGACATGGCGATCTAGATCCATGTACATAGATTTACTTTTCTGGAATTGTGGAAAGAGAGGACACTTAAAGGAGTGTTGGTCCAAGAAAACAAAGAGAATACATAAAAAAGGTAAATAAAAAGGTAAATAGGTAAACATTGGAAGTGAGGTACAGAAATATTCCCTTATTCTCTCCTTGGATAATAAATTAGAATCTCGGGTTTTATATTCGGAGCTTCTTTCCATGCTACCCCAAATAAGGGTTATTTCAAAAATTATATTGAGGGTGATTTTAGAAAAAATTATTTAGGTGATGATGATCCATGAAATATTACCTATAAAGTTGATGTTTATATAAAGTTCTGGAATGTAAATCCATGGGTATTCAAAGATGTGAGGCATGTTCCAAGCCTCAAGAGAAACCTTATATCTCAGCCTAAGGAAACAAGGTGAATATGGATGTGTGGTACATTCACATCTGATTCTTGGAAGGTTACCAAGGGGTATCTTGTTGTGGAAAGAGGTAAGAAGGTAGGAACTTTATATCTATCTACCTATTTTTTTGATTCCTTTTAAGGATTGCTATCTACTACTATTCGGATGCAATGATGTGGCATAATCGGCTAGGCCATATGTGTGAAAATGGATTTCCAATCTTAAAGGCTAAGGGTAAGTTATCAGATTTGAAACAATTAGATATTGAATTTTTGAGCATTGCATATTCGGAAAGCGAAGAGACCGAGATTTCTCAAGGTTGGGTCAACAAAGAAGGAACAAAAATTGGAGTTTGTACACTCGGATGTGTGGGGACCAACAGTCGTAGTTTATATTGGAGGATCTAAATATTATGTGACTTTCATTGATGATGCCACAAGGAAGGTATGAATCTATTTTATTAATCATAAATCAAATGTTTTTGAAACTTTTAAAAATGGAAATCCCTTGTAGAAAATGAAACAAACTTAAAATTGAAGTTACTTAGATCCGAGAATGGTGGTGAGTACTGCACGCAAGTCTTTCAATGATTATTTTTCGAGAGAATGGAATAGGTAGAGAAATAATAGTTCTAGAAATCCACAGGAGAATGGAGTTGTAGAAAGAATGAACATAATAATTATGGAACGTCTATAACCATGAGGATACATGATGGCTTTCCTTTGAAATTTTGGACAAGCGGTGGATTACAACACTATAAGCCGATCAAGCGTCGGCCTTAGACAACATTGGATGGTGGAATACCGAGAAGAAGCTTGGTCTTGAAAAAGAGATAGATTATTCTTTTCTTATATTTTTGGCTCGTAAGCTTTTGTGCATGTTGATAGAGAAAATAGGAAGAATTTTGATGCTAAATGTAAGAGATGTAATTTTATTGGTTATGACTCTAGTGATTTCAGATATCATTTTTGGGATTTAGAAGATTTGAAGATTGTTAGGAGTCGTGGCGTTGATTGGAATCAAAAATAATGTACAGGATAAGGTTTTGGTTCCTAAACATGAATAGGTTGAGGATATTTTGAGGAAAATAATCTTTAAGACCTAAAACCCGACATCCAAAGACAATGACGTCATTTCTAAAGAAATCGATATCGGTCAAGCTAACATTGCATTAGCGAGATAGGATCGGGCTCATTGAAAGATAGCTACGAAATGGTGTCGGTACTCCTAGAACCAATGTCGGTAAGGAAACCAAAGTCGATGGCGAGAAAACATTTGAGGAACTGTGTTCGGTTACGAGAACCGTGGTTGGTTACAGGTGATCGATGTCGGTCATTGAAAAATATTGACATGAATGTGCAACAGGAACATAATGATCCCCATACAAGCCGGATCTCGGTGAGAAGGTCACAAAGAGTAAGTAGACCACTAGATAAATTTTCACCTTTCTTTTCTTATTTCTTATTAATTGATAGTGGTGAACTAGAAAGATTTGAATAAGTAATGCGATAACATATACCCACTGAGTAGTGGGAGCATGGTATGGATGAGGAGATGGACTCCTTGGAACAAAAGAGCAATGCATGTGACGACTAAAAAAGTCCCTCCTCTTTAATGGGAGAGGTTCCCTTATTCTGAAACGAACTTATTTACAAATATACAGAACATTATTTTATGGTTAAACTTGGATATTACGAAAGTGCTTTTCACCAGGATCATCAGCTACGCAAGGACTGAGGAAAAAGAATAAGAAGATGAGCAGAACAGCAACATTCAGAATTATAGATAGCAGAATAATTCTTCGTGTATGCGAAGCTTCAAAAGATTTAAGACAAGATCATTTGAATGAGATTAAATTTAAAGACACAAAGTTCCATAAATAACCTTCTTCGGATTTATTAGTCAAGGACACAAAGTTCCTTCTTGGTTGTACAAGATCGCTGTATTTGCAAAACTGGACAGTATGCAATCAGAGAGACCAAACGAGTTAAGAACAAAATGATCTTCACAATATTAAAGGAAAACACAGAGACAACAAGAATCAGATAGACAAAGAACGGAAAGCCCTTTTTGTATTGATTTCTTTTAAGATCTATTTACACTTTCAGCAAATATCCAAGTTCTTCCTCCTCCTTTCAAAATGGCGTGGAAAGGCCATTATATAGCTTACAAGTCGGTTACTCTTCGTAACCGTTTCTTTTAACTAAGAATAGTTAAGTACCGCCAATTGCAATACCTTAACTAATTACAAAGAATACGAAAAGAAAGGAAAGAAGAGGAAAGGAAGGAGAAGGAGACAGGTGGCCGGCTACTGGGAGGGACCCACTGTCTTCAGAATCCGCTGCCTGAACTTCTTCAATGACTCAGCTATATCTCTGCCACGAGGGACTGATGTGTTAGTTGCAGACTGAGTCCAAAATCCCAGGCATTTCTCCATCTCTTTATCAAACTCGACGTGAGTATGATAGTCTTTGTTTGCTTCTTCAATGGCAGACTGAAGGGAACAAATTTCCTTTATCTTGTCCTTAGAGATGGAGTCTTCCTCAAAAGATTATTTTGACAAAAGCTCAATCGAGCTTTGATTTCTTGCAAGGACAAGGGAACGCCAGAGTTTTCATCCCAAGATGACAATGCATATCTCAAAGCAAAGAAATGCTAGCGCCTTGAAAGCTTCTCCTTTTGCCACCTATTCTTCATTTCTCCTACAGCCTTCTTCCAGACTCGATTTTCCACTCTACGCCGTAGACCTGTGATTTTGATAGATTATCTTTGCATCATCGAAAATCTTATTCGCCAAGAAGATGTTCTCATCTGTCTCTGTCCCATGAGGCGAAGGTCTACAATGCAACGCCCTGCAGTTTAAGCTCCTTATCCATAACCTCAATGGTAGAGGATAGCTTCGTTGCTGCAAATTGTCTACCTTTCCATGTAGCTTAAAAGCTTCATCGATGAAGTTTAGCCCGCAACAAGCATGTCATCCACCATGGCTTCGATAGCTCTACCATGACATGTAATACTTGTGCATATCTTTATACTTTGCACTTCATCTTGGCTTAGTATTACAGAGGAGGTAGAGCAACAAGGGGGGATCCAAAACTTTGTCCTTAGATAGAAGAGACTTGATGAAACCTCGTAAGAACTCGGGCTTGCTCTTCCAAATGCTCGATAGTTTGTCAGTCCCTTTTCCACTCTCCCAATAACTCTTGTGATCAAGCTTCTCGGAGGTTATGGATCTCGCCTTCAGGGGTAGATTCTCCCATTGGGATTCTCAGTAGCTCCAAGTCAGATACTTGCAAGTCCTGTTCTGATTTGTCCATTGCAGGCTTGGCAATCTCCAGGAATTGCTGACCTCGAGTATCAGATACTATTCGAGAGTGGTTCTTGCTTTCTTGCACGGGAAGGCGTGGTGCCCAACATGGCTGCAACAGCATCAAAATTTGGTCCCAAGTTTTGGGAGGATGGTTTTCTCTTCCTTTTGTCAACCAAGGGTTGCACCCATGCAAAAGAGGAAGAAGAATCTGCAGGAGAAGCAAGGGGACCAAGAGACAGGGAGCTCATGACACTCAGGGTCTGTGCAGCTGTTGACTCAAGCTGGGATGTGGAAGGAGCACTGGAGACAATGGCAGTAGAAGAATCAATAGCACTGGAAGTTCAAAGGCTCGACCTCCTTGTCTTTATCTGTTGGGTCCTCAGGAACATTTGTAGGAGTTGGCCTCTCACTTTCTTCACTTTCACTGAGGATGATGATGTTCTCTGGTCCGATAGGCAATTCTGCCTGTTTCTCCTGAAGATCTCTTTCCACCGGTTCCTTCTTTACTTCCTTGAGCTTCTTCTTATATACCTGAGTGGATGGAGAAGGAGTAGATTCCACAGGTCCCTGAGCTGCTGAGGCAGGAGGGGTTTTCTTTGGTGTTTCGGACCTTGGAACTGGTGCTTCTCTTATTGGTGTCGATTCATCCTTGGAGGAGGATTCTCCCGAGTGCCTCCTGAATTCTCGGACCTTCTTATTGAACCAAACCTTAGTCCTGACTAAGACTGGAGCAAGGATTTCAGCCAAATCATCCCTCTCTTTTCTGTTCCAATCCAGGTCCTCCAGAGGGGTGTGCTTGATCACATTTTCATACTCATATGAGTATAGCTCAGAATTATCATCTTCGAGGCCTTCAGGAACTTGGTACAGACCGAGTTCTTGAATCAATTGTAAGGAGAACCTGCCATAATGCCTTCTTCTGGCCTCAAAGTCGTTTGCACAGTCAGCCCAGTAGTCTTCTGCATCTGCCACATGGTGATAGGCTATCTTGATATTCTGTTCAATAAACTTCTTCAAGTCAAAGCAGGTTCTTGGCTTGAAGAAATGAACGGTGATAGGGACCAAAGTTCTTTCTATATTCTGGGCATCCAGGGCTGTTTTACATGTGTAATTTCCCAGAGAGATGGGAAAGTGCAAGCCAGAAATCTTCTTGTCTCTGCAAGTTCTGTGCAACTTGTCCAGTTGCCTGCATATTTCGATCAAGGCCATCTTGTCATTGCAGAACATGGGAAGCCGCAGAGGAGTACTCTCATAACCAGCAAGCCTGATGTATGAGAACTTCCTGAATTGGATGAAGTAGGCCCCATACCGTGATATCAAGTTCATGGCTTCATCTGAAAACCTCCTGGCGGTGTCACCCTCGAGCAATCGGACCACGTACATAGTGAAAGCATCATTAACCCTTCTGAAATTGCGGTTGCTGGTATCCAAGGTAAACTGCGGGCAATAGGCATACACTGGGTTGCCTTTGTGGGCGTCTATATATGAGAATCCAAACCATTGCCTTGATGCTGCTAGAGTATACATCAGATATGAAGTCATGAAAAACTTCTTTGTTTGCAGCACGTTGGATAGCTGCTCCGTCAGATTCATGCTGATGATCTCAGCCCAGTTGATATTTTGTGTACCCTCGCACACCATACTGATGAGCGGGCACATCCAGAAATGGAACTCGCTGGTGGAAGGCAAACCCATGACCCGAGCCAGCAGTATTATGAAATCTGACAGTTCTTCGTTGAAGTCTGACTCGATGAGGGTTTTGGTGAGGCGGGAAGCTCCCTTCTTAGGGTTTTTTAGCCAGGACTTCGCCACTCGTGCTCTGTACTTGTCACTGTCTTGATCGAACATGGCTTGCGCTTGGGCTTGGGAAACAACTATGGCATTGTCCAATTCCGGGATCCTCAGAGCGGCAGCAATGGCGGCAGCGTCTAGCCTGGCGATGAGCTCCCCATGTACGTTTGTCAATTCACTTGAGGCGGGGTCGAAGTGAGCTCCGCATGCAAGCACTGTATCAGCACACTGTACTGAAATTGGGAATCCTCCAGCGTACGCCAAACCACTGTCATGAATTGTCTGAGCCATCGGTGAGGGATTTGCATCTTCCATCCTTGCCCAAAAATCGCTGAAATCGAGATGTCGGGCCTCGCTATCTCCAATGTTGCTTACAGCAGACTCGAGTGGAGAAATCTGTTCTTGTCCTTGAAATTTGATCTTCATGTCGATAGTTTCAGGGGAACAAGGTTGCAAACTAGACTTGGAATGGAATTACAGAAGCAGAGGAACGTGCGCAAGTTTGTAAGCGGCAAGGGTTTGAGCAAAGGATAACAAGGAAGATGTGAGAAAATGCAAAGGGGAAATGTTCATTATATAGCCGTTTGGGGAGCGGAGTGAATTCAATGCGCATTTAATTACGCAACCACCAATTTGAAAAGCGTCTAAGTATGGATGACACTAGGCACGCTTGGGACATGTGAGACGCGAATGCGCGAAACACGCGGCTCGGGCGAAATGGAGAGAGAATGCACAAAAAGCTTTTGGAACAATTGGGACGAAAATGCGCGAGGTACGCGGTTCGGACATTTCGGCCGAAATTGGAACAGCGGGCCCGTTTGGACTTGGGACTTTGGGACAGAAAGTTCCGGAGTACGCGGCTTGACCGGCTCGGCCGAAAATGAAGCGGGGCGCATTTTTTCGGTTTGGGACAAAGAATTTTGAAGTACGCGACTAGGAAGCTTCGGCCGAAAAAGAGAAAGCTCGTACTTTTGACTTTGGGATATTTGGGACAAAAAGGTGCGAAGTACGCGGTTCGGGTGGTTCGGCCGAAATTGGAATGACTTGCACAAAAGTTTCGGGACACTTGGAACAAAAACTTCCGACGGGCCCGAAGATAGGACAATTTCGGGGATTTCGGCCGATCGGGGAACAACTTGCACTTTGGAACTTGGGACAGTCGGGACAAAAATGTCCGACAGGCCCGAAATACATGCGAGAAAGGCCCAATACTTGGATTTCTTCAATTTTATGACTTAGGTACCTCAGAGAAAAGCACTTAGACTCAAAATTTTCAAAATTTGCTCTTGTTAGAGAGGGGAATTTTGAGTAGACAACAGCTGGCTCCTTCTGGGGATGACTTGACATAAATTCACTGAATGAAACAAGGCAAGAACTTAGACAAACTTGGTGTAGCAGACCAGTGCCTTATCCATTGGGCAAAAGGAGTCAAGGACAAACCAATACAAGGGCAACACACACAACAACAGAAGGGAAACACACCAAAAGCAGAAAAGCAGAAACACTGTACATAATATACAAAGGAACTCCCTAGTCACCTAGGACTTGAACAACTTCAAATACTGCCCACTATAAGGAAGTGGGAGGGGGGAACCATCCATGTAATCAAGATAGAAAGAGTTCTTACCAGCAAAGTGTCTTATCTTGAAAGGTCCAAGCCACAGAGAATCAAATTTTCCATGGCTACCACGAGGTTCATGTCTTTTGTCCCACAACAGCACGGTATCACCAACTTGGAACTCTCTGCTCCTAGCTTTCTTATCAAACAGAATCTTCACCTTCTGCTGGTGGGCGATATTCACAAAGAACCTCCAATCTATCCTCGCTCAGGGCCAGTGCAGTACATGATCCTTTTGTCCAGAGCATCACTGAAACTAGTGTCTTCAATGGCCTTCATCAGGTGCAAGGCTGGTAGTTCCACTGTCACTGGCAATTGAGCCTCTACTCCATACACTACTTGAAAGGGGGACATTCCAATGGCTCTTTTAGGTGTGATCCTGTCTGCCCAAAGAGCATCATAAAGCTTCTTATGCCAGTTTCGCTGAGATTCGTTGACCAACTTCCTTATGATAGTCACCAGATTCTTGTTGGTAGATTCTGCTTGTCCATTTCCCTGGGGATAATAATCTGAAGAATGAGCCAGAGAGATGCCATACCCGTAGCAGAAATCCATTATCTCAGTTGAGGAGAAGTTTGAGGCATTATCTGTTACAATCTTGTTAGGTACACCATACCTAACCAAGATGTTCTCTTTGATGAAGTTGCATACTACTTCAGAAGTGGTGCTCTTGACTGGAATAGCTTCCACCCATTTGGTGAAGTAGTCAGTAGCAGTTAGCACATGAGTGTGTCCAGCGCTAGAAACAGGGTTGAGTGCACCAACGAAGTCCAGACCCCATTGTTGAAATGGTTCCTCAATCACAACTGGCTTGAGAGGCAAAGAAGCCAATTTAGGTCTTCCCACGAAAGTCTGACAGGCCTCACATTTATCCACCCACTTGGATGCATCTTTGAACAAGGAAGGCCAGTAATACCCTCCACGGAGTATCTTATGAGCTGTGACTGTTGATGAATAGTGCCCTCCACATGCCTGATCATGAAAAGCTGAGAGCAACTTTCTCTGTTGTTCCTTGTCTACACACTTCAGAAATCTCCCGTCCAAACCACGCTTGAACAAGGCATTTTCCCACAATACATATTGTGCTGATCTCAATTTAACAGTCCTCTTTTCTTTAGCAGTTAAATGAGAGGGGCATTCCCCGTAGGTGAGAAAATGGGCGATGTCAGCATACCATTCATCAACTGAACTCAGAATAGAACAGTAATGAGGAAGGTCAGCTTTCTTCTCCAATAACTCATGTTGGGCTCCTTCAGCAATGAGCTCGCAAAGACCTTTTCCCCGAACCAGCTTGGTTGGCTTGATATCAAGGTCATACTCCTGGACCTTAGCCACCCAGTTTCCCCTCTTGGATCCAAATTCTTGTTGCGTGAGAATTGACTTTACAGTCGTATCTGGGACCAGCACCGTAGAGTGAGAGTTGAGGATATAGAAACGGAACTGCTTGACAGCTTTGACTACTGCAAAGGCATGCTTCTCCATCATGGTGTACTTTAGCTCATGGTTCTTCAGGATATAGCTCATGAAGGCAATTGGTAGCTCATGTTTATCAGAATCTTCCTGGGTTAAGACAAAGAAATGCCGAGTACTATCTGTAGCGTAGCAATAGATAATGAAATCCTTGCTGAAATCAGGGCAAGCCAAAACTGGAGTTTTAGCAATAGCTTTCTTGATACCCTCAAAGGATTCCTTTCCTTCAGAAGACCAACCAAATGCTTGCTTTCCTTTCATCATCTGAGAAATATTCAAAGTTAATTCAGCAAAATCAGGGATGAATCTTCTTAGAAAATTGATCTTACCGAAAAGGAATGCACGCCTTTTTACTAAGTAGGGAGAGGAATCTGTTGATGGCTTGAACTCGCTCAGATCAATCTTGATGCCATCCTTTGAGACAATGTGTCCTAATAGCTTTCCTCTCGTAACACGTAAGATGATTTTTTAGGGTTCAGGGAGATTCCATGCTCTCTACATCTCTGCAGAACTGTTTCCAGGTGATCGAAATGATCTGCTCTTGTCTTTGAAAACACTGTCAGGTCATCAAGGTATATGACAATACATTTCCCTTTCAAGCTCCCAAAAGCCAGATCCATAGCTCTCTGGAAAGTGGCACCGGCATTAATCAGCCCAAAAGGCATTCTCTTGTAGGCGAAGGTACCCCAAGGAGTTGTGAAGGCTGTCTTATGTTGATCAACAGTATCAACCTCTACCTGATTGTATCCAGAAAAACCATCAAGCATAGATAACATCTCAGAGCCTGTTACCGCTTGCAAAATCTGATCCATCATAGGCAGAGGGTAGTTATCTTTCAGAGAGGCCTGATTCAGGTTCCTGAAATCAACACAGATGCGGATCTCACCATTCTTCTTCCTAACAGGTACAATGTTTGCAATCCAAGTCGAATGGTGAATGGGAAAGATGATTTTAGCCTTCAGCAGCTTCAATCTCCCGAATATGGTGTCACCATCTTTGGGTTGTACCGCTCCGCTTCGCTGAAAGGCTTGATTCCCGGCTTGAGAGGGATAGAGTGCTGCATTTCTTTTGGCTCAAGGCTTTTAGATCTTCATAAGAATAAGCAAGCACATCCTTATATTTCCTTAGAAGGTCAATTGCTCTTCTCCTTTCATCTGATGTGCAACACTTCCCGATATTTACCAGCTTCGGGCCATCAGAACTCCCAATATCAATCTTATCATACTCACCGATCACGAGGTCCAAAGGAAGCTTTAGATCTCACGTATCCGTCATGTTTATCAAACAACTCCTCCAAACTCACCAAACCTTTGGGAATCTTATTTCCTTTGAGCTTAATGCACCCTTCCCGATCGCTTTTCTCCTCGGGTGACGGCTTGGTCAAGACACGCTCTCACGAGGCAGTCATGTCACTTCCTTCAAATACAATTGTTCAAAATTGCCCTCGAGCTCCAGTGAAGGAAAGCAAATGCTGGTCGCCGCCAAGACTTGCCGCTTATTAGTATTGTCGTGACACTAGGTCGGTGGACCATCTCAATAGTGAACTTATCCCGAGAGAATTCAGATGAGGAATCAACAAAGGACCCCGAGACAACCAAAGAATCAGCCTCTGCTCTTTTCTCGGGAATTGCTTCAATGGAGAAGGCATCAAGGAATTCAATTGAATCCCAAACCTGATTCCGATAATGCTTCAGCCTCCCGTTCTTTACCTGAAACAGGCTTCTGACTTGCTTCACAATCAGCTCTGCATCACCACGAGCCAAAAGATTTTTAACACCTCGTTCTTTGGCCACTTGCAGTCCAAGGATGAGAGCCTCATACTCTGCTGTGTTGTTAGTGTTCTCGAACTGCAATTTAAATGAAAAGGGGTGCAGGCAGCCTTCAGGTGATATTAGCAGAACACCAGCTCCAGAGCCAGCCGAGGAACAACTGCCATCGAATTCTAAAACCCAGACACCATTGGGATCTTTAGGTGATATTTTGCAGGGTCGGATTTCATCAGGGGACAAAATCATGTAATTACCATGGCCCCTGTCCTCATAGAGTATTTGTGCCTTGGGATCATCTGTCTTCTGCACAATGTACTCGGACTGCTTCTCAGGTAGTAGCTTCTTCATTTGTCCATTGACAGGTATGAGAGCGTGTGACCAATCCATTCGAATCTCTCCACCCACATCTTTACGTGTAAGTTTCGCTAGCAACATTCCATAGGAAGGAGGAATGTCGGCTACTAGTATGGTAGCCAAGACTTTCTTTTCAGGTAAAGCAGCAAAAGCCACTTGTGCATCTTTAATCCTTCCCACCAAAGGTACTTCCTTACTTTCCATGGAGTAGCAAGATCCATAAGTACGAGTAAGGGTCAAGCCTAAAGCATGAGCTACTTTAGCGGGCATCACATTATCTGAGGCTCCGGAATCTATGACACAGTTACTGAGCCTGTGGCCAGCTATAAGGAGTGTTACATAGAAAGGCTTGATCTTGTCACTGTGGTGACAAAGAGCTACTAGACTAGGTCAGGGTATAGAAGGAGGTGTGGGCAAAAGGCCTTTAGAGGTGGTCTTGGAATGGGAATTCACAAATTGATCATCTTGGCAAAAGCTTTTGGATGGGTTTGTAATATTCACTTCTCCGAAATTTGAACTTTGGTCCTTTTAGATGATCTACAATGTCAAAGGATCCAGAGGTGGATGGTCCATCATCATTTGGGATCTTAGGCTTATCAACCCTAGGAGAAAAGGAAGAAGAAGAAACTTTGGGAAGCAGTGGATCGATAA
This sequence comes from Taxus wallichiana var. yunnanensis, assembly GCA_018340775.1. Lineage (NCBI taxonomy): Eukaryota > Viridiplantae > Streptophyta > Pinopsida > Cupressales > Taxaceae > Taxus > Taxus wallichiana. Next base: position 800,878,844 of record CM031244.1, on the reverse strand, counting down.
GATTTACCTTTGGTGCAGATGAGGTAGGAATAGGAGATCCTCTTCCTCGCAATTACAGGAATAGTCAGCAGCTGCGCTCTTTAGACTTCTTCATGGGGTCAGGCCACCTTTCCCTCCGATGTGTCTCTGCTTCTCGAGTCATGACAAAAAGGATTCACTGCTCATATCTCGCTACCACTTCATCATAGTCATCTCGCATCATCAATGCCTTCTGGTGGTAAAGAAATTGACTCCGAGATCCTTCGAGTTCTTCCGCCTCATCATCAAACCTCCAGAACTCCTCACAAGCTTCATCGTCCACGCTCATCTCGGCTCTTCAACCTCACAAGTCGCATTCACAGAACTTCGACGGAGGTCCTTCAAGTGCTAGTCTTGTGTGAGGAGCAGGCAAACGGTTTCTAGGCTGAAAATTTCTTCTCGGAACATCTGCATACGGGGCATGCTGAGCTAATTGTTTCTTTATAGCTACTAGATCATTTGCAAGTTTCTGGACTAATGGATCAGTATTGGGTCCAGAGGTGGAAGAGGAAGAAGCAGCAGATTTAGATTTGGGAGGATCTCTCTTCAACTTCCCTGACATGATTAGGTCATCCTCGACACTAACAGCCAGTTCTTGATCCAGAATTAACGTTCCAAGATTAGCCCTTCTTAGAGCATAACTGACTTTAGGCGTTTGGGCATTCAAAAAGAAACATTTTTGGATTTGATCAACCGGTCGAGTATTCACAGGAATTTTGTTGATCAGTCTGTTGAATCGTGCCACAAATTCTCTCATGGGTTCCGATGGATCTTTCTTTATTTGAGAAATCGGGCAAGCAAAGGCATGCACATCTTCTCGCCGCTTGAAACGGCTTTCAACCGAGTTCTCATGGTATTCCAATGATGATGGCACCAAATTTAAGGTGATAGAACCAAATAAGAAGATTGTCCTCGTAACGCCTCGACGAATGCCTTACCGAGACGCCTTCATGTTCAACCCCAAGACTCCACACGCAACTATGAAGGCTGCAATATGTTCATCAGTGGTGTACTTTGCCATCTCCTCTAATTTGGGGAAGTTCTTTCGGTTACCTCTAGGTAACTCATGCAAAGGCTGAGTGAGGGCCAGGGGCCCGACACGTTGACCCCATGGTACTTGTGCCATTCTTCTTGGAAATACGGTTCGGAGGGGAACTGTAACACCAGCAAGGATTAAAGCTTGTAGATTAGGACTAGCAGGTTCTGAAGGAACGCCACACGTAGGACTTCTTTCTCGAACAGGTGGAGTGCTCGTTGAACGAGTTCTTCTATTCGAAGGGAAAGGAAAACCCTGTTGCTCCAAAAGCTGAAACTGAGAATCTTCGATACCAAGGGCCCTTCTCCCTCGAGTGAAACGCGGAGTCGCCAGATCAAAGGATGATCGAAAAATTATAGTACTGGAATGCGATTTTCCCCAGCGGAGTCGCCAAAAACTGTTGGTCGTCAAATAGGACTTTTTAGAGAGCAACAGACAGGGGACGAAAAGTCCCTCCTCTTTAATGGGAGAGGTTCCCTTATTCTGAAACGAACTTATTTACAAATATACAGAACATTATTTTATGGTTAAACTTGGATATTACGAAAGTGCTTTTCACCAGGATCATCAGCTACGCAAGGACTGAGGAAAAAGAATAAGAAGATGAGCAGAACAGCAACATTCAGAATTATAGATAGCAGAATAATTCTTCGTGTATGCGAAGCTTCAAAAGATTTAAGACAAGATCATTTGAATGAGATTAAATTTAAAGACACAAAGTTCCATAAATAACCTTCTTCGGATTTATTAGTCAAGGACACAAAGTTCCTTCTTGGTTGTACAAGATCGCTGTATTTGCAAAACCGACAAGATGCAATCGAGAGACCAAACGAAAGTTAAGAACAAAATGATCTTCACAATATTAAAGGAAAACACAGAGACAACAAGAATCAGATAGACAAAGAACGGAAAGCCCTTTTTGTATTGATTTCTTTTAAGATCTATTTACACTTTCAGCAAATATCCAAGTTCTTCCTTCCTCTCAAAATGGCGTGGAAAGGCCATTATATAGCTTACAAGTCGGTTACTACTCTTCAGTAACTGCTTTTTTTAACTAAGAATAGTTAAGTACCGCCAATTGCAATACCTTAACTAATTACAAAGAATACGAAAAGAAAGGAAAGAAGAGGAAAGGAAGGAGAAGGAGACAGGTGGCCGGCTACTGGGAGGGACCCACTGTCTTCAGAATCCGCTGCCTGAACTTCTTCAATGACTCAGCTATATCTCTGCCACGAGGGACTGATGTGTTAGTTGCAGACTGAGTCCAAAATCCCAGGCATTTCTCCATCTCTTTATCAAACTCGACGTGAGTATGATAGTCTTTGTTTGCTTCTTCAATGGCAGACTGAAGGGAACAAATTTCCTTTATCTTGTCCTTAGAGATGGAGTCTTCCTTGAAAAGATTATCTTTGACAAAAGCTCTGAACTGAGCTTTGATTTCTTGCAAGGACAAGGGAACGCCAGAGTTTTCATCCTGAAGATGACAATGCATATCTCTTTGAAAGCAAAGAATGCTAAATGCTTGAAAGCTTCTCCCTTTTGCCAGCTATTCTTCATTTCTCCTACAGCTTCTTCCAGGACTCTGATTTTCCACTCTACGCTGTAGACCCAGGATTTTGATAGATTATCTTTGGCATCATCGAAAATCTTATTTGCCAGTAAGATGTTCTCATCTGTCTGTCCCATGAGGCGAAGGTCTACAATGCAACTGCCCCAGAGTTTAAGCTCCTTATCCATAACCTCAATGGTAGAGGATAGCTTCTGTTGCAAATTGTCTACCTTTCCATGTAGCTTAAAAGCTTCGTCGATGAAGTTTAGCCCGGCAACAAGCATGTCATCCACCATGGCTTCGATAGCTCTACCATAGACAGAATACTTGTGCATATCTTTTATACTTTGCACTTCATCTTGGCTTAGTATTACAGGAGGAGGTAGAGCAGTCAAAGGGGTGGGATCCAAAACTTTGTCCTTAGATAGAAGAGACTTGATGAAACCTGTAAGAACTCGGGCTTGCTCTTCCAGCTGTTCGATAGTTTGCTGTCCCTTTTCCACTCTCCCAATAACTCTTGTGACTGTTTCCTGGAGGTTATGGATCTCGCCTTCAGGGGTAGATTCTCCCATTGGGATTCTCAGTAGCTCCAAGTCAGATACTTGCAAGTCCTGTTCTGATTTGTCCATTGCAGGCTTGGCAATCTCCAGGAATTGCTGACCTCGAGTATCAGATACTATTCTGGAGGTGGTTCTTGCTTTCTTGGCACGGGAAGGCGTGGTGCCCAACATGGCTGCAACAGCATCAAAATTTGGTCCCAAGTTTTGGGAGGATGGTTTTCTCTTTTTTGTCAACCAAGGGTTGCACCCATGCAAAAGAGGAAGAAGAATCTGCAGGAGAAGCAAGGGGACCAAGAGACAGGGAGCTCATGACACTCAGGGTCTGTGCAGCTGTTGACTCAAGCTGGGATGTGGAAGGAGCACTGGAGACAATGGCAGTAGAAGAATCAATAGCACCTGGAAGTTCAGTGCTCTGGACCTCCTTGTCTTTATCTGTTGGGTCCTCAGGAACATTTGTAGGAGTTGGCCTCTCACTTTCTTCACTTTCACTGAGGATGATGATGTTCTCTGGTCCGATAGGCAATTCTGCCTGTTTCTCCTGAAGATCTCTTTCCACCGGTTCCTTCTTTACTTCCTTGAGCTTCTTCTTATATACCTGAGTGGATGGAGAAGGAGTAGATTCCACAGGTCCCTGAGCTGCTGAGGCAGGAGGGGTTTTCTTTGGTGTTTCGGACCTTGGAACTGGTGCTTCTCTTATTGGTGTCGATTCATCCTTGGAGGAGGATTCTCCCGAGTGCCTCCTGAATTCTCGGACCTTCTTATTGAACCAAACCTTAGTCCTGACTAAGACTGGAGCAAGGATTTCAGCCAAATCATCCCTCTCTTTTCTGTTCCAATCCAGGTCCTCCAGAGGGGTGTGCTTGATCACATTTTCATACTCATATGAGTATAGCTCAGAATTATCATCTTCGAGGCCTTCAGAACTTGGCATGCACTCGAGTTCTTGAATCAATCAGAGGAGAACCTGCCATAATGCCTTCTTCTGGCCTCAAAGTCGCTCGCACAAATGCACCAATTTCAAGAGTCTTCTCTCGATCCGCCACATGGTGATAGGCTATCTTGATATTCTGTTCAATAAACTTCTTCAAGTCAAAGCAGGTTCTTGGCTCAAGAAATGAACGGTGATAGGGACCAAAGTTCTTTCTATATTCTCGGGCATCCAGTATTGTTTTACATGTGTAATTTCCCGAGAGATGGGAAAGTGCAAGCCGTAAATCTTCTTGTCTCGCAAGTTCTCAGGCAACTTGTCCAGCTTGCCGCATATTTCGATCAAGGCCATCTTGTCATCAGCAGTAACATGGGAAGCCAGAGAGAGTACTCTCATAACCAGCAAGCCTGATGTATGAGAACTTCCTGAATTGGATGAAGTAGGCCCCATACCGTGATATCAAGTTCATGGCTTCATCTGAAAACCTCCTGGCGGTGTCACCCTCGAGCAATCGGACCACGTACATAGTGAAAGCATCATTAACCCTTCAAATTGCGGTTGCATTGGTATCCAAGGTAAATCATGGGCAATAGGCATACACCGGGTCAGCTTTCAGGGGCGTCTATATATGAGAATCCAAACCATTGCCTTGATGCTGCTAGAGTATACATCAGATATGAAGTCATGAAAAACTTCTTTGTTTGCAGCACGCTGATAGCCGCTCCGCCGATTCATGCCGATGATCTCACCAGCTTGATATTTTGTGTACCTCACACCATACCGATGAGCGGGCACATCCGTAAATGGAACTCACAGTGGAAGGCAAACCCATGACCCGAGCCAGAGATATGAAATCTCGGCGCTTCTTCGTCAAGTCTGCTCGGATGAGGGTTTTGGTGAGGCGGGAAGCTCCCTTCTTAGGGTTTTTTAGCCAGGACTTCGCCACTCGTGCTCTGTACTTGTCACTGTCTTGATCGAACATGGCTTGCGCTTGGGCTTGGGAAACAACTATGGCATTGTCCAATTCCGGGATCCTCAGAGCGGCAGCAATGGCGGCAGCGTCTAGCCTGGCGATGAGCTCCCCATGTACGTTTGTCAATTCACTTGAGGCGGGGTCGAAGTGAGCTCCGCATGCAAGCACTGTATCAGCACACTGTACTGAAATTGGGAATCCTCCAGCGTACGCCAAACCACTGTCATGAATTGTCTGAGCCATCGGTGAGGGATTTGCATCTTCCATCCTTGCCCAAAAATCGCTGAAATCGAGATGTCGGGCCTCGCTATCTCCAATGTTGCTTACAGTGGACTCGAGTGGAGAAATCTGTTCTTGTCCTTGAAATTTGATCTTCATGTCGATAGTTTCAGGGGAACAAGGTTGCAAACTAGACTTGGAATGGAATTACAGAAGCAGAGGAACGTGCGCAAGTTTGTAAGCGGCAAGGGTTTGAGCAAAGGATAACAAGGAAGATGTGAGAAAATGCAAAGGGGAAATGTTCATTATATAGCCGTTTGGGGAGCGGAGTGAATTCAATGCGCATTTAATTACGCAACCACCAATTTGAAAAGCGTCTAAGTATGGATGACACTAGGCACGCTTGGGACATGTGAGACGCGAATGCGCGAAACACGCGGCTCGGGCGAAATGGAGAGAGAATGCACAAAAAGCTTTTGGAACAATTGGGACGAAAATGCGCGAGGTACGCGGTTCGGACATTTCGACCGAAATTGGAACAGCGGGCCCGTTTGGACTTGGGACTTTTGGGACAGAAAGTTCCGGAGTACGCGGTTTGACCGGCTCGGCCGAAAATGAAGCGGGGCGCATTTTTTCGGTTTGGGACAAAGAATTTTGAAGTACGCGACTAGGAAGCTTCGGCCGAAAAAGAGAAAGCTCGTACTTTTGACTTTGGGATATTTGGGACAAAAAGGTGCGAAGTACGCGGTTCGGGTGGTTCGGCCGAAATTGGAATGACTTGCACAAAAGTTTCGGGACACTTGGAACAAAAACTTCCGACGGGCCCGAAGATAGGACAATTTCGGGGATTTCGGCCGATCGGGGAACAACTTGCACTTTGGAACTTGGGACAGTCGGGACAAAAATGTCCGACAGGCCCGAAATACATGCGAGAAAGGCCCAATACTTGGATTTCTTCAATTTTATGACTTAGGTACCTCGAGAAAAGCACTTAGACTCAAAATTTTTTACATACCTCGCGTGTTTATCAAATAGATCCTCTAAACTCACAAACTTTAGGAATCTTGTTTCCTTTGAGTTTAATGCATCCATCCCGATCCGCTTTCTTCTCCTCGAGAGGCTACTTTGTCAAAGCGCACACTTTCATGAGGCAAGTTATCACTTCCTTCAAAGTACAAATGTTCAAAATTATCCTTGAGTTCTAAGAAAGAAAGCAAGTGCCGATCATCATTAAAAAATTGCTAGTTACTTGTATTATCGTACACTCGGGTCAATGGATCATCTCAATGGTGAACTTATCTTGAGAGAAGTCAAGATGAGAAATAAGCAAAGGACCTGTAGACTCAAGTAATGAATTGCCTTGGTATTCTTCTCCTGGTATGGCTTCGATGGAGAAAGCATCGAGGAATTCAATGGAATCCCAAACCCGATTCCGTAATGTTTCAACCTTCCATTTTTCATGATGGAATAGGTTTCTAACTTGCTTTACAATCAATTCTCGCATCTCCATGAGCTAGAATATTCTTCACACCTTGTTATTTTGCCACTGTAGTCCAAGAATGAGAGCATCATACTCTACCAGTATTATTGGTATTTTCAAATCGCAACTTGAATGAGAAAGGATGAAGGATTCCTTCAGCGACACCAATATGACACCAGCTCCAGTAACTGGGCAAGGAACAACTTCCATCAAACTCTAATATCCAAACACCATTAGGATCTTTAGGTGAGACTTTGGGAAGTTGGATTTCTTCAAGAGACATAATCATGTAGTTACCATGCCCCATATCCTCATGTAGAGTATTTGTGCTTTAGGATCATCCATTTTTGTACAATATACTCAATCGCTTTTAGGCAACATCTTCTTCATTTTCCCATTAACAGTAATGCAGTGCATGTGACCAATCCATTTGAATTTCTCCACCTACATCCTTACAGTAAGTTCCGCTAAAGAACATCCCGTATGAAGGAGGAATATCTCGCTACTATTATAGAGCCAAAACTTTCTTCTCTCAAGCAAAGAAACAGAAGCCACTTGGCATCTTTAATCCTTTCACCAAGGGCACTTCTTTACTCTCCATAGAATAACAAGATCCATAAGTGTGTGAGAGTCAAACCTAAGGCATGAGCTAATTTAGCAGCATCACATTGTCTGATGCTCCTGAGTCTATGACACAATTGCTGAGCCTATGACCAGCTATAAGAAGTGTCACATAGAATGGTTTGATTTTGTCATTGGGTGAGGTGACAGCGGCTATTAGATTAGGTTGTGGTGCAGAAGGAGTGGGTAAAATGCCTTTAGAGGTAGTTTTAGAATTGGAATCGACAAAGTGAATCATTTTAATAAAGCCTTAGGATGGGTTTGATAATATTCAACCTCTGAGATTTGAACCTTAGTCTTTTTCAGGTGATCAATAATATCGAAAGACCCAGAAGTGGACGGGCTATCATCATTTGAGATCCTAGGTTTATCAATTTTAGGGGAAAAGAAGTAACTTTAGTAGCAAAATCGACAGGACTCACCTTTGGTGTATATGAAACAGGATAGGAGATCCTCATTTTGTAATTACTGGGATAGTTGTCGGCTACTCCTTAGATTTCTTGGTGGGCTACATCAATTTCTCCTCCGATTTGTCTACTCTCGAGTCATGACAAACGTATGATTCACTATTCATGTCTCACTACTTCGTCATAATCATCCTCATCATCAATGCCTCAAAGGGTGAAGAAATTAACTCGAGATCCCTCAAATTCATCGGCTTCATCATCAACCTCTTCAAAAAATTCCTCGTAATATTCATTAACCTCCTCATCCTCTGGTTCCTCCACTTCACAGTGTCAGTTGACAGGAACTTTAATAGGAGGTCCTTCAAGCGCTAGCCTTGTTTGAGCAACAGGAAAACGATTTCGGGCTGAAAATTCCTCCTTGGAACGCTCCGCATAGGGAGCATGCTAAGCCAATTGTTTCTTTATGGCAATGAGATCATTCGCAAGTTTTTGTACCGGTGGATCAAAAGATAGGTCCAGGAGTGGAAGAGGAGGAAGAAACAATTTTAGATTTAGAAGGGTCTCTCCTCAACTTCCCCGACATGATTAAATCATCTTCGACACTAACAACAAGAGTTTGATCTTCACTAATGTTGTGAGACTAGCCCTTCTCAAAGGTCATAACTAACTTCAAAGCGATTGGGCATTTAGGAAAAAACATTTTTTAATTTGATCTACAAAGTCGAGTATTTGTCGGAATTTTGTTAATCAACCTATTGAATCGGGCCAAAATTCTCTCATGGGCTCTGTGAATCCTTCTTTATTTGAGAGATTTGGGCTAGCAAGGCATGCGCGTTTTCTCAATGGTTTGAAGCAGTTTTCAAACCTAGTTCTCATCAGGTCCCAAACCTAGTGATAAGCACCAAATGTAAGGTGATAGAACCAATCAGCAACATCTTCTTGTAAAGTCTCAACGAAAAGTCTTACTGAGACATCTTCATGTTCAACTCCCGTAACTCCACACGCAACTATGAAGGTCTGTGATGTGTTCATCGGGATGCACTTTACCATCGCCTTTGAACTTAGGGAAGTTCTTACTTACCTCTGGGTAACTCATGCAAAGGCTGAGGAAGGGCAAGGGGCCCGACACGATGACCCCAGGGAAATGGTACCGCCATTCTTGGAAAAATGGCTTGAAGAGGAACTGCAACACCAGCAAGAATCAAAGCTCGAAGATTAGGACTGATTGACTCTAAAGGAATACCACCCGTAGGGATTCTATCTTGAATAGGTGGAGTGCTTGTCAAACGAGTCTTTCTATTTCTTGTTGAAGGGAAAGGAAAACCCTACTGCTCCAAAAGCTGGAACTGAGAATCTTCAATACCAAGGGCCCTTCTCCCTCGAGTAAAACATGGAGTCACCAGATCAAAGGATGATCAAAAATTACAGAACTGGAATATGATTCCCCAGCGGAGTCACCAAAATCTGTTGGTCGTCAAATAGGACTTTACGAAGAGTAATGCAAATCAAGGGACAAGAAGTCCCTCCTCTTTAACGGGAGAGGTTCCCTTATTCGAAACGAACCTATTTACACATATACAAAACATGATTTTCTTTTGGAACTTGGATATTTACGAAAGTGTTTTCTATAAGGATCATCAATTACAAAAGGATTGAGGAATGAGAAAACGAGAACGAGTAGAAAGGCACCATTTAGAATTATAGATGACAGAGTAATTCTTTATGCATGTGAAGGTACAAATGAATTGAAACAAGATCATTTGTATCATACTAATAAGATGAAATTTGAAAGACACAAAGTTCTATCAATAACATCCGTAAGAATACAAAGATTCTTAATATAATATAGACAAATGATCTTAACAAGATTAAATGGAAAGCTTAGGGATAAAAGGGATCGGATAGATGAAGAATGAAAAGCCCTTCTCAGATTGATTTCTTTATGATTTATTTACACTTTCATAAAATAAGCCAAGCTCTTCCCCTTCAAAATGGTGAGGAGAGGCCATTATATAGTTTACAAATCAGTTACTATTGGTAACTACTTCTTTTAACTAAAGATTAGTTAAGGATTGCCAATCGCAATACCTCAACTTATTACAATAAATCCGAGAAAAAGAATCAAAAGAGAAGAGAGGAATAAGGAGAAGAAGACAAGTGCTTATGACTGGGAGGGACCCACTGACTTCAAAATCTGCTACCTGAATCTCTTCAATGCCTCGGCTATGTCTTTGCCACGTGTATATTGGTCAATTCACTCAAATCGTGTTGAAATGAGCTCCGAATGAAGGCATCAGATCTCAGCACATTACAGAGATTGGGAAACCACCAAATAAATCCAAACCGGCTGCCATGAATCATCTGTGCCATTGGGGTAGGGTTTAGATCTGTCATCCTCGACCAAAAATCACTAAAGTCAAGATGGCGAACTTCACCGTCCCCGATATCGAACGGAAGACTCTAGTGGTGAGATTTGTTCTCGACCACGAACTTGATCTTCATGTAGATAGCAATTCAGAGGGCAGAGCTGCAAGCTATACACTGGAAGGAATTACAGAGGAAAATGGATACGCGCATAGGAATTTAGATTGCAAAGGTTTGAGCAAAAGATAAAGGAAAGCAAAGGTGCAAAATGCATAGGGGTTCGCTGCGTTATGTATCCGTTTAGGAGAGAGAAAGACAATAAATGCGCATTAAATGTATACCTACCAATTTGAAAAGCAAGATATTCGAGTAGAGCGGGAAAAATTATCATGAATGGAACTTTGGTTCATTTGGGACATGAGGGAAGCGAAAGCGCGAAATACGCGACTCGGCCGATTCAAAGTGGCGAAGCGGGAAAAGATGCACAAATGAACCCGGGACATGACATGGGATGTGAAAGCGCCAAGTACGTGACTTGGCCGATTCAGTGAAGGGGAAAAGATGCACAAATGCTCTTGGAACACGTGGGACAAAAGTACACAAAGTACGCGTCTCGCCCGAATCAGATGAAAATGGAACAATTGGTCCGGGTGAACTTGGGACATTTGGGACAAAAAGTTCCGACGGGCCCGAAAAGAACAGACTTCGGGTGAACCGGCCGATCGGGGAACAGAGGGCCCAATTGAACTTGGGACATGCAGAAAAAAATATCCGATGGGCCAAGATGAACAAACTTCGGGTGAACCAAATTGCCGATCGGGGAACAGAGGGCCCATTTGAACTTGGGACACGCGGACAAAAATGTCCGACAGGCCCTAAAAACACACAAAATGACCCAAAAACGCATATTTCTCAATTTCTTTGGCATTTCACATTATCGCACAATAGAGAAAACACTTAAACTCAAAAATTTAAATTTTCACTTTCTTAAGAGCAGGGGAATTTTGAGTGGACAACACGGAAGAAGAAAGAGAGACCGCAGTGTGCTTTCTTTAGCTTTTCCATTTTTTTCCGACCGCGAGTAGCAATGCTAATCATGTTGATCTCGTGAATACGAGGAGGAAGATGGCAGGGATAAGTCATTTTTCTCGAGAGGTGGGGTTGCAATGATGATATATTTTGTTGAGGCGGGACAGTGGTATAGAGAAGGGATCAAGCTAGGGCTTCTCTCTCCATAAGTTGTCTTTCCGAGATTGTTTATCCGAGATAGGAAACTCGAAGGATGGATTTCAAAGGTTTACATCCTTCTACATTGTGTCTGGTATACGGTGGTAGGCCTGATTTTAGATTCATCATAACCTATAGGTCGAGGTTTAGATGGATCATAGGGTTTGAGGGGGTAGGGAAATGGTTGCATCCTCTATCGCATATCAAGGATCTTGCATAAGATCCTTTGAGTGGGTCAAATGAAGATGAGGCTATTGATTGAGTGGGTGATATTATTGATTATTTTGGTAATGGTTGGGTACGAGTGGTTCATACGTGTGGTGGTTTACGCAAGGGATTTTGATGATTGGGTTGAATTAGGCGTGGCTTCTTCTGTGTAGAAGTCATGTTTAGCTGGTTAGATGATGAGACCACAGATGATGTGGTGGAAGAAAACAACCATGGGGAAAGAGGAACGGAAGCAAACAAGTCCTTTGATGATCGAGTTTTCTTAGGGTTGGTAGGTAGGTAAGATACTTAGGGTGACGATGTTGAGATTCCTATGGATTTTTGTATGGGTGCGAAGGTGTTGGTTGTGTTAAAGAAGATGTGGGAGGCATGGTGTATTGAGGAAACATGGAGGGTGAGGCCCCAATATAGAAGGTAGGTGTGACAAATGAGGGTTAAAACCGTTCCTATCAGACTTTGGTGTGATTGGGGGTGAGGGTTTTAGTTGTGGCATAGGCGTAGATTAGACTTGAGAGAGATTGGGTCCGTCTCCTAGGTGGATGGATGGCTTTATTTTGGATAGGTCTAACCGCTTAGGTGGGTGCGTCAGCCGGTATTAGTAAAGTCCCAAGCGTAGGGAAGGTTTGTTAGGTTGATAGGGGCTAATGAGGTATTCGGCGGAGATGAGGGGGTGGAGGTGAGGACATAGGCATTTTGAGCTTTTATAAAAACTTCGGCTATATATTAGAGGTGTCTGGATTAGTCATTTGCATTTGAGTAGAGCATGGTGTTCTCAAACGTTCCCATAAGAGTCGTCTATCTTCCGGGGGATGACAATCTTCACGTATGGATGGGAATTTTGATATGGAAGAGAAGTGGGTTGTGATTCCGGTCCATCGGGGTGATACAAGAGGGCGAATGAGGTGCTGTATCAATGGGTGTTAAGGGGTCAACCGGCCGCCATATTGAAAGATTTAGGTGATGAAGAACTGATAGGGAGGAGGGCATGTTCTAGAGGATCTATCATGATTAAGGAATTTTGTGATGTAGGCTCGAGGGGTTTCTCTTCTAAGGATGACAGAAAAAGTGGCGATCCTTCTTCTTTTGCAGCAAGAGCGGTGGAAGGAGATGTTTGGGAAAAAGATAAGTTGGATAACATCCGCTCACAATATTGCAGGGATGTGGTGTAAGAAGGCTCTTTTGTGTGAGAAGAGAACTCTATGTAATTGGTTCCTTTATGGGTAAAGGAATAGTGGGGCTGTCCTCTTGTCCTCGATGAAAGAGAAGGGGGCGAGGACTCTCAAGCTTGGTGAGGAGGCTCAATTCAGAATTTCTTCAATGGAAGTCCTTGGTTAGGATTTTAAAACCACATGGATCTCATGCACACTCTTCTCCTCAGCTAAGGTTTCTTAGTTTGTGTTACTGTTAGAGGAATGGTTTGGAAATGGTTTGTTGAAGATTTTTAAATTTCGATTAGCAGGGGCATTAGGATTATTGAGGGTTATATCCCCTACATCAACCATTTCCTGCACTATGTTTTTCAACATCTTGCAGTTTTCGTGGCTGTGTCCCTTCACGTGATGGAAGTTACAGAAGTCATTTTATTTATACCAAGAAGGTATAGCACGGGTGGAATCAAACCCGGAGTGAGGTTTAACAGGAGGCAAGGTGATAGCTCCTACTTTAAGCAATTTGTCCAAGATCACATCATAAGTTTCTCCCAAGGGAGTGTACTTGATGGGCTCGGCTTTATACTTATAGGTGGATTTCGGCTGGGTATAAGATGGTGCTTGAGATTTGACCATCACCGTGTGTACAGATCCTTTTGATTTCAAAGCAGCTGATGCGTGAGAGTTGGTGGTGTTGGGTTTGTTAGTGGAGTCTTGGGTTTGGAAATTTGAGTTTTTTTTGCGCAACTTCAATTTCTCCTCCTCTAAGGCCTCGAATCTCTAGTTTCCGAGCCGTAGTAAAGGCCTCATCAAAGGTATAGAAAGTTTGAATTTTGAGGTGGGAGAAATGTGTTTAGCGCAGGCCCGTGTAAAGATTTCAATGAGATCACCCAGGTAAGGCATAAAGTAAGTTGGTTGATGAGGCCTTGCCATCGTCCAATGAAATCATGTGATAGATTCGCCTTCAAATTTTCGATGGCATAGAGATCAGTAATGAATACTTTCTTGGAAATATTGATGGAGAAATGATCCAAGAAATATTGGGCTAATCTGGTTAAAGGAGAAGATTGAGTGTTGGGCTAAAGCACTGTACCATTCCAAGGTAGGTCCCGATAAGGACATGGGGAAGGTAATGAGCAAGAAGGCATCGTCATGAGAAATCGATAGAAAGCATGTCTAAACGATCACAAGTGTTGTTGAGGGTCCCGCTTACTATTAAAGCGAGTAAATTTTGGTAATTCCTATTGAGGAGGATATGTATTAAGGAGGACAAAGGGTGAATAGGCTCCCAAAAAATTGCTCATATGTCGTGGTGTTATGGTTTCTAAATGTAAAGCCTCAAGATTTTGCATCTTATCCATCATCTGTTTAATTAAATCATTGGTTGGGTTAGATGATGGTGTTGTCGTCGTAAACGGAGGAGGATTAGGCCAAGAGCCACTACTAGACAATGGTGGGATTAAATGTTGATAAGGTATCGATGATGAATGTGTTGGGGTAACCGAATAAGGATGTCCTATATAAGATGTTGAGGCCACCGGATGAGGTTGCGGAAATGAAAAGGTGGGCAGAGCCTGAGAGGGAAAGCTCATGTGAATAGGTGGTAGAGAACAAGTTATGAAAGAGGCAACCTGTGAGAGAGATGAGGTAGGGGCAGTGGATGGTAGTGATATGTGGGGCCCCAGATTAACTAGAGGAAAGCCAATTGGTGTAGTATGAACCACCGAAGCCACTGAGCTGGGAGACGGGGCTAAGGATGAAGATGGTGAGGCAGAGTTATTAGGTGGAGAAGGGGCTAAGTGAGTGGCTATACTAATAGGCATACCAAAGAGGAGCTGACCATCGGGTGTATGGTCAGGGGTATGAGACAAATAATACTGTACAATGCTAGGATTAGTATCAAAAAATTGTTAAAGTCCTTATCTCCCACAGGATCTTGGGAAAAGCACTGGTGTCCGTAGGATCCCCCATAGGATGCGAAGGGGGTGACTCAGGAAAAGACACGGAACAAGCATAGGAAACCATGGATGCGGCTTGTTTCTAGGTGATAACAACCATGGACAAGAGGATACAAAGAGAGAATTAGTCAATCAGAACAAAAACACAACAAAATTTTGGAATTGGTAGGTTGTTGGTTTTTCAAGAATCAGAAAACACAAGAATCGAGATATCGGTCCAGTAATCAGCGTCGTCGTAACCGATGTCGGTAGAAGATGACCAAAGGTCACTACTATGAGGGAAAAGAGAGAATGTAAGAGGCGTTGGTTTCAGGATAACAAGGCTTAGTATACCCACCAAATTATGCAAGTGATAACTGAGACAGGTATATAACAGAGAGATAACCGAAAGAAAAATAGAAAACAAGCAAGATGCACAAGCAAATAAAGAGACTAACCCTAGGATTAGTTTTAATCACTTTTGGGCTTATGCCTTAGATGCAAGATGATGTCAATCCTAAACAAAAGACCTAAGGGAGATGTCAAGTTTGTTTTGGCTTGTAAAGCTACCTCAATCGGGTGGAGGAATACCACTGGAAAGGGGGATGTTTGAGATGTTGTGTAGATTATGATGTGATTTGGTATGTGTTGTGTAGTGAGAGTAAGATTAATTTCTTGTCAATACCATGGATATCACCCCCACGTGTACGACCTGTTACTTAATCTACGTTCACTAGAATTAAAAACAGAAAGCAAGAATGTGATGCACGTGTTTTAAACCCAAATCAAAAATGATATTCGATGAAGCAAAGAAAGAGAAGAGGTCAAGAAGATGACTTTCACTAATGCCAAGATGCGAAAGAAAGACAAGTTATTTTACTAAAATGAGAAAATATTTTTGAATATTTAGAAGAAAGAAACAGCAAGTGTGATCCCTATATGAAAACAAGCAAGAAAGAAAGAAACCCAAATTGGGTCCCACCGGGCGTGCCAAAATGTTTCACACAGAATTTCATTCCAGAATAGAGTTACTTCTATCTTTTCATTCTCTTGAGAAACAGATAAGGGTTAGGGCTAGGAGGAATACCTGTTGAGTGTTGGGAGGGTGTGTGCATACCGTAGAGAGATCAGACCGATTGTGAAGAACTCCTTTTTTTCTGGGAAGGACTACTTGTAAATAAGAATGCAAGACCACTAGATTTTAGTTAGACAATAAGTAAGGAACTACCTTGGGCCCAGTGAAATACTAAAATTCCTTTCAAGGTGGTCATTCCTTTTAATATAAATTATTGCAAATGATAGTAAAGAAGCTATTACGAAATCATGATTTAGGTATCTCAGTTACTAAAAGCAATAGAGACTAAACTACCAATAATAAAACATCATTATGTTTGTTTGTTCACCGGTTATTGATACGCCTGAGATCAAGTTACGGGATAGACCAAGATAGATCTGAGGTTGTTTGGAAATAAATAGGTGAAAGGTTGGTTTTGGTATAAGTCACAGTGACCGATTCCGGTCACACGGATAATCGACCATGGTTATAAAACCGCTACCAGTAGGGGATAACCGATATCGGTAGGGGCAGTGATTTAGGGGCTTCTGGGTAGAGGTTGATTGTAGGGTGGTTATGGGGTTTTTAAGGTTGGTAGATGGTTGGGGGGAATAGTAAGGTGACGGAGAAGACTCAGAGAGTGAGAAAGTTGTCTTTTGGGCAATATAGGGATGGATGAATGAAGGTTAAGTGTAGGGTGCTACCGGGTGTTAGATCCAGGGGTGAGCTTATAATTACTATGAATCAAAAGTTCATGAAGTGGAGTCTAGAAGCATACAAGATACTACTTACTACTTTCTGATGAGGATACAGGTCCGAGGAATGTGGTGACAAAGGCAAAGCTCAGGTGGGATGATCCGACAATCGAAAGTGAGCTGATGAAGCTATCCTCTGACTTTCCCAATGCTTGGATGAGTGTGACAGTGATCTCGTTGATCGATTCAGCCATGCCTTGGACTCAATGCTCTTCTCTGCAACCTCCTCTCTCTCTCTCACTTGTCTCTTTTTCACCAAATGAATTCGGATCCTCCATTTTGGTTGGGGTAGGTCATTTATAGGGAACCGATGGCGGTTGCATAACCGACGGCGTTCGAGTAGGGACCGGCGTCGGTCAAGTCAAAGTTGGCTATTTTTACTAAAAATAGCCAACTTTCCCTCCTTTTCTCCCAAGGGGTCAGTTGTGGGCTTGGTCAAGTCATTATTAGGCTCATTTTGATGTGGGTGAGGGGTGATGAGTCACGGGTGTGGGTTTGGACTAAGTCATAGGTCTTAATTAAGTTAGTTTAGGGTTAGGGCTAGGTCATAGTGAAGTGGCGAGGTGAGGTGGCAGGGTTGGAGATGTGGATTTATTAATTATAAGGTAATTAATAAATAATTAAGTGTGTAAGGTTTAGGTGGTGAGGTAGGGTTTGGTCATGCGAGACGAGATACGGGTACAGGTGTCGTAAGACCCAAATTTGTGTCTACAGAAATAGTTTTGGAATTTTTGGCAAATTGGGGACACAGGAGTTCGGCTCTAAGGTCGAACTAATGTAATCAAGCTTCGGTTAGGTATTGGATGAGGTTGGTATTTTAACTAGTATTGGTCAAGGGGAATAATTTCGGTCAATGTGAAAAGTTACTAAGTGTGCAAAAAGGTTAGTTGGGAGGCTGAAAGGTAGGGAAGGTTGGGTTAGGTTTTCCAAGGTAGGAAAAGGGTGGGTTTAGGCTAGGTAAGGATGGGTTTAGGCTAGGTAAGGGTGGGTAGGAAGAAATGAGAAGGTGTAGGAAATATTGAAGGTATAGGTCAATAGTTGAGAATGGGCACAAGGTGGATGAGGTAAGTTAGGTTAATAGGTGAAGGGGGGAAATAGATGAAACAAAAAAAGTGTAGATGTTTAGGCTAGGTAGAATGGATTTTAGGAAAGTAGGTTAGGTAAAGGTGGGTAGGCTAGGAAAGGTGTAGGTAGGTATTGGGCTAGGTATACGGTCGAATAAATAGTAAGGTAAGGTAGAATGTAAATATTGGTAGGAAAGGGTAAATGACTAACTTGTGTTGATTTTGATGATACATGTATGCCAATAGTTGATGATGAGAGATAGAATGTCACCCCTACTAGTCAAGATGAGACCCAACATTACATACCATGAATGGGATCAAATGAGGGATGTTGGGCTAGGTGTTGTTAAATGGTATAGATGGATTGTTCGAGATCATAACATGATTGTTTCCCTCATCGATGGATGGGACCCGATGACCAACACATTCCACCTACCTACTAGGAGATGACTATTACCCTAGAGGATGTCTACAGGATCTTGAGGCTACCTATTTTATGGGAGATATTGTATTAGATCTCTTCAGATGATTCATTTGATCTGATGGTTACGTTTTTGGAGAGACCATGGGAGATTTGTCTTATCACATCATGAGAATTAGCTATGACAATATGGATGTGGTACACCCTCGAGACCTAACTAGCAAAAGGTTGATGATGGTGCGGATTGGTTGTTTTGCACTCCCCACTCGAGAGGGTAGGAGGTTTCCATGGGAACTTATGGGAGTGTTATATTAAATGATTGAGGAGAGAATCTATTTTTCATCGGCGCCATCATATCTATTACCGTTATATACAGGAGCTATGGGCATATAGAAGGATTCAATTTTTTGGTTTGTGTTACACCTATCTTCTTCACTGTTGGGCCTATGAGCATATAGTATGTATGTATCCACTAGGCCTCCCATGAAAATATTGGTACAAATGAGTCTACGAGTAGGATTCGATGATGGATTTAGATAGGGGTACATGTGAGGGTAGAAGTGGCATCACAAGATGTGACATATTATAGGTGTGTGTTAGATGACATATCGGCAGTTGATATTTTATGGAGGTCGTATCTAGGTTACCCTTCATTTGGAGTTATGTAAGAGGATTTGGAAGGTACACAACTGGTATGATGGATAAAGAGATATAGACCTAGAGAGTATGAGATGATACTAGTTGATTGGGTCGATGTCCGCTTGGTTTACAACAAGATGTGCCTCTACCCTTCCCACAATACTGCGCAAGGATGATGTGAAGAGACCAATATCTCCACCACATCCATCGAGATGCAAAGAGGACATGAGGATAAGGTTGTGGATAGGAGGATTGATGAGGCATGCTTACTTAATGGATATAGGTAGTGGTGTATAGCCCACTACATGCAACACCTCTCGAGGCCAGACAACCTGATTTGGCTGATGTTACTTATTGAGAGGAAAAATTACATGGATAGGTGAATACATTATAGGTCCATGTCACGACATTACAGTGGAAGCTAGCAGCAGCTCAAGCATAGGTGACTACCTTACAGGGGGCTTAGAGGCTACACAAACACATACTAGAGATGGGGGCATGTTGTAGAGAATGCAGCACCCGTGTTACTACATTACATGCAAAGGTCACACCCTATAGATTTAGCTGGAAGAGGAACATGCACAAGTGGCTGGTGGGGACACATGGTTTCCCCTCCTTCACCTCTTAGGACACATGATGGAGTATTGGTACAAGGATAGGGTCCATCAGGATAGGTACAAGTATATGGACCACTACCATGTGCACAGGTCCATAGCCTCATGGGTAGAGACAGAGAGGTTTTGCATGAGGCTAGGTATTATGAGGATCATATTATAGAGAGTGATATCCCTTATGTAAGATATGCCACTTACATATTCCAAAGAGGCATCCAAAGGTGAGATGTCTAGTTAATCAACCCATAGTTCCAGTAGAAGTTAAGGAATCACCAAGATCATGGGTAGGACCATTGTGAGGTTACACGTTCATGGAGATAGAGGTCTAGTGAGGGGTTAGGAGAGAGTAAAAGAGGTTTTGGGCCCTCCTAGAGATGAGAAGATGATGAAGATACTAGGTATTTTTTGGATATTTGACTTAGATATACAGGCCTACATGTCAAAGATGTGAGATGTACATGAGATTTTTTGAGAGACTTTATTTATATCTGTATATACAGTGTATTGACATATAAAATTTCCAGTATATAGATGATGACATTGATATATGTTTGTGTGTTGTTTCATTTCCATTGTATTGTTATCATGGAAACTAGATGTGTAGGCATGGTTTGGGTGATGTATGTTGTGAATGATTGATTTTATTTCCATTATATTGATGTCATGGAAACTAGATGTAGGCATGGTTTGGTTATGGTTGGATGATTTCATTTCATTTCCATTATAGTTATGTCATGGAAACTAGATGATCTAAACATGGGTGTAATGTATGAGTTGATTGAATGGTTTAATTTCCAATGTATTGATGTTATGGAAACTAGATGATTAGGCATGGTTTGGTTGATGTTGTGGTGATATGAGATGATGTTGTTTGTTTTGTGTTAATTTCCAAGTTATTGTTTTTATGGAAACTAACCATGTAGGCATGGTTGAGTTTGATTTGGATTTTCCATGTATTGATGTTATGGAAATTAGATGTAGGCATGGTTTTGGTTGTGTTTGTTTCGATTTAATTTCCACATAATTGTATTATGGAAAATAAATGATGATGTGTATGGGTGATGTATGGTTTGTTTTGGGTTAATTTCCAAGTTATTTTTATTGAAACTAACTAACTAGGTTTGTTTATGGGGAAAATGGTGGGAAAAATAATGGATGAGCTAACCTTCGAGGGATCCATGCCCTCGAGTGCTTCCTACATAGCCCTTGCAAAAGGGGCCTTAGGCTAATGTAGTTCTCCCTTAAACCAAGGAAGAGTGTGATTAGGTTAGGTAAGTTGAGTAAGGAAGTTAGTTGGGTATGGCATGGTTAAAAATATGCAAATTTGAATGTTGAATAGGTAATAGGCAAGGTGAATTAGGCATAAGCATAAATCAATGTGTTATGGTTGATTCAATTTTGATGGTATTTTCCTTTTGAAGAAAAAACAAGTAAATGATAAGAAACCAAAAGAAGTTGTATGCCCATATTTGGCAAGGATCATAATTATCATACCCCTACACTTCTTGAACATAAGTGACTAGATACACAAAGGTGTGACGATGGGTCTAGAATTGAAAGAATTTTCGTGATCAAAATGTGTAGAATACACACGACATCCCTTGAGTAGATAGGAGTAAATAAATGAAGGTAGGATGGAGTGGTTTGTTAATCATAACCTTGTTGTTGGACAACATGCCCTTCTACAAGATACCCAAAATCGAATAGGAAAGATGACCAAAAGTTTTTATTTTTCTTGATTTTTGTTTTATTTTTCTTTCATGTGTATAGGCGATTGATGCGGAAGTATATATTGGGATAAATAGGTTCTCTTTGAATTCTTACTGCCCAGAAATCGGGTCGATGCGGGAAGCTCTAGAATTAGTTAATTTTAGAGATATAGATTATTCTTCTTTTGGGGATAGAATAAGTGCAATAAGTGGCTAACTTTTTATAGTTTCCATTTGAGTGAGAAGTCTACTTATAGCAGCAAGAGAGAGAGAGACATAGATTTCCTTTTGAGGGAATCATGTATTTGCAATAAGTTTGACTCAAGGAGTAAATTTTTGGTTATCCCATATATGTTTCTTTATTTTTGTACTTGAAGTCATGGACAAGACTATAAAGGATTATAGGCCTCTTTTATGAAGGTAAAACCATAGCACAAAAAGGTTAGCTATGAAAGAGGGGTTTCAAGTGACGAATGACCATGGGATTCCATCTTGAAAAGGATAAAAATTATCCATGAGAATCATGCCATGAGTAGAGTCATATTACTCATATTGAAGACAAGGTCAACGGTGACAAATAATCACACAATTCTAGTTTAGTTGTTGGTCCTTAAAAGAGGTAGGTGGAAGGAGAGGTTTTCTCAAGGATGAGCATATAAGTGACATAAAGTGATGTAGTAATTTATTCAACAATAGAATGGTCAAAGATTCAAGGAATTAAAAGGCTCTGATTCAGGTTTACCCTCAAGAGAAGATAAATGATAAGTTCCTGATCCATAGGTATGGGTGACGATGTAAGGTCCAAGCCAATTAGGAAAAACTTTCCTCGTTTACTTTTCTCCACTTTGGTCACATGTTGGTTTTCCTTCAGGAAAAGGTTGTTGATATTGAAATTTCTTTCATGAAATTTTTTTTATAGGCATGCTTGATGCATTTTTGGTAGATTTGGAGATGGTCTAGAACATTTAGACAATGTTCATCCAATAGCTCACATTGTGTCAAACGTTCTTGGCAAAAATCATCATTTAAAATCATATCTTTAAGTGATATACAAAGAGATGGAATTTGGACTTTGAGAGGCAGGATGACCTTTGTACCGTAGACCAAAGAGAAAGTTTTGGTGTTTATAGAGGTATGAATGATGGTATGATAATCCCATAAGGAAAAAGGAATGTGTGTATGTCAATCCTTACCAAGAACATCGATGAATTTCATAAGAATTTTGTTAGAAGATTCGACTTGGCCATTTGATTATGGGTAATAGAGTGAAGAGAAACATAGTTTAATGCCAAATTTATCACACATTTTATGTAAGGTTTTATTTTTGAATTATTTACCATTGTCAATGATGAGGTGATGAGGAACACCAAAATGGAAAATGATATGATGGTTGATAAATTTAGTTATCTTTTTAGATTTGGTTGAAATGAGAGGTATGGCTTCCACCCATTTAGTGTAGTATTCAATCGTTGTTGGGCCTGAATTGACTAAGTCTCAAGGTAGAAGGTACGCACATGTAAGACAAGCAAGAGGAAGGAACTTAGGGAAAAGCACACAAGGAAAGGGTTTAAGATGGAACTAGGGCATGTGAAAGAAGAATAAGGGTTTAAGGACTTAGCCACATTTCAAAGGTGGTATCATAGGAGAAACACGTGAGGGCCCGAGTAGGCATGAGGAATGGATAAGGTGTCATCCTGGAGCCTTGGAGGTCAAGAAAAGAATATTCCATGTAGGGAATATTCCTAGGGAGATCATTACAGTTTATGGAGGTCTTTATAAGCTGGCAAAAACACTCAACTATGAAGGACCACACTTCCACTTGGCATGCAATCTGCTCATGAGAGAAGCTATGACGGTGTATCTAAATTCTATTTAAAGAAGTTCTTGGGTCCAAGATGAAGATGAGAAAAGAGGCAACAAAGTGCTACAAGAATTCTTGGTGATGTCAGGGTTTGTAGTTCTTAGTGCTAGGAAATATGGGAAAGAATGTTAGGCATATATGTATGTGCTCGGGCTTGTAACAAGGTTTAAAATGGGGAAAACATAGTTAGGATTTCTATTCAGGGTAGTTTTGTATGGCTAGATCTATATTCCTTGATGTATATGGTCTGAGATGAACCCTTTTGTGATGTAAGGTGGCTATTGTGGATGTTTATAAATCAATATATGAAGCTATGTTATGGATATCTTTGTTTATGGGTATAAATCTTATGTTATTCATGTTATTATGGACTAGATCTAGTTCCTTTTTGCTATTTACAATGCTTATTTCCATTTATTATACAGTTGTGCTTGGATCTAGTGTTTATACTTTTTGTTTCTAAGTAAATGAATGCATTTGTGATTCTATAACCCATTTTACATTAATGAAGGATCATTATCATGAAGCTCACATAAAGGAGGGGCTTGACACCCATGCACACCTTGGGTGAGTGCCTATTGCACATTGGGTAATAGGATGACGCATTTGGGGTAGAAAGAAGGTATATGAAGAAATGAGTACATTTTGGTTTTGTTTAGGACCTCTTTTCAAAGTTTTTGTGAGAATGAAGTGTGATGATGGAGTGCTTGAACTTAGATAATGTTGAGGCATGGCTTAAAAGCACAAAGGATGAGTTTTCTCAGAGATTTAACATTGGACCTGAGTTTGATGCATGTAAATGGGTAGAGGACCACATGTATCATGAGTTATATGAAAAATTATTTTGTTGTTTCCCAATGGATTTGTATGAATGGATTTCAACATATGCATCTAGGTCAAGTTGGTACTATAAACCCCTTATATGGACCCAAAATGAATATCGAGGCTACATGATGCCGATCTAATCTAGACCTCGTGTTGTTGATTACAGGTGGAGTAAACTCACTAGCTAGTTATACCTTGGAATATGTTATTTCTATGTATTATTTCCCAAAAATTACTAAGTTTGAGTTCTTGAGGGATCCTAGAGGAAATTTATTGCATGTTATTCCATTGGCAATCAAGATCTTGGTTATTACTTTAAGTTAAGAATCCTTTCCCATGGCTAGATAAACTCCTTCTAAGTGTGGGGCACGAAGCTAGTGTGGTGAAAGATGGCGGATCCTATGGCGAGAGAAGGAGAGAGAAGAGAGGTGACTCAAGTATGATGAAGCATGAGAGAGGGAGTTGAGGAGATAATGTGAGGTTATAGGAGTGATGGAAATACAGAGGCATACATTGTGGGAAGGATTTGAGGTCTACGTGGAAGGCATGGGACCTAAGTAATCTGTGTTACCCCATCTTGGAAAGTGTGGTAGATTTACCCCTGGATTTTGGTGAGATTTTTCATGTGAAGAAAGGAGAGCCATAGGCATGCCTCTTGGCCTAAGTGGTGACCAAACTGCGCACTTAGCCTTCTAGTTTCTCAGGAAAACTTTTCTTATTCATTCTTAGTGTGGTGTTGATATTGGTAGTTGAGTGATACACTAGAGGTATAATTTTCATTTCATATATGTATGGCTACACAGTCATTTCCTGTATTCGAGGTATACTTTCTGTACAACATTTGGGCAAGGTGTGGGTTCACAAATTTTGGGTATCGCATCTGGAAGTGGTGCGGAAAACACATCTGGGAATGGGTTAACTTCAAGGCTATCGGCGTACAGTTTAGTGTGGAAGTGAGTTCACAAGGAGAAACTACATTAGGCCCCTTACCTATGATAGGAGGAGGATTTGGTGGATCTGAAGGAGTTGACACTAGTGGATCTAGTGGTGTTGGAGGTGGTGGAAATATTGGAGGAGGCTAAGGTTCTGGATCTAGTGGACAAGGGACTCAACAACCTCAGTAGGTATTTTTGAGATGTCTTTACGTTTTCCTGATTACAAAGATGTGGAAGACATTGTGAAACATGTGCATAAATGTGAGTTGTTATGGCACGCAAAGGGTATCACTACACTAGAAAGGAAGGAGAGTCAATTTATAACTATGTTGTAAGGGTGCACACGCATAGCTGGTATAGGAAGTATGATCCACACTAGATGGTGGTGGATTACATTGTGTTGTGTGATGCATTTTTGGTAGAGTTCCACATCCATGAGTTTTAAAAAAAGAGCATAAGTGCATTGAAGGAAATCCAATAAGGTATGGCAAAAAGTGTGTGGAAGTATGATGTGTACTTTAAGACTCTTCTATCAAAGTTATCTTATGATATTCACCCATCTCAACATGCTCAGTGGTTTTTCGGAGGGTTGATCACTCTATTTAGGAGGGTGCTTTCACATAATACCTTCATAGATCTGTATGAGGCCCTGTGAGGCTACCTTTCATGTCGAGGCCATAGAAGTATGGACATGAGAGTTATTCCATTCCTTGAAGCCCAAGTTTCTGCCATGGAAAAGAAGTTGGAGAAATTGTCTGTGAATTTAGCTCATGAGACTCACAGTGGGCTATGGTACACAAATTATGAAGTAGAGGGGAATACAAAGGAATGTTTCCCGTGAAGATCGGTGTGTGTACCGTGTCGGTGGAATGTGAGATTTTCCATGGAGATAATGATGCAAGTAGATGCTTGTTACTACAATGTGTGATCCATAAGAATGTGTCCTGCTATTGTAAAATTTATACCTCTACTACTCATGACACCAAGGATTGTAGATTGATTGACTAGATACATGATGCCATTAATACTAGTGTGAACTAGACTAGTGTTTTCAGTAGTTCTAAGGATGATGGTTATCATTATGAAGGGCACGCAGATGGAGGAGGTCATGGAAGATACTTTCGAGGTGGATTTTGAGGCCATCACAATCATGGAGGAGGAATAAGTGAGTTTCCTCATGGAACTTGTTTTAAATATGGATCTACATAATATTATAAGCGCAAGTGTCTTGATTTTTGTATTTCTCTTAGTGTGGGAAAAATAACAAGTACGAAGAATGCCTAGGAATTTTTTTTACAACATGATCCCAAGCAACGAAGGATAAAAGCACCAAGATGGTAAGCGTTAAGAGAGTTGATCCACAAAGGATGCCAAGGGTGGTCCATGGGTTATAGTTAGAACCTATACTAGTGATGACACAAGCCGAGGCTACATGCACCAAGAAAATTCCAAAGTAAATACCACTAGTTATAAGATAAGAAGTGGTGCATGGGAAGTATCTGGACCCTACACATCGAAGGAATTTTATCAAGAAACCATGGATGTTATTCGATCCTACAAGAAGAGATCTAGTGCCTCAAGGAGTAGTCATGGTAATTAGAGCAAGAAGAGTGTTGAGGCTCTATGAAGGATCTCGGATGAAGTCGGGAGATATGCAAGATGTTAAGACAAGATAATATCATCCTTCTATTAGGAGAGTGGATGAGAGGAAAATCACCAAGTGTCGGAGGAGAGCGCGAGAGGAAGGTTTTTCATGTTAATATGCTTCCTCATAGTCTTGAATATGATAAGGAGATTACCTTGAATTCATTTGTTGATGGATGGCTTTTGAGTAATATTTTGATTGACATGGGTGCAAAATTTAATGTGCTCACCTTGGACACATGGAATAAAATGGGAAGGCCCCATTACATATATCTTCAAATGTTTTTTATATGGCTAACAAGACAAATTCGATGCACATTGGTGTCTTAAAGGATGTTACTATCACTATCTAATGAGTTAAATTCATTGGAGACTTTGAAGTCTTGAACTTTCTAAGGTAGAAAACTTTCTAGCATTACTTAGGCCCCCTGTGCTATAATAACAATGATGGATTATGTTTCAATAATGGGTATATAAGTTTTGACAAAAGGAGGAATGTGTTATCATTCCTTTAACGGATGGAAATTAAAAACACTACACCGAGCCCTTAGGAGAAGAATACCTAGAAAGAATGTATGTGTGCACTATTAGAGACCTTGAGGTTATGCAACCAATAAAAGAATGTGTTATTAAGTGGGAAGATTCTTAATCTATAAGTGATACAACTAGTGTGACATGTGATAATTGGGCACATGGGACATATCATTTAGTCAAAAGGAAGTTAAGAGGATTTGTGAAAAGAGTGGAAAAGGCGCGCTTACTTAGGTTCTTGGGAAGAAGATCATATATTGAGTTACACCGGGAAGGAAGGAAACCCTGATGTTTTCCTACGAGAAATGGAGACCTAGTGGAGATGTGAGATCAAAAGGAGTAGTATGATTATCTATACTTTGTGTGGGACCATAGCATGTTGGTGGGTGACCCATCAAGATAGCCTTTTATAGTGGCGTGAGTTGAGAATCACATTCTCTATTAGGTTCCTATAAAGCAAGGCACCTATTTCAATACAATACTATCATGAGAAGGAACCCACCTCATTTCACATCCAGGAATGTGAGAAGGCCTAGATGGAAGGCATGGAAGCCCTGCCACCATAACTATGGGTGCATAATATTTACTCCACCTTAAAAGGCTATGCACATTCATGGTACATTCATTTAGAGTTGATCCGCTTGACACAAAATGTGTGGGAGTTGATGGTTGATCTTAATAAAACTTGTGAGTATCAAAGTATTAATCCATTGGTGAATGAGGCACTACAGTTGTTAAGTGCCTAATTGGGGAGATAGTGCCATGATGGAGGATAGAATACTAGATTTGTTGGGAGAACCTAACTTGGAAGTGTGCTTCGATGAAGAAGAATCAGAGGAAGTAAAGCTTGAGTGCACTTGCATGGAAAAAGAGAAAGGAAAGTTGGTCTACGTGATAGATGGTTAAAAGGTGTAAAAATTGGATGTTAACCATATTATCGGTACACGCAAGGTTATGGATAGTGATGATGAGAAATTTTTGGCTACCATGAACCCTTGAAAACCAAGAAGGTTAACATTGGCTCGGAGGCAGAACCTAAAGAAGCTACTATTGGAGATTACTAGATAGAAAGGGAGGTTTCAAAGATTATTGATCTATTGTGTGAATTATAGGATTTATTCCTGCATAGGTACCATGAGATTAAATTAGTTCACTAATCCTTGGGAGAAATTAAGATCAAGGTAAACGAATGTGCACACCCAATTCATAAGATACCTTATCAAATGAATTTGAATCATGTGAGTCAAGGTCAAGGAAGAGATTGATAAGATGATCACATAAGGCATCACCGAGGTTTTGAGGAATCGGAGGGATAAGTTTGATGGTCATCAAAATTAAGATGGATGGGAGGATAAGGATTTTCATTGATTACATGGATTTGAATGTGGTGTGTTTCATTGATCCTTTTCTAACCCCCTTCAATGAGAATATCCTTGAAGGAGTAGTTGGATGCGAGATCTATTCTTTCATATATTGATTCTCAAGATATCATCGGGTTAGAATTACAAAGGAGGAGCAAGAAAAGAAAAAAATTTCCATCGAATGGGGATTTTTTTCCTATACGGTCATGCCTTTTGGATTGAATAACGCACATGCTATGTTTTCATGCATTTTGGTTCAGAAT
This sequence comes from Taxus wallichiana var. yunnanensis, assembly GCA_018340775.1. Classification (NCBI taxonomy): domain Eukaryota; kingdom Viridiplantae; phylum Streptophyta; class Pinopsida; order Cupressales; family Taxaceae; genus Taxus; species Taxus wallichiana. The sequence goes on along the minus strand of CM031244.1, from coordinate 800,850,473 downwards.
TTCAAAACTTCATCCATAAATTTCTATAAGTCTACCTAGATGATTGGAAAGTATATGGATTGGTGAGGGACCATTGTGATAATTTGAGACTGATGTTTGAGAGATACTGGAAGTTTGAGTATATCTCTTAATATTAAGAAATGTGTTTTCGCTTACTCCATTTGGCACCTTGTTGGGACATATCATATGTAAAGAAGGTTTGCTAGTGGATCTTGTCAAAGTTTCCATTATGTGGGTTTTGGGGAGTCTACCAACTAGAGTACGGTGCATGGATTCCTTGGGCATATGGGGTATTACTAGAAATTTATCAAGGGGTATGCCACAATCTCCGTGCCATCGGAGGAGTTTCTAAAGAAAAAAGTACATTTCATTGGGGAGAGGTGCAACAGATGTCATTTGACACAATGAAGAATAGGCTTATCATTGTGCCCATATTACGGTTTCCCTCTTGGGATAAGCCATTCCATGTAAATATTGATGCTTTAGGGCTAGCGATTGGATAAGTCTTAGCACAACCTAGAGAGGGAATTTTTGACCATCCATTGTGCTTTTCTAGTATGAAGCTAACCCCAACAAACTAGAATTATACTACCATAGAGTGTGAGGCATTGTAAATGATTTACGTACTACACAAATTCGTATAGTATTTTCTAGAAACACCCTTTATATTCTACACAGACCACATGGCATTAAAGTACTTGGTGAACAAGCTTGTCTTACAAGGGTGCTTATATAGGTGTGTCCTATTGTTTCAGCATTTTATTTTACGGTTATTATAAAATTGGGTAACATTAATTTAGGTCCCGACCATTTATCAAGGATTGACTCAAGAGAGGATGCGTAGAGCATTTAGGATATAATTCAAAATGCACAACTATTTAGATTGCAGTGCATGCCCTCCGACTTGAAATATATTGTTGTGTTTCTCAAAATATGTGTGGTGTCAAAGGGAATGAATAATTTGGAAAGGAATAAGTTAGTCATATGTGTAGCACCCTACATGTTAATTAGTGGATACTTATACAAGTTAGGTCCGGATGAGGTTTTTCTTTGGTGTGTGCTTGAGAATGTGCGCATTGCAATCATGGAAGAGGATCATGGTGGAATTGCAGGAGGAAACTATGTGGGGAATGCAACTGCATGCAAGATCCTCTTAGCTGACATTTGGTGGGAGATGGTTTACAAGGATTGTATTGAATATTGCAATTCCTATGATCATTTTCAATGCCTTGGTAAGCTAGGAAAAAGGGATGAAATTCCATTAAGGCCAATAGCTAGTGTTGAACCATTCGAGAAATGGGAAATTGAATTTTTAGGCCTTATTTCACCTACCACGTGAAGGATGGGTTCATCCTATATCATTACTTACATTGATTATCTAATATGGTAGGTGGAGGCAAAGGTGCCCACGAGGGATTACACAATGGCCAGAGAAGGAAGATTACTATGGGAAAAAATAATCCATAGGTATTGGTGCTCTCTAATTTTGACTAGTGATCGGGGTACTCATTTTTTGAATGAGACAGTCAAGATTTTTTTGGTAGAGTTCATGGTGGCTCTTCACAAGAATACTCCTTATCACCCTTAGGATAATGGGAATGCTGAGGCATTTAACAAGATATTTAGTCATGAAATTACCAAGATTTATGATGTTTGGAGGAAGGATTAGGATGAAAAAGTCTCATCCATGTTATGAGTGTGTAGAAAAAATTACAAGAGATTGAATAAAGCCACACCATTCCAATTGGTGTTTGGGCACAGAAGTTATTTTTCTCGTAGAGTTTATGCTACACTCTCTCGTATATTGTGCATGTAGGAGGATTGGGCACACGAATAAGCATTGTAAGAGTGCATTGATAAGCTAATGATGTTAGATGAAAGGAGATCACTTGCTAAGTGGAGTCAAAAGACTGAGAAGGTGAGACAAAAGGCCTTACATGATCATCACATAAAGAATACAAAATTTGAGACTAGGCAAATCATTTTACTTTATGATTTTAAGTTTCTATGCCATCCTAGGAAGCTCAAGGTCTATTGGTTGGGAGTGTATTATATTACTCATATAATTTATTTAGGTGCTTGTCATCTATAGGTCTAGATGGAACATAACTTCCTCGGTATTTCAATAGAATAAGGTTGAATCCCTACTATAAATAAGGATTCTACATGTTTGTAAATAAGGCATTATTGGCTTAGCTTAAGATTTACCTTAATGCATTTTTCTTTCTTTATGTTTCCTTTTTTTTTCTTTACTTTGTCTTTTTTTTGTGGCATGTTTCGATGTTGGTAGCCACTTAATTTTCAAAGGGTTTATATGCATAGAGGACCGCACATCTATTTAGTGTGGGGTGGAGTGTAAAATATAGTAAATACTAGAAATAATGGTTGGTGGTCCAGTTGTAAATTCAAAGGTGCATGGGATAAGAAGAGTGTGCGTAGAAGAGGTGAACATGAGAGAAGATTGGTGTCAAAAATATTTATAGAAACCATGTACAAGGAATAAGCACAGGAGTAACATGAGGTAGGTAGTGGAAATAACTTGGTCTAAGAAAAATAAAGAAGATTGAGTTTGGCACAAGAGAAATGACAAAGAGTTCTATGGTCGAGGAAGTTACACGCTAGAAGGTTGCGGAGTGTTCACGTAGGCTTGCACGTAGATGAAATGTGCTGATAAAATGCATAGAAGGATTTCGTTGGAAAAATCTAACTTTAATGTGTTTCTATGTTGGTATGTGGCATCAGGGTTTGTGAGGAAAAAGGAAAAATCTATAAATAGAAGGTTGGGGGTGAAGTATTCTTTTACCTTGCATTTTAGTTATCGAAGAGCTCTTGTGAAATAGGGCATCCTTGTGAAAGAAGAGTTGTGCGAAGAGAATTTGAGAGTATTTTCATGCAAAATATTCAATAAGATTTTATCTTTGAACCAAAGTGGAAAGGGAGTACATGGTCATGAGCAGAGGAGTTTGTTTGGAGGATGTTATCCAAAATTCACCCCCAAGGTAATTTTGATAACATGCAAGCAATTATATTGATTCAGGGCGAAAAGTCATGTTTCTAGGGTCCCCTCATATTTGTCTAACTCCCCTGTCCAAGAGGAAGAGAGTAAGTTCTGAGAAAATGCGAAAAAAAGGTTCAAGAAGGCAAATAGGTCGATCCAGGAAAAATCGTGAAAATTGGCTAAGTCCTGCTCAAGGTCGCCTCCGGGACGTGTGGGACAGAAAGGCGCGAACCGGCCGGTCCGGCCGAAATCAGCACAAACAGTCCGAAACGCAGCAGGGACAAATGGGACAAAAGTACGCGGCGGGCGCGAAAAGCCGATCCGGCCGAAAGAGGAAGAAAAATTGGCTAAGTGTTGCTCGGGACAAGTGGAACAAAATGCCCAACCGGCTAAATGAGCACAAAAAAAAAACGATTGGGACATCCGGGCCAAAAAGGCGTGAACCGCCGAACCGGTGAAAAAGGTCGAGTCATCCAAGGCAAAATGGGACAAGCGGGACAGATGGATTTGAACCGCCGAACCGGAAATCACCAAGGCGATCAAAAACAAAGCGGCCAAGTGGAACAAAATGCCGAACGGCCGAATCGGCCGAAATCAGTCAAGACAGAAGAGTCAAATGGGACATCCGGGACAAATGGAGCCGAAGGAGCCGAGGACCAATCAGATCATGACACGTGTCACGCTGTGGAAAAGTCAACGCTTTGGTCCGAAACTTCAAACGGCCATAACTTTTGACTCCGAGCTCCGATTTTGATAAAATTGACTTTCGAACGAGCACACGTCCTCTACGCCACAAAAACTGGATTTCTTATTTTTAATGAGGGTAGATATATTTAAATAAGGAAACGTGTTCGATCCAATCAAGCAATGCTCATTCCCGTCAAATGACAAGGTCTGCAAGCCCAAAAGAGCGCCCGCACTCGAGAAGACCATAACTTTTGCATTTCTCAACAAAATCGCACAAAATTGGTACCGTTGGAATCGTGGTTCCGAGTTCGATGCACAGAAATCAAGAAATTCTGGATTTGATCAGAAATTGATTGATTTTTTAAGAAACGTGGCCGGGTTCGAAATGTGTTGTATTTGTAGCTGGAGTGCAATTAAGAGGCATGGTCATCATTCTTTCTCTCACTGCAGCACATGGGACAGATGGGAGCCTTTTGCAAGTAATGTATACCCATTCCACTCAATTTAATGCCTCTTATAGGTGGTTGAAGGACAGATTTCGGGATTTCCATTTTCCCTTCTCTTTTCCTTCTCTTTTTTCTATAAATTGGAGTGATTGGGCTCATTGTAAAGAGAGAGAGTTTTGGGTAACAAAGCTCTGTCACAAAATTTCTTTGTAAAGCTTGATGTGTTGCAGGCCCTTGTAGTGGACTCCTTGCATGGTGATCCAGGCCCTTATCTTGTAATAGATTGAACTCGTGCATATCATGAAGCAATAAAATATCGGTTTGTGGATCTATCTTCCCTACCGTGTTTCCTTGCATTCTTCTTGCCTCTTTAATCTTTCTACAAGTATATTGTGTCTATTTATTATGTTCTTGTAGGAATTCATTATCATTGTGTGTGCTTGGAATATTGCTGTGAATGCATTTTGCTGGATTATGGTGAACTGTCATCACCTCTTCTAGTGTGCACTTTGCCTCTGTATTTCACACATTTGGAGATTACTCTCACACCCTCTTTTCTTGGTGTATCACCGCTTTAGTGTAGGCTTTCATTTTATGCATTCTCTCTCTCTGGTCCCTTGGAATTTTAGGTTAGAATAGCTAGTTTCTCCTGCATTAGAGTAGATTGTGGCAGGTAGTTTAGGAGCAAGAACCAACTTTCTCTGGAGGTCTATCTCAAGTAGCAAGTCCCACAACTTGGAGATAGTACCCATGTTATCCAATCACACTGGATGCTTAGAGTGATCAAACTAGAAATCTGATCAACATCCAGGGGTGCTGTGATTCGGTGATAACAGAGGATTCCATAGGTGTTACCTTGTCTTTTAGAAGAAGGGTTTTCTACATAAGGGTTACTGATTTAGGGAATGATATTTGAAGGAATTTTTCATGTAGGATTGGAGTTGCACATTTGATCATAACTAGGGAAAGGAGGAAAGAAAGAAGTTATAATAACCCAAAGGAAAAAGATGGCACCAAGGAAAGGATCAAATGTTCCACCAAAGAAGGGAAAGGAGAAGGAAAACCAAAGCGTTTCGACCAGTTTCAATGAAGAGTGGTACATAGAGATGCAATACCCAGATGGAGTATTTTTAGGTAAGGAATGGGTGTCTCATAAATGAAATATGGCCGTAAGTGATTATAACCATTGAACAATCACCATAGAAAAGGAGATGGTCTTAGAATTGGTTCACCCTACAGAAAATAGGACACCAAATGGGAAGTCTATTTATGATGACGAAGTAAAGGTTAAGATGGAAAAGGATGGGATTATGAAACTCTACAAGTTACCCTATTTTCAAAAAAATTGAGAAACTATACCAATGGTTGATGTTGTGTGTGCATGAAGATCACTTCTATTTCATAGGACAAAGAATGCAAATAACTCCTCACCTGATTTCAAAGTACACTAGTATTATCTACAAGGAGAGTCGCTAGATGACAACTTGTGTGACAAGGAGGCCATTAAGAAAATAGTTGAGGCATATGATTACTAGAAGGTTTCACATTACTTTAATATCTCTATAATCATCGAGCTTGTTATGAGGATGGTTGTGTTCTTAGTTACAAAGTTAAATGAGGAGGAGAGATGAACTGAGATAATCAAGATTTGGTTGAAATTTTACCTGCAAAATCTTGGAATGGACAATATACATCCTATTTAGCCTTTATCAGAGAGGAAATTCTACATGTTGATGTGACAGAAAAGAAAATTATGTTTGGTAACATTCTCCTCACCATTGTATTTTCAGAAATTGGGGTGCCCACTGGGCTGGATAATTTTTTTGGGAGTACCCGAATGAAGAGCATTCCTTATCAAGATATTTGAGGCTTACACTTGTAATACCATGATGGACACTCATAAGGCGTACTTGGAGAAATGGTATAAATAGATGCATGACGCATTCAAGGTAGAGTGAAGGATACCTAAGTGATTACCAATATTGGTAAATGGAGAGGTTGAATTGGCTATATACCAAAGACTTCTATATTGACAATTTTACCTTGACAGATGATACCAAGTGTCCTTGGTGTAAATTTCCATTCTCCTTCATAAAAAATACTTTCAAAGTACAAATCAATAGGTTCAAGAATCCAAAAAGCTTCATTTTGATATAGGTGTAGTTGATTAGGACTACCGCGAGATGCACTAGACATTGGTGTATCCTAAGAAGGTAACATATGTAGAAAAGTACATATCTCATGACGTACACATGGTGAAACTAGTGACATTACCTATTGTAGGTAGGACAACAACAAGGGTATATCTACAAATAAGGCCCAAGTTTGAGAAGGGTGCTTACGTTGAGGATGATGTATTAATCCCGAGAATACAATACCGAGAGGAATAAAATGGTAATAAAGAATAGAAAATGATAAGAGACTCTGAAAACCAAGGTACCAAGCATAAATAAAGTGTATACTATAGGGCATAGAATTCGGCATGGGCATAAGCACTTATGTTCACTAAAAGAAGTCCCATGCGAAGGAGAAGTCACTTGAGAAAGAGGAGTCACCTAGAAGGGATTTTTCCCCGAGTTAGAGGGATCTCTAGTTAAGAAGAAGTAGAAGGTGGTTGAGAGCTCGGATTTAGAGGAAACAAAGAGCGTGGAAGGCCACGAAACTAAAGAAGAAAATGAGGAGCGTGAAGGATATTAGAATCCTCTTGTGTACGATGCACAAAATTTTGATGAAGGAGGGAATGAAGAGAGGAATGAATATGAAGAGGGTGCACATGACAAAAGAGGAATTGAGGAGGTAAACATGCATGATAAAAACCTTGACCCTGACCGAGGAGCAGATAGATAACACTATAGAGAGGGAGGTGGCTGGTATTATCTAGCAAATATTGGAGCATGAGGTAGAGAAAAGCACCGATGAAGTGCTAAGGGGAACATAAGGAAAAATGATTGTGGAAAAAGAGTATGGGAGCATGGGTGGAGACCCAAAATTAGTAGTAAGCTTCCTAATGATAGCATGCATGGGTGGAAAGGGAATAGTAGCCACATAGGAGCACACCATGACTTATATATCAATGATCCAAGCAAGGTATTGTGTGTGAACTTATAAAGTATATTTTCCAAAGACCAAATCCTCGATTGGTCATATTTTGATGAAAAGAGTACGTACCCTCACATAAGAAAGATGTTGTCTTGGGCATTTGAGTTCCACATCAATGAGCCCGAGTTCGAGGTAAATAATGATGTGTTGATGAAGGCACTGGTCTTAAGGAATAAACCCTATCATGAATGCCAACATCTATCGATGAGAAAGTTTACAATGCGCTCAATAAAGTTTCGTAGAAGTGGATGAAATATGTTTTGGGAGAAATGATAGAATAAGAGCCTTGGAGGAGGAACTTGAGAAGAAGAATGGGATATCCTTGAGAGGGATAGGGAGATAAAGAAAAATTATTTGATCAATTCATAGTAAAGGCATGAGCTGAAGGATGAAAAGGTGAAGGTGCATGAGGTCCACAATAAGGTAGAGGATATTTAAAATGTCATTATCTTGAAGCACCCGAACCTGAATCCTCCTGAGTAGAAGTTTGAGTCACCATGCATTGCTTGGAAGACTTAGCATGCATACTCACTATGGAGAGGAAACCCCTTGCTTTAGAGTTGGCCACAGAATTTTTAGTGTGCCAGAAGGTGGAAGAGAAGGTGAAGATGGAGGAGACCATAACCCATTATACCAAGCTCCTTGCCTTAGTAAAAACCATGGCGCACATGGCCAAAGTTGTGTATGACAATTGTGGTGACAAGATCGAGTAGCTATTATTTTAGTAGCTACCCATGAGGTAGACCTGGAGGAGTTTCAGGAGAATAATAATGGTAATAAGGTAGAGAGGGATAGGATCCACATGGAAAAATAAAATAATTTCAAGGCCTTCAAATGTTAAGGGTTTCAATCAAAAATAAGGTGAAAGAGTTAGACCCTAGGTTACTAAAATGATGGACGTGGTAGGTGACCTTAGCAGGTAGATGGAAAACATTGTGGATATGTTGAAGGCTAAGGGTGAAGAGTTGAAATATGATGAATTCAAAGTCTAATAGGATATATGATCCAACACGTAGAGAGTGAGGTCGATGCCTAGAATAAGATCAAGGCCATTGTGACAAAGGACCTCCCTATACTTGTACAATAGTAACATGATCCTTCTATTCTCCCATTCTTTATTCAATAACAGATTCTTTCATCCCTCCTATTATTTATTCTTTGGCGAAAGAGCAGATTGTTTCTAAGGATGGACAACATGCGTAGTGTGGGGTAATGTTGGCCCTAAATTGACTAAGTCCCAAGGAAGAAGGTGCATGCATGTAAGATAAGCAAGAGGAAGGTGCTCAGGGAAAAGTTCACAAGGAAAGGGTTTAAGATGGAACTAGGGAATGTGAAATCATAACAAGGGTTTAAGGACTTAGCCACATTTTGAAGGTGGTATCATAGGAGAAACACGTGAAATATTGAGTAGGTGTGAGGAATGGATAAGGTGTTATTGGTATCCAGATTTAATCTCCTTCACACCTTGAAAAGCATCATGAACTTGCACAAGACACTCAAGGATAGATAGATGGTTTGTATGTCATTTAGAGGTGGGGATCAAACCTATTTTCTTGTTTGCATTCAACATTTGAGGAAGTGGATAGCACCTTCATAAGGGTTTTGATCTAACCCTCACTATTTTAGGTTGTGCCTATCAACCAAGGCAAGAGAACCTATATTACAACCTTTGATGGTAAAGGAGGTAGAGATATCCTTGTGTTTTTCATATGACATGAAAGAGGCCTTGTGAAAACATGATCAAGTATCCATTATCCAAACTCAAAGGAGTTGTCACTACTAAATGATGGAAATGTTCTTCAAAACAAGGCTAGGGATGCTAAAGACATGATAAAACCCTGATATGCTTTGTGCATTTTTGTGAAAGGATTGAGTTCTTTTGTTGATACACAATGCAATGTAGGAGTAGTATGGGTAGGATGAATTAGTTTGAATGAAATTATGATGGGAGAAGTTTAGACAAGACAAGATAAGGAATTACCGACTTATTTGGGAACCTTTACAAAATAATTACAACACCTAAACAATAGGGATGTTTCAATGAGTTTGAAGTACTCTTTCAACCAAGATGTGTGCAAAAATGGAGGCCCAAATCTGCACTATTCCACACAAAATTTGATAACCTACCACAAAATCTTGAAGCAAAATATCAATGAAGCATATAGAAACCCTTATTTGATCATGACCTGAGGTACACCCAAAGGTTTACAAACACCCTCAATATTCAAGGAAGGTAAGATGAATTTAAATCTATTTGTCTTCACTCAAATGAATGCTCTTCGAATGAAATATCAGCAGATGCCTTTGAACCCTCTACAAGAAATGAGACCATGTATGATCAAAAGAGATCCCAAACACAAGATTGCAACATGAGCATGAAACACAAATTGAAAACATACTGAAATACAAGTGTATGCAAGTTTTGCCAAGAGATAAAACCAGTCAATCCATAAATTTGATCAAATACACCAGCAAGGGAATGTTATTAAGACAATCTCAAAGCTTGTTGATGGATTTACATCTGAAACCAACTCAACATGATGAAAATTTAATGCAAGAAGGAATTAAAAATGGCTCTCAGGTAGTTTCTCCAAAAGAAATGGACTACTTCCAGTTTTCCTCTTGAAAATTCTTCTCTCTTTCTCCAAAAATCCCAATAGACCCACAAAAATGCTTCAAAATTACAACTTATACCCTATGACAGCTTGGATCCTTGCATCCCAAGCAAAGAATATGCTAAAGGGATCAAATTTGTTACAAAACTCTCATCCATTTCATGAAAATGACATCAAACTCGTAAAACAACTCGCAAAAATCCAGGATGCACAAAAACAATAAAATATTACATGAGCTCGGATATTTATCCACCCCAGTGGTCACGTTTTTGTCATGCCAACATGCTAAGATGCATTTGTAATCATTTTCCACATTTTTCCTCATCATTTTTAACTCTCGCCACTTTAATTTTTACTTTTCACATTTTTACACAGTGAGAAAAACATTTCTTGAAAAACACTATAAAGCACCGAATTATCTCAAATGAATGATGACATTGCATTCAGAAGGATGAGGGGATGTGAATTCATATAAAATTTCATGTGATTTGGTGAAGAAATGACAACTCCAAGCTTCATGGATTTTCCATGGCACCCAAAAAACAAAATTGCACACAAAGAACCGTTGATTCAAAAATCAACTTTTAATGTCAGCCCTCCAAGTGTCAAAGATATTCCCCTTTTCACCCCTTGGATAAGGTGGGACACATGTCCAAAAACCATTGATCGGGCCCCACCAATCAAAAATTACATTTGCGGCCTTTTTAAACCTCTCAAAATTTTGAAAATTTTCCCACTTGCCCCCTGGACCCGTCATGTGTCCCTAGGTGGGCCCCACAAAAATCACGGGCCAAAATAATAAAATTTGCTCCTTTTTTGAGAAAAGGAAAATTTCCTCAAAAACCTCCACGGGCCCAAACACCTCGCTACTTCTTCCACTCGTCTCCTTCCCATTCATGTGAGCCGACCTTCCTATTCTTCCTTCATTCCTCCGTGAGCACAAAATCCTTTACGGGCCGTGCTCTCCCTTTTGCCCTTTTGGAATAGGCCATGTGTCACCCCCTAATTGGCCATGGGGGGGACACCTCCAAATTTTCCACGGATCAATTTTTCACTTCGAGATTCTTTGCCAAAAAATTTTGCAAACTTTTCCACTTTCTCTCCACGCTCCAAACCTCCACCAAATTTTGGACACGTGTCCTCCTCTAATTGGACATGGGCCTTCGAGAATTTTTTTATTTTTACCATTTGAAATTGAAAAACTTCAAAACTATCACAAACTCCGCATGGATCCATTATACCCTTTTGGACACATGTCACTTTGTGATTTGCATGGAGATTCGGCTCAAATTTTAACTTTGAAATTTTGCCTCCAAAGGCAAAAATCCAAAAACATGCACAACCCCGCTCCTCCCTTGGCTCCCTTAGACACGTGTCCTCTTCCTATTGGATGCAGGATCATGGGCCAAATTTTAACTTTAACATTTTGAAGTTAAAAACTTCAAAATTTTCACAAACTCCACCCTTCCATGCTAACTTTCTTGGACATGTGTCCATTTCTTATTGGAGACAGGCCTTTGAGTCAAAATTTTCCCTTGATGCCTTGAGCCAAAAATAAAAATAAAAATTCCAAGTCCTCCGCCATCTGCCTGACCTTCCTGTGCCACGTGTCACCTTCCAATTCGTTATGGCCATCGGGCAAAAAATTGATTTTGAGAAATTGGCAAAAATGAAGGCAAAATTCCTAAGTGTGACCCACCACCCACTGATCCTCCAACCAATCACATTGTGCCACGTAGGCACTTTACTGTAGTAATGCGGAGCCACGGATAAAAATTTTTTTTGCCAATTGTCAAAAAGTGACAAGTTATAACATTTTCCTGCACATCCTCGGCTAATAGGAGCCTGCCACGTTAGCAATATGTTGTGATGACGAATTTGACGGGTAGAATATGCCCATATGACCGTCAATATGTCAAAAAATGTAGAAGATGCCCTAGAAATCGAAAAATTTGACAAGGAGGGTAGATTTCTTCATCTCAAACCAACTGAATCATTTTTTGACATCATTTGTGACCTTGGGATTGGGGAAATACTTGCACAAATTCAGGATTTGATCAATTTTGAGTTCTTTCACGATTTGACAAAGGAGAAATGATACATCCCATAAAAATGAAGAAATTAGGGCACAAATGGGGAAAACATTGATTTTGTTTCAGATCAGGGAAAAATAATAACTTAGGCATTTTCAAAGGTATTCAATTAGGGTAATACAAACGTAGACCATGAAATCAAAAAATGAAACGTTTGTGAGAAAATTTGGTCATTAAAAATCAAGGCACATTATGAAAACTCAATAATGGTACCAACATTGGCTCTTTCTTGGGGATGGGCACTCCCAGTGAGTGCCACAAGAACAAAACGTAGACCAAGTGCCAAAAATCCATTGGGCAAGGAGTCAAAACACAAAGACAACCCAAAAACTAGAATTACCATAAAAAACAGATTGAGAAAACCACACCAAAAATGGTTGCCAAGGACAAAAGGTCAAACCACGAGCCAACAACAACATAAGAAAAAAAAAAAACAAGGACTATACAAAATGTAAAACTTGTGCATACCTCACATGGGGATTTAATCTAAGAAATGTTTCAAATGTCTGCCATTAATAGGTAGCTCCAAAAATCCCCATCCAAATCCTTGAGAAAAATGTATTTTCTGTAATCCCGATATCAATGGCATAAGGGCCCATCCATAGAGCATCAAAATTTCCATGCTTGCCCTTGTCTTTATGCCTACTATCCCACAGCAAAACCAAATCTCCAACATTGAAGGCTCTAGGAGTGACTTTCTTGTCAAACAACTTCTTCAATTTCTCCCTAAATCTGACATGCCTTTGATGAGAGGCTCTCCTTTCTTCATCCAACTCAATGATCTAATTGATTCTTAATTCATATGGGCCATGTTCTTGATCTTCCAACTGTTGGGTAAACTGAAAAGTGGATAATTGCAGGTGCAAGGGCAACAATGCTTGAGTTCCATACACCAATTCAAATGGACTTTTACCAGTTGCTCTTTTTGGAGTTATTCTATCAGCCCAAACTATAAATTTCAATTACTCTCCCCACTTCTTCTTGTTGATTTCCAAGGTCTTTCTAATAATCTTGAGCAAGTTCTTGTTACTAGACTTAGCTTGCCCATTACCTTGTGGATTGTAGTTTGAAGAATAAGTTAGATTTATCCCATATTCATTGCACATTGCCATCAAAGGCTTGGATCTAAAACACATGGCATTATCAGATACAATCTTAACTGGAACTCCAAATCTGCATATGATATGATTTAATAAGAAATCCATTACCACTTGGTGTGTTTCCTTTCTAGATGGAATTGCCTCAACCCACTTTGTGAAATAATCAGTTGCTACAAGGATCCATTTATGACCAGCACTAGAAGGATTTGGAATCTCACCAATGAAATCCATTCCCCATTGTTTGAAAGGAGTTTCAATTGATACAGATGTAAAGGAAGGGAGCCCGAAGCTTTCAAATTTTTTGAGAAACATTGGCAACTATCACACTTTATAACCAAATTGGGTTGCATCTTTAAAAAGATTAGGCCACCAATAACTAGCTCTTAAATTCTTATGTGCTATCACTCTCCTAGAAAAATGTCCTTCACAAACTCCCCATGGAATTCATCAATCAACTTGGGAGATTCATCTTTAGTTATGCATTTTAAGAGGACACCTTCGGGTTCTTCCAAGCCACCCAAGGTCTGCGTTATGATATATTTCGAGAAGCCAGATTTGAGGGCTCTTTTTCTGATTTTTATTCAAGTGACTAGGAAAACATAGGTTCCTGAGGTAAAATATCACATCTTTGTACCACTTAGAATTCATCAATTTCTCAAGGTCCTGTCCCTCTCTTCCTCTAGCCGATTCACTTCTACATTTTGCAAATTACTCTCAAACATGAGCTTGGCAAGACCCAAACCTCTCGACCAACTTTGTTGTTTGGATATCCATATCATACTCTTGTAATTTTTTTGACCCATCTACATCTCTTTCTTGATATCTCCATGTCCGATAATATGTCTTTAACCATGGTGTGGGGAACATAAGCAACAACCTTTGAACTCAAAATATAAGGCCTAAAATCTTTGTTGCTTTCACTAATGCAAATGCTTGTTTTTCCATGATTGTATACTTCAATTCAGCTGCTTGTAAAGCCTTGCTAAAGAAGGCAATAGGCCTCTCAGCTCCATTCTCATCCTTTTGTAACAAAACTGAAGCAATAGTAAATTCAGATGCAAAAGAGAAGATTTGGAAAGGCATCTTATAGTTTGGAGCTGCTAAAACAGTGCATGCTTAAGTGCATCCTTTATTCCTTCAAAATCTTGAATGGCATCCTCCTCCCACTTGATAACTTGATCCTTTCTTAGCATGCTTGTGATTGGAAGAGTTAGCTCAACAAAATTAGAAACAAAACTTCTAATGAAATTGATTTGGCCAAAGAAAGATTGAATACCTTTCTTGGGTCTTGGAATGGGCACTTTGTTGATTGCTTCCACTCTCTCGGGGTCTATCATAACACCTTCTTTGGAAACAATATGCCCTAACAGCTTGGTCTTTTACACACCAAAATGACACTTCTTTGGATTAAGAGAAATTCCATACTCTCTACATATAATCAAAATTTTCTCTAGGTGCTACAAATGGTCTCTCGCTTTGTCTTGAAAAAATAGTCACATCATCTTGGTAAACTGCAATAAGTTCATTGATATAACCAACAAAGGAAACATCCATTGCCATTTGAAAAGTATCACCATAATTCATCAATCCAAAAGGCATTCTTACAAAAACATAAGTCCCCCAAGGAGTAGTGAAGGTTGTCTTAAGTCTTTCTGATTCTTTAACAACTACTTGATTGTATCCTGAGAAACCATCCAAAGTAGAAAGCATTTCTGACCATGTTACAAGCTACAACATATTCTCCATGTTTGGCAAGGGGTATTTTTCCTTCATAGATGCTTTGTTTAGATTCCTAAAATCCACACAAAGTCTGATATCACCATTCTTCTTTCTAACTAGCACAAGGTTTGCCACCCAAGATGAGTATCTAGTAGGCTGAATGATGCCACCATCTCTCAATTTATTCAACTCTTCTTGCATTTTCATGGAAATAAGTGGATTGATAGGCCTTTGTCTTTGTCTAAATGGCTTAGTCTTGGCCTCAAGAGGAATCTCATGCTGAAATAAATCTTCTCTATATGCCTTCAACTCTGAATAAGACCAAGCAAGGAAGTCTTGATATTTCTTTAAAAGTTGGGCATAGGACTATTTTTCCTCTTTGTTAAGATGGCTGCCCAACTAGATCTTCCTTGGTTTATCCTTGGTTCCCAAGTTGTGCTCTTCCACATCCCTTGAAGAAAACATGTTTCTATTAATGATACAATCAACATTGTTAAAATTGGATTCAAGTGCAACAAGACCTTTGGGAATGGTGTTTGTTTTCAATTGATAATATCCTTGTCAAAAAAAGTTTCTTTACCTTCATTCATGCATACCATTGGTTCCCAATCAATATTCTAACCAGAAAACTCACCTTTGCATTGTAAGAATCTCAATACTTGTGCATCCTCAAAAATATGCCAATGTTTCACATTATCCGGACAACCTGCCTTGTTAGCACTTCAATATCATATTCACAAAAACGTGAAATGGTGCAATTGTC
The DNA here is from genome assembly GCA_018340775.1 of Taxus wallichiana var. yunnanensis. Lineage (NCBI taxonomy): Eukaryota > Viridiplantae > Streptophyta > Pinopsida > Cupressales > Taxaceae > Taxus > Taxus wallichiana. Next base: position 800,834,953 of record CM031244.1, on the reverse strand, counting down.
AAATCTAGAACCAAGGACATCCAAATTATCAGCATCAACATTAATACTTCTATCATGGTAAACAATGTTAAAGGAATCAAACATTTCAATCAAGTCCCAAACAACATGCTTATATTGTTTCATACGCTGATTTTTTGTATCATACAACTTTCTTACTTGCTTGAAAACCAAGTAAGAACTCTGAATCTCCTTTAGCAAAAGTATCCTTTACTCCATACTTACATGCAATCCTTAATCCCAATAATAATTCCTCATACTTAGCAATGTTGTTAGTGCATTCAAAATTGAGCTTGAAAGAGAAAGGAAATTCTTCCAAACTAGGAGAAACCAACACTATACCAACACCATTTATAACTTTGGAGCAAGCTCCATCAAATAGTAATGTCCAAGGAGAACCTATCATATCAATGCATTCTGATTTTTCCATCTTGTTCTCTTTTCCATCAGCAAAACCAATGAAGTTGTCAACATCCACATCAGCAAATGACACTTCATAAGAATCATTGTTGGGATCTTCAATCAAGTGTAACATCTTCTTTTCACCATAGAGTTTTGACAAGGCTTCCCTCAATGGGAATGGTGGAAAATACATGTCCATTTGAACACTACCACCAACACTTGCAGCCCATTTTCTTAACAAAATCATACCCCATTTGGCAGGGTAATCAACAATTACAACATCAAGTTTTAAATTCTTACCTAGATAGGCTGTAAGTTGCACTACTAAACCTTTCACACAACCAACAACTAGCACTTCCCTTGAATCCATGGCTGTACACTTCCCATATGATACTATCACTTTGATATCCAACTCATTCATGAATTCTAGAGGCATGAAATTACATGATGCACCGAATCAAACATGCAATTGTGAAGCAACCTATATTTTATGAGAAAAGTTGTGAAAAATGGATCAACATTCAATTGGGAATCAACCAAGGATGTCCCCAAGTATACTTCAGGTGCCTCTCCAAGATCTTCCATTAGTGGTGGTGTTTCAAGGCTAGCAATGCTTTGAAGAGGATTCTCAACAACATTTACACTTCTTCTTGGAGTAATCTTTTCTTCTTTCAATCCCAAGTACTCAAACGCTCTCTTCTTATGCTCAGGAATCCTAATAAATTCAATAATTGGAACACTCACCTTAATTTGGATCAAAACTTGGGCTATATCATATGGAACATTCTTCGGAAAGAAAACATTGGAAGGGAAACAAGAAGGTTCATCGATGGAGAAGTATTCTTGGTATCCTAGGAATGAAGAGGGCTGATATTTTTGCTTGGGACAAAGGGGTTCTTGGCAATTGTTTCTTTTCTAGGATTATCTTTGGGAATGCTTGTGAGCAAGGGTGTCTTTGGCTTGGCTTGAGGACCATATCCTCTAACAACTTTACTTCTAGTATTGTACTCTTTCTCTTGACCAACCACAACATTCATTAACAATTGTCTATCTTCCTCCAAAGGAATACCACCATCATACTTCTTGATCATTAAAGCCCTTAGATATTCAAAGTCATTATTAGGAATTTCAAAGGCCTGAACTACATCTACATCATGAGTTTGAGGAAGAGAAATAAATGGTACCCTCTTTATGCAATCCCAAAAGGTTGTAGTAGTCCTTACAATTATCACATCTGTTGATGTTGCTACCTGTCATTGTGAGCCTAAAAATATTCCCATCATACAAATTTCATCATCTAATTTATTCTCATTATCATCATCAATATCTTGCTGGTCCATTTCACATGGAGGATGAGGAAGAAAACATTTATAACACCAATCAATATCAGAAATTTCTTGAACAAGAGCAACTCTCTTACAAAAGGGTCAGGCACCACTCTATTTTCACGTGCTTGGGGTTGTCTATTTACAAATCCAACAGGCCCTTTACCTCTATCATCTTGTCTTTGATCACCCCTAGTATGATTGCCAAATCTATCATGGTTTTGAGTTCTTTCTGTCCTTGTGAACTTTTCCCAATTCCCTTCTCATCCTGGCTAATTTGTAAGAAATTTCTTTGATGTTCCCTCACAAAGTCTTGACAACATCTTCCAAATCAGCACCCTTGCTAGCTTGAGGCTTCTCAGGGTTTATCAGCTTCACACCATCCCTCTTAAATGGTTTACCAATAGCTTTAATATTATTTTCAATTTGAAGTGCCATGGTGAAAGCTTGCCTCAAGTTTGTAGGATTTTTGTCTCTCAAGTAATAGGCTGCCTTTTTATCAAATGCATCTGCATATTTGATCAAGAAAGATTCATCACAAGGCCTCAAAATGACAGGCAACCTTCTCAATGTTTTATTAAATCTTGTATTAAAATCATGAACGGTCTCATTAGGGTTCTTCTTGATGTTCTCAAACTCAGATAGAAGGAACCTTGGATCTGTTTTGTCTCCATATTGTAATTTGAATGCATTACTCATCTCTACCCATGAGTCAATAGAGTTATCAGGAAGAGCTTTGTACCAATCCCTTGCATCTTCCTCAAGTGTATGAATAAACAACTTAATATACACATCCTCAAATTCTATCTCAAAGTCTTCCATCATGTTAACAAAGAGTTTGAGATGCTGATCTCCAGTAATGGCATTGTTACCTTGGAATTTTGGTAACCTATTTCTCACATCTTGTGGGACAACATTTGGATAACCATCCATTCCTTCAAAATTTATAGGACCAAAGGTGTTAACAACAAATGGAGGTCTAGGTTGAGCCATATTGTTTGGTGGGGTTGATCTTGGAGGTGAAACAAGATGGTTAGGAGTAGTAATGGGTCTGATTGGAATAGATGAGTGATCTTTAAAATGACAACCCCCAAAAGGCTCTCTCTTGATAAACTTTAGAAAACTTAGAAACCACAGAGCAGATTTAGGAGAAAGTTTTTTAAATACACAAGAAGGTCCCTCACCTAATGGAGAATGAAAATCAGCAAGAAAATTGTCTTAATCGAATCTACTTGAAGAATAATTATAATATTCAATAACATGCTTCTCTCCTTCAAATTAAACTATGGGGATCTCTTTTCTTGCAACCAAATCACCAACCACTTTCCACACTCTTCTTCCTTCTAGTTATGAGCTTCTTGATTCAATGAGAAACTTCTTAGAGGAGTCCTTGGTAAGAGGGATCTCCTTCCTCCAAGCTTGACAAATTTAAACAACAAGTTTCAAATGATAGAAATGTGTAAGACAACTGGTATTTCAAGATCCAAACAACATGGAGTTACCACTAAGGATTTCCACCTTAGTTGTACAAGAAAGAACTAAAATATTCTATCAAATGTATGCTATGACTGAAAAATTCCAAGGGTTTACAATTCAGATCTTTTCTTCTTAATTCAACCAAAAACAATGCATCCAAATCATATAAACTACTAATAAATGAGAAGAGCAAGCTGAGCTTGAAATATTTTCTACCCAAAACATGCAGATATGAAGTATGAAATGATATCTCAAGAATGTAACAGCTCAAATAATTGATCACACAAATGCTCAAACCTTTCAAACACTTCAAAACCACCAAGAAATTCCAAGAAGTCCCCGGCAATGGCGCCACTCGGGTGTTGGTATCCAGATTTAATCTCCTTCACAACTTGAACAACATCATGAACTTGCACAAGACACTCAAGGATAGATAGATGGTTTGTATGTCATTTGTAGAGTCAGGATCACACCTATCTGCTTGTTTGCATTCAAGATTTGAGGAAGTGGATAGCACCTTCATAAGGGTTTTGATCTAACCCTCACTATTTTAGGTTGTGCCTATCAACCAAGGCAAGAGAACCTATATTGCAGCCCTTGTATGGTAAAGGAGGTAGAGATATCCTTGTGTTTTGCATATGACATGAAAGAGGCCTTGTGAAAACATGATCAAGTATCCATTATCCAAACTCAAAGGAGTTGTCACTACTAAATGATGGAAATGTTCTTCAAAACAAGGCTAGGGCTGCTAAAGACATGATAAAACCCTGATATGCTTTGTGCATTTTTGTGAAAGGATTGAGTTCTTTTGTTGATACACAATGCAATGTAGGGGTAGTATGGGTAGGATGAATTAGTTTGAATGAAATTATGATGGGAGAAGTTTAGACAAGACAAGATAAGGAATTACCAACTTCTTTGGGAACCTTTGCAAAAGAATTACAACACCTAAATAACAGAGATGTTTCAATGAGTTTGAAGTACTCTTTCAACCAGGATGTGTGCACAAATGGAGGCCCAAATCTGCACTATTCCACACAAAATTTGATAACCTGCCACAAAATCTTGAAGCAAAATATCAATGAAGCATATAGAAACCCTTATTTGATCATGACTTGAGGTACACCCAAAGGTTTACAAACACCCTCAATATTCAAGGAAGGTAAGATGAATTTAAATCTATTTATCTTCACTCAAATGAATGCTCTTCTAAATGAAAGATTGTAGATGCCTTCAAACCCTCTACAAGAAATGAGACCATGTATGATCAAAAGAGATCCCAAACACAAGATTGCAACATGAGCATGAAACACAAATTGAAAACATACTGAAATACAAGTGTATGCATGTTTTACCAAGAGATAAAACCAGTCAATCCATAAATTTGATCAAATACACCAGTAAGGGAATGTTATTAAGATAATCTCAAAGCTTTTGATGGATTTAAAGCTGAAACCAACTCAACATGATGAAAATTTGATGCAAGAAGGAATTAAAAATGGCTCTTAGGTAGTTTCTCGAAAAGAAATGGACTACTTCCAGTTTTCCTCCTGAAAATTATTCTCTCTTTCTCCAAAAATCCCAATAGACCCAAAAAAATGCTTCAAAATTACAACTTATACCCTATGCCAGCTTAGATCCTTGCATCCCAAGAAAATAATATGCTCAAGGGATCAAATTTGTTACAAAACTCTCATCCATTTCATGAAAATGACATCAAATTGTAAAACAACTCGCAAAATGCCAGGGATGCACAAAAACAATAAAATATTACATGAGCTCGGATCCTTATCCACCCCAGGGTCACATTTTTGTCATTCCAACATGCCAGCATGCATTTGTAATCATTTTCCACCTTTTTCCCTCATCATTTTAACTCTGCAACTTTAATTTTTTACTTTTCACATTTTTACACGGGTTGAGAAAATCATTTCTTGAAAAACACTATAAGGCACCGAATTAGCTCAAATGAATGATGCCATTACATTCAGAAGACTGAGGGATGTGAATTCATATAAAATTTCATGTGATTTGGTGAAGAAATGACAACTCCAAGTTTAATGGATTTTCCATGGCACCCAAAAAACAAAATTACACAGCAACCGTAGATTCAAAAATCAACTTTTAATGTCAGCCCTCCACATTTCAAAGATATTCCCATTTTTGCCCCTTGGATAAGGTAGGACACATGTCCAAAAACCACTGGATTGGGCCTCACCAATCAAAAATTACATTCGTGGCCTTTTTAAACCTCCGAATTTTTTTGAAAATTTTCCCCGCTTGCCCCCTGGACCCATCACGTGTCCTTAGGTGGGACCCACAAAAATCACGGGCCAAAATAATAAGATTTGCTCCTTTTTTGAGAAAAGGAAAATTTCCTCAAAAACCTCCACGGGCCCAAAACCCTACTTCTTCTGCCACGTGTCTCCTTCCCATTCAATGTAGAGCCGACCTTCCTATTCTTCTTTCATTCCTCCGCGAGCACAAAATCCTTTGCGGGCCCGCGCTCTCCCTTTTTCCCTTTTGGAATAGGCCATGTGTCACCCCCTAATTGGCTATGGGGGACACCTCCAAATTTTCCATGGATCAATTTTTCACTTTGAGATTTTTTGCCAAAATTTTGCAAACTTTCCCACTTTCTCTCCGTGCTCCAAACCTCCACCAAATTGTGGACACGTGTCCTCCTCTTATTGGATACGGGCCTTCGAGAAATTTTTTGATTTTTACCCTTTGAAATTGAAAAACTTCAAAACTATCACAAACTCCGTGGATCCATTATACCCTTTTGGACACATGTCACTTCATGATTTGCACGGAGATCTGGCTCAAATTTTAACTTTGAAATTTTTCCTCCAAAGGAAAAAATCCAAAAACATGCACAACCCCGCTCCTCCCTTGGCTCCCCTAGACACGTGTCCTCTTCCTATTGGATGCGGGCTCGTAGGCCAAATTTTAACTTTAACATTTTGAAGTTAAAAACTTCAAATTTTTCACAAACTCGCCCCTCCATGCTAACTTTCTTGGACACGTGTCCATTTCTTATTGGAGGCGGGCCTTTGAGTCAAAATTTTCCCTTGACACCTTGAGCCAAAAAAAACAATTTTTTTCCAAGTCCACCACCATCCACCTAACCTTCCTACTCCACGTGTCACCTTCCAATTCATTACGGTCCATCCGACAAAAAAATTGATTTTTAGAAATTAGTAAAAATGAAGGCAAAATTCCTAAGTGTGACCCGCCACCCACCGATCCTCCAGCCAATCACATTGTGCCATGTAGGCACTTTACCGTAGTAATGCGGAGCCACGAGATAAAAAATTTTTTTTTTGCCAATTGTCAAAAAGTGACAAGTTATAACATTTTCCTACACATCCTTGGCTAATAGGAGCCTACCACATTAGCAAGAATGTGTCATGATGATGAATTTGACGGGTATAATACACCCATATGACCGTCAATACATCAAAAATGCAGAAGATGCCCTAGAAATTGAAAATTTTGACAAGGAGGGTAGATTTCTTCATCTCGAACCAACTGAATCATTTTTGACATCATTTGCGACCTTGGGATTGGGGAAATACTTGCATGAATTTAGGATTTGATCAATTTTGAGTTCTTTCACGATTTGACAAAGGAGAAATGATACAACCCATAAAAATGAAGAAATTAGGGCACAAATGGGGGAAAACATGGATTTTGTTTCAGATCAGGGCAAAATAATAACAACTTAGGCATTTTCAAAGGTATTCAATTGGGGAATATGAACTGTAGACCACGAAATCAAAAAATGAAATGTTTGTGAGAAAATTTGGTCATGAAAAATCAAGGCACATTATGAAAACTCAATAATGGGACCAACGGGTGCTATCTTGGAGCCTTAGAGGTCAAGAAAAGAATATTCCATGTAGGGAATATTCCTAGGGGAGATCATTACAGTTAATGGAGGCCTTTGTAAGCAAGAAAAACACTCAAGTATGAAGGACCACACTTCCACTTGGCATGTGATATGCTCATGAGAGAAGCTATAATGGTGTATCCAAATTCTATTTAAAGAAGTGCTTGGGTCCAAGATGAAGAGGAGAAAAGAGGCAACGAAGTGATGTAAGAATGCTTGGTGATGTCAGGGTTTGTAGTTCTTAGTGATAGGAAATATGGGAAAGAATGTTAGGCATATATGTATGTGCTTGGGCCTGTAACAAGGGTTGTAATGGGAAAGCATAGCTAGGATCTCTATTCGAGTAGTTTTGTATGGCTAGATCTATATTCCTTGATGTATATGGTCTGAGATGAACCCTTTTATGATGTAAGATGGCTACTGTGGATGTTTATAAATCAATATATGAAGCTCTATTATGGATATATTTGTTTATGGGTATAACCCTTATGTTATTCATGTTATTATGGATTAGATCTAGTTCCTTTATGCTATTTACAATGCTTATTTCCATTTATGATGCACCTGTGCTTGGATCTAGTGTCTATACTTTATGTTTCTGAGTAAATGAATGCATTTTTGATTCTACAACCCATCCTCCATTAATGGTGGATCATTCTCACAAAGCTCACATAAAGGAGGGGCTCGACGCCTACGCACGCATCGAGTGAGTGTCCAAAGGCACACTAGGTGATAAGTGTTTTACAAGCATGCATGGGGTGGAAAGAAGGTATATGAAGAAATGATTACAAATCACTATGATGATCCATTGATGGCATTAAGAGTAATGAGGGTTAATCTCTCCAAAGAGATCCAAACCCCATTAAGAGAAGTGTTAGGATAAAATATTAATTATGCATTATATGATTTATTATTTATTTTATTTTATTAATTGAATAATCATATTATATGGTTATATTATAAACCATAAAATAATTGTAAGTTGTTATATGGTTTTAAACCATACTTGTCTTTTTGTTTCACAGGGATAATTGTTACATTTATTATAACAATGTATATGCTTCCCGGATGTATTATTGGAAGCAGTTGTAAGTATGGTTTTACCTGTGCAACATATTTGTTTGTCTACACATTGCTGTCCAATATGTATAAATATTGCAGCACTCCATTGTAATGGTTGATCAATTTCACATTAATAAATTATACAGGCTTCCGTCCCTGTTTGTGAAATTACATTTGGTACCAGAGTGAGAATCTGGACCTGTGAAGGAGTGGAAAGAGAATGCAGCAGAGATAGAGAAGATTGGAGAAGAGTATGCAGCAATAGAGAGCCTGTGTAGCCTCCTGCAACCTCCCAGCCTCATCTCTGCCTTCCCACATCCCCCAGTTCATTCCAGGTGTTTGGAACGCAATTTTTTTGCACTGGTGCACTCAACACTAGGCAAAAATTTGTTGCAGGCTGCTATATTTGGAGGTCTATGCATTTGTTCTTCCAAGACCAAGCTAGGCCGACCCATTGCTCTGTCCACCAAGCCGGAGAGCAAAGTGTTGTTCGATGACCAGTTAGAACATTCACTTGTACAAGCTTTGAAAAGCTTACGCCGATGAGACTGGGGCACCTATCACTGGATGTTTTCTTGTCTCTTTTTACAAGATCTTAACTCTGGAAGTTTTGATCCGAATAAAAAATCGAAGCAGCTCAACCTCACACATAGTTTACACATTTTTGTAGACCTCTTGGAGATCCCTGCATCCTCATGTGCACAAACCATGGCCTACACAAACCAACAGAAGAAAGCAACGCCATTTCTCCATCTCTAGTCGAACCTGCGTGCAAAGAGATATAAGCCGCATGCACAAAGATATAAGTGAGCAAGTATCAAGAAAAATAGGCGTGGAAACTCCAGGGACCTGGCCTGCACAAACCAACACAAGAAAACCTGCGTGTGCAAAGCAAGTATCAAGAAAAAAATGCATGGAAACTCCAGGGACCTGGCCTGCACAAACCAAAACAAAAGGAGGCGGCAACATTAAAAAAGGGAGAAAAGCAGCGAAATAGAGGAGAAGCGGCTACAAAAATGATGTTTCAGATCCGCTTCAAGTGGAAAACCTAATCAAAACTAGCTCCATGCAAGCGCCACGTGAGCCTCCACTCTGCCAGGTCGTGTTTTTAAAAAGGTTAGCTCCTTCTCTATTTTCATTAAATAGTATTTCCTTCATATCATATCACAAGCGCTCATGTGAGCCAAGTTGGATAGTGAAAGCGCCTTGGGAATGAGAGGTGTGGGGTTCGAATCCTGCCCCAACACACAAAAAATCATTTTTTGAAATTTAGCGGCATATTTGGCAAATTTACCAAATTTAGTGGAAAATTTTGAAGTTAGTTATAACTAACTAAATTTAGCGAAGGAATCCCTAATTTAGGGTAAAAAAATTTTTTTCTCCCATTTGGTCTGGTTTTTTCATTTCGGACATTTTTACAAAAGGAGACCCATCTAAAAATTGCATTTTCAGCTATTTTTTTGCAATTTTTAGCATTTTGGGTCATATTGGGCTCAGGAGGCCACCAGACCCGCAAAACAAAAATTTTTGCCTGCCATTCAAATTTTCTAGTTTTTTGAATGTAAATTGTATACTGTTGTATATTGTACTAATTTGTAGGTTTCCATAGTCAACTAAAAACTTTGTAACTGCTAAAAACCGGCAGAATTGTAATAAAAAACAATAAAAAAATTGGTTTTGTAACACTCACGAGATCCTAGATCTCATTCGCAGTGTTCGGTATATACGGTGCCTCTGGGAAGCACTTACAGTAAAGCCATCGCGACTACTACTGCACTTAACACCTAATATAGCTGCAACAATGTCGTCTAGGCATCATCCCTTTAAATCGATGGGGAGTAATAAGGTCACAATGCACACACTATGAACCATCCCATCCGTCTGTGAACGATTGCACGACATAAATCCAGACTGAGAAATTATCCAAGTATATAGCAAAGTTATGTGCACGTATGAGGATATTTCTTTGAGCCAGTGTCAATAATCACACAGACCCCATCAGTACTGTCTTGGTACCACGTATTGAATTCTTTCACGTACGTTAACGCCTCTTTCACGTACCACCGGGTATATAGAAAGGGTGAGCTTCTTCCACGTACCGACGGGTATATCGGAAGGGTGCATATATAGAAAGGTTCGGTATATCGACTAATGGTATATAGATTGGGAGACCTAATACCTGGAGTGATAAGAGCCAAACCCCATCAGCGATCTCTGCAAAATGGGCACCAATGCCCCCAATTTTTTTCTTCTAGATTCACAATTTCTCAGAGGAAGCAACTATGCTGCATGGAAGACAAAAATAAAGACACAACTTGAGTTTAAGAAATGCGCTGTTGTGGATCGGTACTCTAACCGATCAACAACTAATACAACACAACAACATGGCAATTTGATAGAGCAGATCAGAAATCAAAACTCATCATCTTGTTTGGAGTGTTTGACGATGTGCAAGCCCACATTCGAGATGCCACAATAGAAAAAGAAGCATGGGATAAGTTTCGAGCACAATATATGAGGCCAAGAATAAGAATGTCATACTAAATTTGCAGAGTCAGTTACATACATTGAAGTTCAAACAGAATGAGAAAATTGAAGCTTTATTAAGAAGAGTTGCAGATTTAAGGGCTTCACTTCTAGCCCTAGGAGAAGAAGTCAAAGATGAATCTCTCATTCCCATTTTTCTCGAGAGCTCTCCTTTCTTACCGCATTTTTGTCACAACTCTAAACTTGTCGATACAACAATTAGTTTTGACAAGATGGTAAACCTGCTTTCAACAAGAGGAAGTAATGCACAATAAGGATGATGAAGAGGAGAAGGAACTATCTTCACATCAAAATGGAAAGGAAAAGGTAAAGGAAATCCTAAATCCTATCAAGTCCCAACATTAGAATCAAGATTGCATGGGGACAATCAATAGAAGAAGAAATGTCCAATTTACAAAAGAGGACATGACTTAAAAGATTGTTGGTATAACACTTATAAGAAAGGTTCATCAAGTAACTCGACCACAACAAAAAAAAATATTACAAGGGACATTATAACAACTATCACGGGAAGAAAAAGGGAACTAGAAAAGAAGACCCCACCAAAGAAGGTAATATTGTTGAGCAACAAGAACAGTCAGACAATGAAGACTTCTTGTTCACTGCTCGATCAAGTGAACCATCCATGTCATCTAGTGATGTCTGGTATGTTGATTTAGGAGCCACTCGACACATGACCAGCCACAGACTAGTTTATTTCAATGAAGGACACACCATCGAAAAATCATGTTTCGTTGGGAGATGATTCTTCATATACAGTTCAGGGGATTGGGAACATCTCTCTACCCCTTGGTTCACGCAAATGCAGACTATCAGATGTCCTATATGTCCCTGGGTTGACAAAGAATCTTCTTTCAATTAGTCAACTCCTAGATCACAACCTAAAAATTGACTTTGATAGTCAATCCGGCAAGAAAATGTGTTTGATTTGAGATAAATCAAGAGGCTTGAAAATAATTGCAAAAGCCTCCAATGTGGGACGCATGTTCCAACTTGATTTTGTTTATAGAGATGATCAAGCACTTGTGGCTAAAAATTCCACCTCAGCCAAAGTTGTGGCATCGGAGATTTGGTCATGTTAGTTTCAAATATCTCGAAACACTTTGCCGGCGTAATATGGTACATGGGCTACCTTCTCTTCAGAAGGATATAGACAAGTGTCCTCACTGCCTAGCAGGAAAACAACACAGAGCTTCATTCCAAAAGAGTACATTTCAAGCTCATGGTAAACTTGACTTGGTTCATACCGATCTTTGTGGTCTAATGCAGCCAAGTCATTCTGGGTTCCAGTACTTCATGCTTTGTGTTGACGACTATTCGAGGAAAATGTGGATTTTTTGTCTTCACAAGAAAAGTGAAGCATTTGAAACCTTCAAAAAGTTCAAAGTAGTAGTTGAGAAAGAAACTGGTCATCACATCAGAACTCTCCGCTCAGATCGAGGGGGGGAATTCACCAATGATGAGTTCAGAGACTACCTACAAACTCACGGGATTCGTTGACAAATGCCTCCTCCACACACACAACAAAAAAATGGTGTTGTTGAGAGAAGAAATCATACTATCATGGAAATGGTGCGATGCATGATCGATGATTCCGGACTTACAAAGACATTTTGGGTAGAAGCAACAAAAACAGTAGTGTATTTGTTGAACAGAGCACCCACAACTGCTCTTGATGGAATTACACCACAAGAAGCATGGTCAAAAAGGAAACCATCCATTGCACACCTCAGAGTATTCGGGTGCAAAGCAAGCATGCACATACCCAAACAAAACAGAAAGAAATTAGACATGAAGTCACAAAACTCATCTTCATTGGGTACAGTGAAGAGACTCTTGGGTATAGATTGATGGATCCTAAGACCAGAAAAGTCTACACCAGCAGAGATGTTGAGTTTTTCGAGAAGAAGGAAGTAGAGTCCTCCTCCGGACTCGCAAGATGTAGATTTTTCACCTATTGTAAAAATTGAAGCTAATGTTCCCTCAGAAGATGAAAGTGATGATGGGGATGATGGTGTTGATCAAATAGAACCACAACCCATGGGAATAGTTCAACGTATGCCTAAATGGTGTACAAGTACATTACAAGATGCAAGATTGGATGCTCCACTGGATACATCCACTCCTGGACCATGGACTCGCAGTAAATCAAGAGAAGAAGTTAACTTTTCTCTGATGAGTAGAGTTATTGAATCGATGATCCCTCTCTATCCCAGAAGCCCTACACCAAAAGCTTGGAAAGATGCCATGGATTCTAAATATCAATCAAGCAGGTGTTTCACATAGAATTTGGTTCCGAATAGAGTTGCTTCTATCCTTTCATTCTCTTGAGAAACAGATAAGGGTTAGGGCTAGGAGGAATACCTATTGAGTGTTGGGAAGGTGTGCGCATACCGTAGAGAGATCAGATCGATTGTGAAGAACTCCTTTTTGTCTAGGAAGGACTACCTATAAGTAAGAATACAAGACCACTAGATCTTAGTTAGACAATAAGTGAGGGAACTACCTTAGGCCCAGGAAATATTAGACTTCCTTTCGAAGGTGGTCAGTTCCCCTTTTAATATGAATTAAAGAAAATGATAACAAAGAACTACAAGATACTACTTACTAGTTCCTGATGAAGATACAGGTCCAAGGAATGCGGTGGCGACAATAGTAAGGCTTAGTTGGGATGATCTGGTATTGGAAAGTGAGCTGATGAGGCTATCCTCGTTTTTTCCAATGCTTGGATGAGTGTGACAAAGATCCAGCTTGCTCGATTCCATGATTTGGCTCGATCCTCTTCTCTGCAACCTCTTCTCCTTGTTTCACTTCCCTTTTTCCTGCCAAATGAATTTTGGATCCTTTCTTTTGGTTGGGGGAGGTCATTAACAGGGAACCGATGGTGGTTATGTAACCGAAGGTGGTTGAGTAGAACCGATGTCGGTCAGTCAAAGTGGCTATTTTTAGTAAAATAACCATCTTTCCCTCCTTTCTCCCTAAGGACCAGCTTGTGGGCTTGGTCAAGTCATTATTAGGCTCATTTTGGTGTGGGTGAGGGGTAATGAGTCATGGGTGTGGGTCTGGACCAAGTCATAGGTCTTAATTAGGTTGGTTTAGGGTTAGGGCTAGGTCACGGTGAGGTGGCGAGATGAGGTGGTGGGGTTGGAGATGTGGATTTATTAATTATAAGGTAATTAATAAATCATTAGGTGTGTAAGGTTTAGGTGGTGAGGTAGGGTTAGGTTGCGGGATGAGATACGGGGTACAGGGCATCGTAAGACCCAAATTTGGTGTCTACATTTGCCCCTTGTTGTCATGTGGCTTGTATTTTAAAGCTACACTGACAATAATAAAAAGTGGTTGCCCCAGTTAAGGGTATAGGTAATCCCCCTCAAGTCTATCACAGATGGAGGCGACATGAAATCAGGGATAGGGTTGATAAAGGGTAAATGATGGTGAGATGCTGGTAAGATGGTGGGGTAAGTACAAGGAAGCCGACGCACGTTAAAATGTAGTAGTGCGACCAGGGTACATGGTTTGAAGAGCCAACAAGCAATTCATAGGCAAAGGTTGATAGTTTATCCAAACAAGGCTGATATAATCCTAGTATCCAAGGCATAGGAAGTAGCTCCAGGGAATATAATGGGGAAGGTACCGGAATGTTTAGGCATGTTCGGTAGTACCAAATGGTTGGTTTGGTTGAGATAAATGTCACGGTCTCGGTCTAAGAAAAGCTGGGTGGCGGATCAATTCAAGTATCCTAGTCATGCTAAAACATGAACAAGTGAGCTCGATTGAACAAACAGCTACATTATGGGTGGATAGAATCGTAATTTGTGGGCTTCGGTCGAGGTACTTAAATGGTGCGGCCGTGGGTCGGGCCGATTGGTTGGTTGCGGCCTTGGGTTGGGCCAATTGGTGTGTTGCGGCCTTGGGTCGGGCCGATTGGTTGTCAGCCTCGGGTCGAGCCGATTGGTTGGTCGCGCATCGGGTCGGCCAATTGGTTGGTCATGCCATCATGGGTCGCCGTCGCCGATTGGTTGTCAGCGCTGCCATGGGTTGGGCCAATTGGTTAAGTGTGGCTCTGGGTCGGTCCGATTGGTTGGTTGCACGCCTTCGGCCTTGGGTCGAGCCGATTGGTTAGGCGCTTTGGGTCGGGTTGGGTTAGGTGTGACTTGGGTCGTGTGGCCTTGGGTCGGCCGCCGATTGGTTAGCGCGCCTTGGTCGGGCCGATTGGTGGGTTGTGGCCTTGGCTCAGCCCGATTAGTTAGGTTCAGCCTTGGGTTGGGCCAATTGGTGGGTTGCGCGCCTTGGTCGGGCCGATTGGTTAGGTGCGGCCTTGGTCAGCTGATTGGTGGGTTGCGGCCTTGTCGGGCCGATTGGTTAGGTGCGGCTTTGGGTCGCCAGGAATTCAAAATAAGGCTATTGAACAAAGGCCGGGGTAGGCGATGTGGTGAAAAATAGAGTTCGGTGGAGAAGAGAAGGAATTAGGGTAAACTAGGCAGTAACCGATATCGGTTAGTGTTGACCGGTATCGGTTAGAAGACCGATACCAGTTTCCTAGGGTGTGCCATAACCGATATCGGTTAGAGGTCAAAACCTATAAAAAGAAAAATACGGCGTGTCATTTTCACATTGTGAATTTGAGTGCCAACCGGTTTCTTGTCTGAGTTTTGAATTGATTGAGTTGGGTATTTGAGCTGAGTTGGCACTAGTTGAGTGGGGAGTGAGTTATCGGTAGGCCCCGAGATCGGGAGGGAGAGTTTGATTGGTTGAGGACCCCGAGGAGATTTGGAGCTATGGCACATCCTAGAGGAGCAGAGGTGCCGGAGGACCCACCACCACCTATCCCACCACGATAACGTGTAGTCATACCGGTAGGCTCTAAATCTCTCTTTGTGTGAAGTTGATGAATTTAGCTAGGATGTGGGTTTTGGGGTAGGAATCTAAAATTTGAGAAAATAATGAATAAATGAAGGTAAATCGTAAAATGGAGTGGGTAGATATGTTAGGTGAGTCAAAACGGCAGGGTGGGTGAGTTTTTAGGCAATTGGGCTGGGTAGAAGGGTAGAAATAGGAAGAAAGGGAATTTGGGGGCCGTTTTTGATTTGGCCCCGAAATCCCACAGTGACCGATGTCGGTCACTAAGCGACCGACATCGGTCACCACGCAAGCATGTGTAGATATGTGGGTTCAAAGACCGGCGTCGGTCATGTGTCGACCGACGTCGGTGCATAAAAGTAGGGTATAGACAAGGGGTGGGGGACCGATGGCGGTCGAGGGTGACCGGTACCGGTCACCATGGGTAGGAGGAAAGGGTGTGAAATTTGTTTTGTGGGTTTGTTGTAGGTGGGTAGGATAGAGTTGTGGGGTGAAGGGGGAAAAGGTAGAGTTGATAGGAAAAGTTATCGGGGTGGGGGTATAGTCGGGTGGTGTATGAGTGGGGTAGGTGGTAGGTTGTGGGATAGGTAAAGGGGATATTGTAGGTGTTTTTTTGGGTGGGGTTAGTGATATTGGGGTTATTGGGTAGTTGTTTTGGAAAGGGTAGGCCTGATGGAGTGGGTTGTTTTTACAGCACGCCAAGAAATGACGATGATGTGGATCGATGCCGCCTACTCGGGGGGTATGCGGCCACATGACTGACAGCTGCAGCAAAGCGGGCAGTCATGCGGGAGGTTGGACTTGGTGGAGTCCAGAGATATAGGGTCAGTGGATAGGGACCACAGCCTGATGGTTTCCCTCATCGAGAGATGGGATCCGACAACCAATGTCTTCCATCTCCCGACTGGAGAGATGACAGTCACACTAGAGGATGTGTATCGCATCCTGAGACTGCCAATCATAGGGGAGGCGGTGTTCCAGGTGGATGCTTTGAGATAGTGATGGATAACATCCTGCAGGTATTCGGGGATGCAGCCCCATTGATTACGTACCATAGTGCGAGCATCTGCTACGGTGATATGTATCACGTGCACATCGACAGGAGACACGGCTTGCTCGTGTGGCGATGATGATTGGTATCACCTGCTTTGCCCTCCCAGACTCAGAGGGAGGTCACTTCCCACGGGAACTGATGGGAGTATTACATGAGATGGTGGAGGAGCACACCTGCTATGCATGGGCACCGGTGTATTTGGTGCAGCTATACAGAGAGCTCTGGGGCTATCGCCATATGAGGTGATTCGGATATGCTCGACATTCTTGCTACACTGACTGGGCCTATGAGCACATTGTGTGTTTACGACCTGTAGGGCTGCCCTAGCAGCCAGGGCCATAGGTAGTGTATAGGTATGGGTTTCATAGGTGGTTGGGGGTCGTGGGCCAGCCACGAGTAGTTATTACAGGTGAGATGTCGCGTACTGTAGTACGGGCATATGTTAGAGGGCCTGACCGCACTAGATATTATATGGAGGCCATACAGAGGCCATCACCCCGTGGAGGAGCCCAAGCACAGCTACGATGGATCCAAAGACATCTTCTAGAGAGCCGGACGAGACCCGGGAGCATGAGAAGATTCCCCTAGAGAGGGTACGCCGACACTGGGCCTATGACAAGATGAGCCACCTCCCTTCCCACAGTATTAGAGGGAGGATGTAGAGGCACCACTGCCTCTTCCACAGCCATTGGACCTAGTTTGGGTCATGGAGAGACCATTTGATGATACTGGTGACAACGCCGGTGTGAAAGGTGCATTTTTGGTTTGGTGGGCAGGGCAGGCGGGACAACCATGAGAGCACATCCCGCACAACCAGCATTCCCATATTTGGCGGTTGTTATAAGAGAGAGGACCATCTCTTGGGCAGAGGGAGGATGCACCACCGCTTATTACCAGACCTGGCCTGGCAGCTTAATGCACACGTGTGGACACGCTAGAGTTACGGAGTGCTACAGAGGGCAGCCATGAGAGCACAACCCGCATTACCTAGGCATAGGGACAGGGACGTCTCTTGGGCAGTGTGTAGTTATTACGGGGCAGCAGCACATGCACAGACGGAGTGCTACAGTGCACAAAGCACAAGCCACAGGACATGACAGGAAAGGCATCCTTATTCACATGCACAGCATTGGCACAGTCCATGTTTAGGCTCATGGCAGCTCCGCCGCCACCACCAGCTGCCGCCACCACCAAGATAGATGGGGGTCGTGGTGTATAGGCAAAACAAGGCCCAATTATATTAGGAGCCGGGGACCAGCCGCACCACTAGCCATGGTGGCATGGGCCCGATACATGGAGGCGAGAGTGGAGGCCTGCTATTACAGTGACATATTAGATGGTACCGGGGCTGACTATCAGCCATATGCAGCTCACGAGCCAAGACGTCCTGGGAGTCACAGTCACAGGGGGGCCGCAACCACAGCCGGTGGGTCAGTGACGGGTAGGAGGTGAGATCCAGCACAGGGGCCAGCTGAGAGATGAGCCGAGGGAGGGGAGAGAGCTGAGTCACCCCAGGAGCAAAGATTATTTTTTTGATAGAGACACCGGTCTACGAACTGAGTGTGTATATAGAGGCCTGCGTGCCCTCATAGGATTGATGTATTCATGTTTGTTATATATACCGGCCTGTGAGCCGAGTACATGTTGTATAGTTGATACCGGCCTGCGAGTCGAGTATATTTTTGACATGAGAGGCCGGCTGCAGCCGAGCCGAGTTGAGATTTTGATAGAGATAGCGGCCTACGTGCCGACTTTGTATTTTTTGTTTGTATGATAGAGGCCCCATGCAGGGTAATTTGTATATTGTAACATTGATGATATATATAGATGATGAGGTTGATCCATATGGTGTGTGTAATTGTGGATTTGGTGCATATATTATAATGCTTTATGTTTTTGTGTTGATGGTATTGGAATGTTTGTGATGTATATATAAATGATGTTGATGATGTTTTAATGATATGCATATGTTTTGAAATATTGATGTTTAGTATGATGATGGATGTTGATAGTGATGTCATTATGTAGGGAAAAGAGGTGGGCGCCGCCAAAATTTTGCAAAAAACAAAGAGAAGGCCTGGATATAATAACTAATACCGGTTACATAACCGACATCGGTTATGTTAAAACAAGCTTTTCTAAAAATAGAAAAGCTTGGGAGGCAATTTTAGATTCTTATTTTTAGAGCCATGCAACATGTTAAATATGAGGATGCGAGGCTGTTGTCATCCATACAGGGTAGTTGCATGGGAGAATTGAGTGATAAGGAGGAAAGAGACAGGTAAAGTGATCGTGAGCTTGGAGTAAGAAGGCGTAAAGGAAAGTAATAGTGAAGAGGGTGGTGAACATGGCTGAACAAGGAGAAGCATCCAACGGGCAGAGAGGAGAGGGAAGACAGGTTCCACCTCAAACTGCTGCATCCCAGGAGGTATATATGATTTTTGGTTGGAGTTAAAAATTTTGCATGCATGTGAATAGGATGTGGGAAGGTAAGTGGGTAGAGATGAAAAAGAAAGGTGATAGGCAAAAGGTTTGGGATGGGGTGAGTGTTGTAGGGTAAGTAATCAGGTGTTGGAGATATGTGCATAGGTACAGAGAGGGGAAAATGAGTGCAGAAGTTATCATAGGTGGTGTTTTTTTTTTTTGAGTGGGGTGATTGGAATTGACAGTGACCAATATCATTTAGGAATAACCGGTATCGGTTGTCTATAACCGATATCGCCATCGTGTAAAGTTGTGGATTGTGATAAAAACACGCTCGAAAGATATTTGTTGATTTGTTGTTTGTTGGTTTAATGTGTGCAGTCACAGGTAGGGTTGAGGATGAATGATAGGGTGCCAATTTTTTTGTCACGGGTCCGAGTGGATGTAACACCAACTGAGTGGGCATTAATAAACCATGTGGGGTTAAGCGGAATCCGCTATTATTCACGGATCACATGCAATCATGCTATGTTGTCAGGCGCTGATTGAGAGATGGAATCCTGAAAAAAATAAATTTTATCTACCAATAGGGGAGATGATAGTGACATTAGAAGATGTGTTCCGAATTTTGAGACTCCCAATTATAGGAAGACTAGTGTATCAGGCAGGGCCTAACGTGGCATGGGCAGCGATAACGGTAGTATTTGGTCTAGCCGCATGAGATTTGACACAACGAGGTTTGACATTCACTTATGGTATAATGTTTGCGGCACACCCTGAGGCAACAAGGTTAGCAGTGGTATTAATGATAGTGGTGGGGTATTATGCATTACCTAAAGTGGACAAGGGAAGATTTCCAAAATCATTGATGTGTATTATTCGTGAGATGATAGAAGGTAGCGTTACTTTCGCATGGGCACCTTCGCATATCTCATGGAGCTATACAAGGGTTTATGGGCATGCAGGTGAAATCACAGGACTACACTAGATTGTGCATACTTATTACATTGTTGGGCCTATGAGCACATTATGTGTGTGAGACCCATAGGCCGACCAATCTAGGGAGGAGAAATAGGAGTGCAGAGGTTGGGATTCAGATGATGGGTCCAGACAGAGCAAGAGGCAAGAGCCGAAACCGTGATAGATGATGCCGAGTATTATAGGCAGATGTGGGAGATGGTGACAATTACGGATATCCATTGAGGCCATACGGAACTACATGGTGACGGTGAACATAGCCGAGGATTTGAGGGGTGTAGAGTGATTAAGGTGGATCGCGGGACACAGGCCAGGTGAGTACGAGAGGATTCCTCTAGATCGCGTGCGGTGAAAATTTAGATTTGTTTAGGATATACCCATGGCTCATAGACCATACAGGAGGATTAATGCCGAGGCACCCTTCTCACCACCATGACTAACACTTCCAAAAGGACCAGAGGAAACAACAACTGATCGTTCGCAGGGTAATGGATGTAGGAGTGACAGAGTCTTATAGATTATGGTGGGTAGAAGAGATGCAAGGTGCACGTGAGAGGGCCGATCGTCCTGACTTAGCTATGATTATAAAGAGAGAGAGACCACTGCAGGTTTAGTTCACTAGCTTCAAACACAGGTGAATGAGACAACGAGATTGTTAGAGGTTTCGCAGTCACGAGTGGAGAGACTAGAGGCAAGATTCCTCCACGTGAGAGGGCATATTCATATGTTACAAGAGAGATTTGCGGATCAGTGGGAGGAACCAATAGCAGTGGCCCCTTTGAGGATGGAGAGGCTAGGTGAGCGGCGTCGATGATCACCATCACTACCTGTTCGGGATGAGGCGCGGGGGCCTATGTGAATTTCATAGGGGTAGAAGAATAAATAAGGATGCCAACCTACGCGTCGATGATAGAGAAGATGTATTTGTTTAACATCTAAATAAAACTAAATATGTATGTTGATTTTGAGGTTATGATAATAATAAGAAATGTTTGTGTTTTGAATGTTTGGATTGGTAAAGGACAAAGGTGAGTGTTATCAATATAAATATGTGAAAACATTTATATTTTTAAGCAAAACACCACACATGATAGGTTATGGTAGGGGATGGTTGAGCTAACCTTGGGAGACCCCATGTCTCCTAAGTGCTACCTACATAGCCCATTGCACAAAGCAAGGAGGGGCCTCAGACCGATGTAGTTCTCCCTTAGGACCAGGGAGAGGTGAATTTAGGTAATTTGGTTGTGGTTAGGCAAGTTGTTGGTTGGTAAAAAAATTTGATATTGGTAGGGTAAGGTTGTTGGAGGTAAGGTATAGGTGAAGCGAGGTTAGCTTACCCAAGCATAGGAAACCGTGTCCTAATTAAGGTCAACACATAATCCTAGATTCGGGCAAAAGAGGTAAAAGTGTCCCATTGTTGTAAAGAGCTAAACAAACCACGTATTATCATAGGATGAGCTTGAATCCCTAGGTACCTTGCATAGGCAAGAAGTCGATAGGTGAAAAGAGTTGTATCATCACAATATATCGGATATACGTCACGTCCCTTGAGTTTTGTTGTTTTGAAAAATGGTGAGGTGAGGTGGATGGTATAGCTAGGGTGTAGAGGACTTGTTATAAGGTGATTATTCTGAACGAAATAGATCCAAACCTAAATAGACGAGTCCATGACTCAAAAGTGATTTTGAATACTGATTTTATTTTTCTGGATATAGACTGATCGATGTGGGAAGTCTATATGGGATATGCATTTTGTTGTTGCTTGAGGTCTTCACGAAGCTGATCAATGCGAGAAGCTTCTGATAGAGGCTGACTTTGTATAGCTATCCTTCAAGGGAGCAGTCTACTTATAGTAGCATGATGCGGCTTTGCACATAGCTGTCCTTCGAGGGAGTAGTCTAGTGTATAATAACAAATGCGGCTTTACACATAGCTATCCTTCGAGGGAGCAGTCTAGTTTAGAGCGTAGTGGTCTAGATGTCCATTTGGCATGAAGCATCTAGTTTTGCAGGAAGTTTGACTCAAGAATATCCTAGAATCATATAATTGAGAACTTTTTATTTTGATACTTTTAAGTCATGGACCAGACTAAAAAGGGGAAGGCATCTTTAAGAGGAGGTGATGATCAAACCATGTGAGCTTGATTCCATTTTGAGATGCACAAAACAAGGTGTATGAGGTGGTAAATGAGCTCAAGGGACGAGCGCAAGGTAGATAAGAAGTGATGTAACACTAAATTCAATAGTAGAATGGTCGAGATGCAAGGCATTAAGGGGTTCAGGCTCAGGTTTACCATTAAGTGAAGCTAAATGATAAGTACCTAATCCGTAGGTGTGAGTGATAATGTAAGGCCCAATCCAATTAGGAGCAAATTTTTCACGTTTGCTCTTTTCTAGTTTGGTTACATGTTGATTCTCTTTGAGGACAAGATCACCAATCTTAAAGGTATGCTCATGAATTCGCTTATCATAATCACGCTTAATGCGCTTTTAATAAATTTACAGTGGTCAAGAGTCAGTAAGACGACGCTTATCAAGAAGCTCTAATTGGGCTAACAATCGCTCTTGCGGAAGTCATTATTTGTAGAATATCCCAAGAGATATTCTAGAGAAGGGATTTGTATTTCGAGAGGCAAGAAAACCTCGGTACCATACACCGTAGAGAATGGTGTGGCATTAGTGGAAGTATGAATGTTGGTACGATAATCCCAAAGGGCAAAGGGGATGTGATCATGCCAGTTTTTCCTAGAATTGTTAATGACTTTCATGAGAATTTTGATTAAGGTTTTGTTAGAAGATTCGGCTTGTCCATTTTCTTGTGGATAGTAGGGTGACGAGAAGCTAAGTTTGATACCAAAGTTGTCACAAAGGTCTTGTAACAACTTATTTTTGAAAGATTTTCCATTATCTATTATCAGGTGATGAGGAACACCAAAACGACAGATAATGTGATGATTGATGAACTCAACGATTTTTTCTTTTTTGGTTGAAATGAGTGGAATGGCCTCCACCCATTTAGTGTAATATTCGGTTGCCGTGATGATCCAACGGTGATGCTGCGAAGAAGGTGGGTGAATCTCACCAATAAGGTCTAAACCCCATTGTGAGAAAGGCCAAAGATCTCATGCGACCTATAACGGGTGGCTAGGAGTATGTTGAAGGTTGGCATGTTGTTGACACATAACACAATGCTTAACATATTCGCAGCAGTCTTTATTGATAGTAGGAAAATAATATCCTAGGTGAAGGATCCGCTTGGCCATGGTGAGGCCACTAAAGTGCCCGCCACAAAGTCTGTCATGGATTTGTTGGGTGGTATGAGTGACTTCAGCGCCAGTTAGACAAAGAAGGAGGATACCATCAAAGCCACATTTATAGAGGAGTCCCCCCATGATGACATAACAAGAAACACTTTTAAGAAAAGAACATTTTCCATTACTAGTAAGGTCGGTGGTAGAACAAAGGTTGTAAGGTATTCGTGAAATTGGTGATACTAGGTATCCCGTGAATCAACAGAGATACATTATTTACCATACAAAAATCCGGAACTAAGTAAGATGGGGAAAAGATTTGTTGACCAAGACAAATATGTCCGAGTCGGTTAGTGAGGCTGAATTTGCGAGGCCAAGCAAGCCATAGTATCTCGCAAATTTATTAGTTGAGCGGGAATGGTTTGGATAGAATAATGAGAAAATAAGGTCAAAAGTGAATCCACGTAACGCTTTGTACTTTTGAAGTTCCTCATTTTTACATTGGTAGATGCCAAGAAATTTAATTTACTACCAACCGAGAGTCAATAGACTTCACACAAAATATGAATAGACTTCACATTTTGTCTAAGTGTAATCGAGCCCAATGAAAGAGGCATATGTTCACCTTCAAGAGGACATGAGAAGAATGCCTTCCCTCCACCACAAATCAAAGAAGAGGGTCTTGATACGACACATCACTAAGTGAAAGAGTTGCATGAGCTCATCAGGGGAAAGTAAAATTGGGTTCCCTGTAAAGGGGCTTCCGCGAGCCTGATAGTTTGTCCTTTGATTGATTTCTGTGTACAAACTCAAGGTCGAGGTCGGTGAGGAGCATAAGCCATCGGGTGATGCGTTGGTTTAGATGAGGTTTGGTGTACATATAATGTATGGGGTTAGCATTGGTGATGACAAAAGTTTTGTGATTCAGGAGGTAATGTTGGAGTTTGGTGGCCACAAATGATAGGGCTAGGCACAACTTTTCTACATGTGTATACCTAGTCTCGTAATCCACAAGAGTACGGATTATGTAATAAACTACTTGTTCTCAATGCTCGGAGTCATGATGTGTGAGCATGGCTCCTATAGCATGGTCGGTGGTAGAAAGGTAAAGGTAGAAAGGGCAATCATCCTGAGGTGGGATAAGCATGGGTGGCTGCAAGAGATAAGCTTTAAGAGCCTCAAAGGCTTGGTGGCACTCCTCGCTCCATTGAAAGACAATGTCATTTTTAAGGAGATGATGGAAAGGTTGACATTGGTCGAGAGTTGTGAAATGAAACGCCGAATAGATTGGAGTTTTCCTTGCAACTACGCAATTGTTTGAGGTTAGTGGGTGGGGCATTTCTAGGATAGCTTTGACTTTAGTCAATCAACCTCAATGCCACGAAAAGAGACGATAAAGCCAAGGAGTTTTCCTGAAAGGATGCCAAAGACACATTTCTTTGGTTGAGACAAACATAGTATTGTAATAGGTGATAAAAATAATGGTTAAAACATCGAGATGTTCACTACAATGTTTGGATTTTCCAAGAAGATCATCGACATAATCCTCAAGGATAGTGTGCATAATGTCATGAAAAATATAAGTCATATCCCACTGATATGTCGCACCAGCATTCTTAAGTCCGAATGGCATGACACGATAGCAGGAAGGTACCCTGGGGGTAATGAAGGCGGTTTTATGTTGATCGGCCGGGCTACCAAAATTTGATTGTATCCCGAGAAGCCATCCATGAGAAAAGCATCTCATGGCCTCACCGTGAGATCAACAAGTTGATCAATGCTAGGTAAGGGGAAGTCATCCTTTGGGAAAGTGAGGTTAAGGTCCCAAAATCTGGCATATCCAAAGTCCCCCATCGCTTTAGTGACAGTGCACGACATTAGAAATCCATTGCATGATAGTCAATAGGTAAGATGAAAGAAACATAAAGAAGGCGTTGAAGTTCTTCTTTCACTAAGAGGGAAATGCATGGATGCATTTTTCTTAGTTTCGTTTAACTCGGTTTAGAGTCTAGTTTCGTGAGTGATGTTATGGACAGCAAATGTCGATTGATTCTGGCATGTCGGTGTAGGACTAAGCAAAAGCTTGATTACGGGCATAGAGGAAGGTAGTGAAGGTGGCTTGTTCTAATGCGCTGAGAGATTGTTCGATCTTTAAAATGTGAGGATCGTTTTCCATGTGGATGTTGATTTCTATAGTTGATTCATTCAACATAGTTTTGGTGTCCGATGGTAAGGCACGTTGAATATAAGAGTCGCCCACACCAAGGTAGGTGAGGATGGAGTCATCATCCCGGCACTCCACAACATTAATCAAGGCGAATCTTCTTCGATCATATCCGGATATAAAAGGGGAGAGAAGATGGGTCCTCACTATTGCGTTGATAAGTGAGAGGACCCAGAAGATAGCATTCACAAAAAAAAAAGTTAGGAGGGATAGATTCTAGGTCTATCGATTTTGTGGGTGAAGATGGAAAAATGGGCGATGATGGTTCTGGAAGGGGTGACTTCATTGTTTTCCCGATACAATTGACATGAAGTTTCTTCGGTGTAGGTGGTTCAAAAAATCCAAGACCATGACGATCTTTGTGTTTACAGGTAGTTACGGGAATGATCATATGTCGGCCTTGTTCATAAAGACCGAAACCAAAACCCTTCCAAGCATAGTGCATGTTAGGAAGGTGAGGGGGAAACGACGGTTGGTTAGATATCGAAAATCAGATTGGAAGGGAATCACACCAAGGAGGTTCAGGGGTGATAGAGGATGTGTCAACACCCCCATACGTTAGGTTGGTGCGGCAATTAGGTGGTCCATAGAGATCACCTCCCCCACACGATGGTCATAGGTAGGATGTGCATGTAACTGTCCATACTCTTGTGGAGTATGGAAGGTGCTAACGTTGTATAGGTAGTATTCCCTAGCATAAGGTGTTGAAAAACATCTACCAAGGGATCTGAAGTTGGGATGTTATCTCATGGGAAGGAAGTGGTATTCATGGTGGTGGATTCATTGTCAAGGTGTGAGTGTGGTTAAGGTGGATGATTGAGGTGTGGTGAAGTAGATGGTTGGGCTAGATCAATGGGTTCCTTGACTGGTACAAGCACATCATTAGGGTGATATAACATATTGTAGGTTTTGAAAGGGGAAGCATCAGCTTTGATGGTGTAAGACTTCCCCTCATACTCAAATTTGATGCATCTATGTAAGGTGGAGGGAACGCATCCCATAGCCCGGATCCAAGGGCGGCCTAATAATATGTTGTATTAGAATTCTCCCTCAAGGACATAGAAGAGTTTGGGTAAGGTACGTGGCCCTACATGAATGTTAAGGATCACGGTGCCTAAGGTAGAAGTAATAGCATCGTTGGATGAATGCAACATGGTGGGGTTGGCACACATGCAGCTAGGAGGGATATTCAACCGCTGGAAGGATTTAGAAGAGATGATGTTTAGGCTAGCGCCCCTGCCGATCATAACATGATGTACCCGATGTCCCGGATGTAAGTCAAGATGAAAAGAGCTAGATCAGATCTTCTCGCACCAAAGACGACAATTTCTTCTTTGGAAAAACTTACAACAATAACTTGCATCAGTATAGGTATAGAAGTGGTTGTGGAGGTAGGTTGTTTGGTGAGAGTAGCAACGTGGTTGGGTGTTAAAATAGATGCAATAGGAAAGGTTTCATTAGGTAGGACCTCTATCCTTGAAGGATCTCAATTAAAGCTTGTCGATGCGATTCGAGATGTTTGAATGAGATCATAGAGTGTGATTTTGACAGAGATCGTGAAGTTGTTTGATCATGGTGCGATGGGAAACTCCATCGAGACAGGATAGGTAGGTCCACGAATGACCACTTTAGGTGGTGGTGTGATCGGGATGGCGTAAGGAGAAAGAGGGGCCGCAGTGTGCTTTCTTTAGCTTTTCCATTCTTTTTCTGACCTCGAGTAGCAATGTTGATCATGTTGATCTCGTGAATACGAGAGGAGGAAGATGGTGGGGATAAGTCATTTCTCTCGAGAGGTGGGGTTGCAATGATGATAGATTTTGGTGAGGCGGGGATAGGTGGTATAGGAGAAGGGATCGAAGCTAGGGGCTTCTCTCTCCGTAAATTATCTTTCTTAGGCTGTATATTCGAGATAGGTGACTGACGAAGGATGGCTTTCAAATCTTTGCATCCTTCTACATCGTGTCTTGGTGTGCGATGGTAAGCACAAATTTTAGATTCATCATAACCTATAGGTCAAGGTTTAGATGGATCATAGAGTCCGAGCGGGGTAGGAAATGGTCGCATCCCTTACCAACATATCAAGGATCTTGGAGTAAGATCCTTTGAGCGGTCAAATTCATATGAAGATGAGGTCATTGATTGAGTAGGCAAGATTTTTATTGTTTTGGTAATGGTTGGGTACAAGTGGTTCGTATGGGTGGTGATTTAGGCAAGGGACTTTGATGATTGGTTTTAACGAGGTGTGGTTTCTTCCGCATAGAAGTTATGTTATGTTTATCTGGTTAGATGATGAGGCCCAACCGACGTGGTGGCAGAAAAAACCAAGGGGAGGGAGGAGCGATAAAAACAAGTCCTTTGATGATCGATTTTTCTTAAGTTTGTAGGTAGGCAAGATATTTGGGGCGACGGTATTGAGACTCCCGTGAGTGTTTGAGGGGTGTAAAATGTATAGGTCATGTTAAAGAAGATGTGGGAGGCAAGGTGTATTGAGGAAAGGTGGAGGGGCGAGACCCTAATATAGAAGGTAGGTGTGATGGTGAAGGGTGAAGCCGAGCTCGTTATATCGGTGTGATCGGGGGTGAGGGTTTTAGTTATGGAAGAGGCATAGATTGGACTCGAGGAGATTGGGTCTGTCTCTTAAGTGGATTGACGACAATATTTTTGGATAAATCTAAATGTTTAGGTAGGTGTTTCAGGCTGGGAATTGGTGAAGTTCTAAGCATAAGGGAAGGTTTGGTTAGGTTGATAGAGGTGGCTGAGGGATTCGATAGAGACGAGGGGGGTGAAGGTGAGGACATAGGCATTTTGAGCTTTTGTAAACACCTCGGGTATATGGTAGAGGTGTCTGGATTAGTCACCTGCATTTGAGTAGAGTATGGTGTACTCAAATGCTCCCATAAGACTCATCTATCTTCTGAGGGATGACACTCTTCACGTGTGAACATGAACTTTGGTATGGAAGAGAGATGGGTTGTGATTCCGGTCCACTGTGGGTGTGATACAGGGGGTAAATGAGGCACTGTATCAATGGGTGTTAAGAGGTCAACCGGTCACTGGAAAGATTTAGGTGATGAAGAACTAATAGGTAGGAGGGCATGCTCGAGGGGATCCATCATGATTGAGGAGTTTGGTGATGTAGGCTCAAGGGGTTTCTCCTCTAAGGGTGACAGAAAAAGTGGCAAGCCTTCTTCTGTTGCAGCAAGAGTGGTGGAAGGAGATGTTTGGGAAATAGATAAGTTAGATAACATCCGCTCACAATCTTGCAAGGATGTGGTGTAATAAGGTTGATTTGTGAGAAGAGAACTCGGCGGTTAATTTCTTTATGGGTAAAGGAATAGCGGGACTATCCTCTTGTCCTGATGAAGGAGAAGGGGTGATAATCCTGTGTTGGTGAAGAAGCTTGATTCAAAATTTTCTCAATGGAAGCCCTGGGTTGGGAGTTGAAAATTGCATGGATCTCATGCACACTCTTCTCCTCGGCTGAGGTGTCTTGGTTTGTGTTACTGTTAGATGCATGGTTTGGAAATGGTTTGTTGAAGATTTTTAAATTTTGATTAGCGGGGGCATTAGGATTATCGAGAGTTATATACCCTGCATCAACCATTTCTTCGCACTATGTTTTTCAACATCTTACAGTTTTCATGACTATGTCCCTTCACGTGATGGAAGTTATAGAATTCATTTTCTTTATACCAAGAAGGAATAGTGTGGGTGGAATCAAACCCAGAGTGAGGTTTAACAGGAGGCAAGGTGATAGCTCCTGCTTTAAGCAATTTGTCTAAGATCACACCATAAGTTTCTCCCAAGGAGTATAGTTGATGGGCTCGGCTTTTACTTATAAGTGGCTTTCGGTGGGTATTAGGATAAGGTTTGATATTTGACCATCACTATGTGTACTACACCCTTTGATTTCAAAGCAGCCGATGCGTGAGAGTTGGTGGTGTTGGGTTTGGTGGTAGAGTCTTGGGTCCGAAAATTTGAGCTTTTGTTACGTAACCTCAATTTCTCCTCCTCTAAGGCTCGGATCTCTATTTTCCAAGCCATAGTAAAGACCTCATCAAAGGTGCGGAAAGTTTGAATTTGGAGGGTGGGAGAAATGTGTTTAGCGCAGGCCCGCGTAAAGAGTTCGATGAGCTCAGCCTGAGGTAAGGCATAAGTAAGTTAGTTGATGAGGCCCCGCCATCATCCAACAAAATTTGTGATAGACTCGTCTTCAAATTGTCAGATGGCATAGAGGTCGGTAATGGATACTTTCTTAGCAATATTGATGGAGAAGTGATCTAAGAAATATTGGGCTAACTGGTTAAAGGAGAAGATTGAGTTCTGGTCAAAGCACTGTACCACTCCAAGGCAGGTCCTGATAAGGACATGGGAAAGGTATGGAGTAGTAAGGCATCGTCATGAGCAATCAAATAGTAGGCATGTCTGAATGATCGCAAGTGTTGTTGAGGGTCCTCCTTACTATTAAAGTGAGTAAATTTTGGTAATTCCCATTGAGGAGGATATGTATGAAGGGGGATAGAAGGATGAATAGGCTCCCGACAAACTTGCTCATATGTCAGGGTGTTACGACTTCTTGAAACATAAGCCTCAAGATTTTGCATCTTGTCCATCATCTGTTTGATTAAATCATTGGTTGGGTTAGATGATGGTGCTATCATTGTAAATAGAGGAGGATTGGTCCAAGAGCCGCTACTAGACAATGGTGGGATTGAATGTTGATAAGATAATGGTGATGAATGTGTTGGGGCAGCCAAATAAGGGTGTCCTATATAAGAGGTTGAGGCCACCGGATGAATTTGTGGAAATGAAAAGGTGGGCGGAGCTTGTGAGGGAAAGCTCGTGTGTATAGGTGGCAGAGAGCAAGTTATAAAAGAGACAGTCTGTGAGAGAGATGAGGTAGGGTCAGTGGATGGTATTGACACGTGGGGCCCTAGATTAACGAAAGGAAAGCCAATTGGTGTAGTATGAACCACCGAAGCTACTGAGCTGGGAGACGGGGCTAAGGATGAAGACGGTGAAGTGGAGTTATTAGGTGGGGAAGGGGCTAAGTGAGTGGCAATACTAATAGGCATACCAACGAGGAGCTGACCATCGGGTGCACGGTCAGGGGTATGAGACAAATAATATTGTACGGCGCTAGGATTAGCATCCAAAAATTTGGCAAATTCCTTATCTCCTACAGGGATCGTGGGAAAATTACTGGTATCCGTAGGATTCCCCATAGGATGCGAAGGGGGTGACTCAGACAAAGGCACATAATAGGCATGTGAAACCATGGTTGATTGTTTTTGGGTGATAACAACCATGGAAAAGAGGACACAGCAAGGATTTAATCAATCCGAACGAAAACAACAACAAAATGTTGGAATTGATAGGTTGCTGGTTTGTCAAGAACTGTTAAACACAGTAACTGATATCGGTCAGATAACCGATGTCGGTTAGAATGTAATTGGCATCGGTAGTATGGGACCGGTGTCGGTCACTGTGAAAGCAAAGAGAGGATGTAAGAAGCTGCTGGTTTGGGGATAACAATGCTTAATATACCTACCAAACTGTCTTGAAGTGATCACTGAAACAGTGTATGACAGAGAAACAGAACTAAAAACAAGCAAGATGCACAAGCAAATCAAGAGACTAACCCTAGGATTAGTTTTAATTTCTTTGGGCTTATGCCTTAGATGCCAGATGATGTCAATCCTAAACAAGAGACCTAAGGGAGATGTCAAGTTTGTTTTGGCTCATAAGGCTACCTCAATCGGGTGGAGGAATACCATGGGAAGGGGGGATGTTTGAGCTGTTGTGTTGATTATGATGTGATTTGGTATGTGTTGTGTAGTGAGAGTAAGATTAATTTCTCATCAATACCATGGATATCACCCCCACGTGTATAACCTGTTACTTAATCTACGTTCACTAGAATTAAAAACAACAAGCAAGAATGTGATGCACGTGTTTTAAACCCAAATCAAAAGTGATATTCGATGAAGCAAAGAAGATGACTTTCACTAATGCAAAGACGTGAAAGAAAAACAAATTCTTTTACCAAAATGACAAAATATTTTGTGAATATTTAGAAGAAAGAAATAAAGCAAGTGTGCTCCCTATATGAAAGCAAGCAAGAAAGAAAGAAACCCAAAAAGGGTCCCACCAAAGTGATGCCAAAATGTTTCACACAGAATTTGGTTCTGGAATAGAATTGCTTCTATCCTTTCATTCTCTTGAGAAATAGATAAGGGTTAGGGCTAGGAGGAATACCTGTTGAGTGTTGAGAAGGTGTGCACGTACCGTAGAGAGATCAGATCGATTGTGAAGAACTCCTTTTTGTCTAGGAAGGACTACTAGTTCCTGATGAAGATACAGGTCCAAGGAATGTGATGGCGATAGTAAGGCTTAGTTGGGATGATCCAAAGATTGGAAAGTGAGCTGATGAAGCTATCCTCGCCTTTTCCAATGCTTCAATGAGTGTGACAACGATCCAGCTTCTCGCTTACATATCTTTGGCTTGATCCTCTTCTTTGCAACCTCTTCTCGCTTGTTTCACTTCCCTTTTTCTTGCCAAATGAATTTCGGATCCTTTCTTTTGGTTGGGAGGTCATTAACAAGGAACCGATGGCGGTTACGTAACTAATGGTGGTTGAGTAGAACTCGATGTCAAGTTAGGTCAAAGTGGCTATTTTTAGTAAAATAGCCATCTTTCCCTCCTTTTCTCCCAAGGGATCAGTTGTGGGCTTGGTCAAGTCATTATTAGGCTCGTTTTGGTGCGGGTGAGGGGTAATGAGTCATGGGTGTGGGTCTAGACCAAGTCATAGGTCTTAATTAGGTTGGTTTAGGGTTAGGGCTAGGTCACGGTGAGGTGGTGAGATGAGGTGGCGGGGTTGGAGATGTGGATTTATTAATTATAAGGTAATTAATAAATCATTAGGTGTGTAAGGTTTAGGTGGTGAGGTAGGGTTAGGTTGCGGGATGAGATACGAGTTACAGGGCATCGTAAGACCCAAATTTGGTGTCTACACAAGTGATGAAGAATAACACTTGGCAACTTGTCGATCTTCCACCAGGGAAGAAACCCATTGGATGCAGATGGATATTCAAAACTAAGTACAAAGCAGATGGGACAGTGGACAAGTACAAAGCAAGACTTGTAGCAAAGGGGTACACACAAAAAGAAGGCATTGACTATGAGGAGACATTTTCTCCCATAGCTAAGATCAAAACGATTAGGATGATCTTTTCTCTAGTTGCTCAGTTTGGATGGAAAGTTCACCAAATGGACGTAAAAAGTGCCTTCCTAAATGGAGATTTACAAGAAGAAGTCTACATGACTCAACCTGAGGGATATGTTGTACCTGGTCAAGAAACAAAGGTATGCAGACTCAGGAAATCTTTGTATGGCCTCAAACAAGCACCCTGGCATGGTACATCAAGATTGATGAGCATCTCGTACAACATGGATTTGTTAGAAATCCATACGATCCCAATCTCTACCTCAAAAAGAAAGGGGGGGAGATGGTGATTTTGTTGTCTATGTCGACGATCTAGTCATCACTGGCAGTTTAGTGAGGATGATCGATGCAACAAAGAAAGATCTTAATCGATCGTTCGACATGACCGATCTCAGGCTGATGCACTATTGTCTTAGATTAGAAGTGTGGCAGAAAGAGAATCATATTTTTGTTTCTTAGATGTAATATACCAAGAATACGCTCGAGAAGTTTAGGATGATGGATTGCACACCTATGGAGAACAGATTATAGTTATCTCGCTCGAGATCCATCTCCCGACGTAAGTGCCACTCTCTATCGGCAGCGATTGGGAGTCTCATTTACCAAACCTACACTAGACCAAATATCAGCTTTGCGTGAGCTATCTATCCAGGTTCATGCAGAACCCAAAGTTTGTCATTGAAAGTAGCAAAGTGCATTTTGAGATATCTCAAAGGATCGAGGATCTTGGTCTAGAATACAAGAAGAATGAAAACTTCTTCTTGACTAGATATTTGGATTCAGATCATGCAGGTAACATTGATGATAGAAAATCCACTTCTGGATTTGTATTCTTTATGGGATCTAGACCAATATCATGGGGAAGTAAGAAACAACACTTTGTTTCTTGCTCTTCCACAGAAGCCGAGTATCGTTCTGCAGGAGAAGTTGTTTGTGAAGCGATTTGGCTACATCGCATACTGGAAGGACTTGGAATACCACAGACAAACCGACCACCATGTATGTTGACAATGAAGGTGTTCTCAAACTTGTTCGCAATCCAGTTTTTCATGAGAGAACAAAGCACATTGAGGTTCAGGTTCATTTCATACGCGAACATGTGTTGAAGCACAACATCCAGCTTCAATTTTGTCCAACTGCTGAACAACGAGTAGATATTTTCACAAAGTCACTTGCACATGACAAGTTCGAGTTGTTCAGAGAGTTCCTCTCCTCATCTCTTCAGACAATGCACAATTAAGGGGGGGAATGTTAGGATAAAATATTAATTATGCATTATATGATTTATTATTTAATTTATTTTATTAATTGAATAATCATATTATATGGTTATATTATAAACCATAAAATAATTGTAAGTTGTTATATGGTTTTAAACCATACTTGTCTTTTTGTTTCATAGGGATAATTGTTACATTTATTATAACAATGTATATGCTTCCCGGATGTATTATTGGAAGCAGTTGTAAGTATGGTTTTACCTGTGCAACATATTTGTTTGTCTACACATTGCTGTCCAATATGTATAAATATTGCAGCACTCCATTGTAATGGTTAATCAATTTCACATTAATAAATTATATAGGGTTCCGTCCCTATTTGTGAAATTACAAGAAGGGCCAATATTATCTTGCAATTTGTAAGGCATGACTAGGGGTGTGGTGAAGGTTATTCTGCTTTTATCACACTTCACACAAGTTTTGGCATAATCACAACAGTCTTGGTTATGGGTTGGCCATAATAGCCAAGGAGAAGGATTCATTTGGAAATGGCAAGGCCATCAAATGTTCACCACAAATTCCATTATGGATTTCTTTGATGGTGTATGGGATTTGATAATTGGTGAGGCACCGAAAAGAGGAAACTGTTAAAGCTAAATTTTTGGATAATACATCCCATGATGACATAACAAGAGACACTTTGAGGAAGGCTTGTTTTCCATTGTGAGTGAGATCCGGAGGTAGAATCAAAAGGAAGAGGTATTTAATGAACTTGTTTAAATCGAGGTATTCAATGGACTATAACCATTGTACTATGACAAAGATTTTGGAGTTCAAGGGTGAGACATGCATTTGAGAAGCAAGACAAGCCATGGTATCCGTGAATTTTTTGGTGGATCATATATTGGTTTGAATGAGGAAATGGTCAAATGTGGTCAAAAGTATGTCAACATGATGTTTATACTTTTGAAGTTCCTTATTACGAAACTAGTACAAACCATTGACTTTGTTCACAACCAGTTGAGAGTCACCAAAGATATTAATGGATTTAACATCTAGGAAATGGAAGTTTTAATATCTAACACAAGTGCTTCATATTATAAAATTTCATTAGCTCGATCGAAGTTAAGTTTAAAGGATAAAGGCATAGGCTCAACATCAAGAGTAATGAGGATGACCTAGGCACCACCCCCTCCTTTACATTTGGAAACATCGAATAATAAAGTCATTTGGTAAGCAATTTCATCCAAGGAAAGAGTAGTAATGGATTCATGAGGAAAATCAAAGTTATAAGATTAATTCCCGGAAGAGGGGCATCTGCAATGCTTTGTACCTTGACATACTTTTTATGAATGAATTATAGGTCTAGATTTGCAAGGAGCATGAGCCAACACACAATACATTGGTGTTGGTAAGGTTTAAGATACATGTAATGCAATGGGTCAATTTTGGTGACAACAAAGGTTTTGTGGTTAAGTAGGTAGTGGCGGAGTTTAGTGGCCATGAAGACCAAGGCTAGGCGATATTTTTTAGAGTGAGTATACCTAGTCTCATAGTCTAAAAGAGTATAGATTATGTAATATACCACATGTTCCTTGTGTTTCTCATCGCGATGAGTGAGGTGTAGAAAAAAATTGGGTCACACTCCCCTTGGTCCCCTTTCGAATAACCAACTTACACACATTCACCTAACCATGACCCTTATACCCCACATTAACATTAATTTAATTATTTATAATTAAATTAATACCCATCCTCACCCCATTATTAATTTAATTACTTTAATTAAATGAATAGACACCTCACCTAGACACCTCACCATAGACCTATTCATAACATGTTTCCATAAATGAATAAGACTTGGTCCAAACCTAAAAATCAAGGCCTATTATTCCTCTAACCACCTTCCCACTCATAAAAAGGAACGAACCTGATCTAAAAGATGTGAGATCTGCCATTTTTAGTAAACCTAGGAATCCCACCTTAACCGACACCGGTCAACCAAGAACCACCATCGGTTACCATTTATTCACCTTAGTAACCTTGTTTTTGGGTTGGCACATTCTGAGATCAAAGGGACAAGAAGAGAACTACATGCAAGCAGAACTAGAGCCTTTTCGCACCTACAAACATCCATAGCCAACACCAAGATAGATCCAGAAGCATTGCACTCATGGAAGGATTCCAAGAAGAACTAATGTGGCACCAAACACCATTCTTTTGATCAACTACCATCACCATTCAGCCATCAAACCTGCATCACAATAAGTGTATCTTCTACTAGCATAGTCTATTTCAGTATAATAGCCTTTGTTACTTCTGTTATCAGTTTATACTTTGCATGTTCTTTTCCCATCTTCTACCTACTTGTAGACTCAACCATTCCTCTACCCACACCACCAAATCACCCATTCTCGCCTCCTACACCCCTCTAAGTATACCTAAGACCTTTATAGACCTCCCTATCCACCCTTCCATCTCTTTTTAGCTTCAGTTCAACTCCTACAATCATATCTCATTGAGTTCCTTTCACCCTAACCCTACCGACATTGGTCACCCATGACCATCATCGGTCCCTTCTAAACCATCATCGGTTACACCCGAATGACATTGGTCTCTATGTTTTACACCTGTTCCAATAACAAAGCCAACCTACCTCCTACCAAGTAACCAAAATAACCTGAACCCGACATTGACCAGCCCAACACCCGACACCTACCTACTCTTTAGATCTGACTATATCCTAGCCTGTTATGTTAGATTTTCTTATTTTTCTTGAATGAAATACCTAAATCATATCAACTATAATAGGAATTTTTTTATTTCTTACATTAAGTTGTTTTAAATAGTGGATTGATAGCCATCTAGGGAGTATCACACTTCCTGGATCTAGCAACGCTAGAAGCCCACTCATATATTATTTAACTCTTCTTTGTGGTCTTGTTTTCTATTTCCGAGCTTCCTCCCAAATAAAAGGAAGCTCTCATAGTCAACATTGGATTGAAAATTCATAACGTGTGCAAAAACCATCAACCAACCAGCATAAACAGGTATTCCTCCTCATCCCATAACCCTTATCTGTTTCATCTCAATAACGTAAAGAAAATAGTGAAACATTTTGGCACACTGGTGGGACCCATCCGGGGTTCCTTGCATTTTTCTTCATTCCTAGGTAAAGATGGTGTGTTTTTTTACTTTCTAAACATATTCACACTAAATATCTTTCCCTGGTAATACTCTCTTCTTCTAATTGTCTAAAACAACATCTATTTTCCAGTGCTTAAAACGAACCATTTCTTCTTTTTGCATTCACATAAGTAGTGAAAGAGCATGTTCCTACCTATTCATCATTTTCTTCATCAAACATAATTTGTTGATTTGGGTTTAAAATTAGTTGCATTTCATCCTTTTATGCTAGATTTAGCTCACATTAAAATGAGGGCAACCTATATGTTGGAATTCATGCCCAGCTGATGGTTGACACAAAGAATCGTAGAAAAGTACTCTCTTTTTTCTTCTTCTACCAAACTGCACAAAATTGAAAAAATACACATCTTCTTAAACAACATCTCACCTGGAAGAAGCTGTCAATGATCACATGATTAGTGGATTGACATTGGGCACCTAAATAGTTACTTTTTTCCACTCATTAACTCAGATGATGGCCCGCCCCTACCATAACATAACTTGAATCCTCTCCTTTTAGATTTCCTTCTTCGTAGGAAGCCTTCCTCACCAAAAACTCTACTCTAAATTCATGAGTCGGTCTTATAAATAGCATAAGCTCAACACATTAAAATCACTTGTTGGATATGTGTTTTTAGCGTTTGATTGATGTGTGTTTTGATCTGTGAGGATACATCTCTCCATTTTCCATTCTTTTTCCTTACACACTCCACAATCACAATTGGAGTATTCTGACTTCTTCTAAGTGTGTCAGGACCTCATTATATCATCTCCAAGCTTCTGGGTTGATCATTCATCTGATCTCAGTTCACAACAATCTATTTTCTTACATTTTTCAAATTTTCACAATAATCGGCATTGGTTTATCCACGGCATCGGTTTACACCTCACTATTGGTTCTACCTAACCATCGTCAGTTCCCTGTCCTTTTGGTTAACTTTCCCAAGGGACACCTATTCTCATCTTCTTCACTGTTTTGAGTTTTTCTAGAGTCTCTGTACTCTCTATATTCTGATAAACGGTCATCATACAACTTATCTATCTGACATTCATCAATTTTTGCCCCCTTTGGCCAAATTGTTCTTTTCTCATAATGTCGACCTCGGTTAGTCCTAAATCATCATCGGTCATCCTTAACCGGCGTCGATTACCCTATGCTGCTTCTCAACTGATACATTTCTCAAATCCACCTAAAAACACCTATTTTTCTCATTCATACTACTTTCTTTGTCATCTATAGGCTATAACATCACCTGATATACATTCATTCACATGGTGTTGACTCAACCAAGCTAACACTCTTATATTCCATGCTAGTCATCAACCACTCCCGCCTAGTCTTTAACCACCCTATTTCCTATCACCCATTGATCCAACCCTACCTACCATCATTGTTGCAGTGATGAGGAATTTACACAACTCCTCGATAAGAATTCCACAACCTTATATTTCTACCTTTCCCACTCTTCCACCCGGGACTCCTTAGGTCAGTTGATATATGGCATGCTTGTATCCATCTCTCCTACCCTTATCCCCACTTCTGCATCAGCCCCTACTAGTTCAATTTTTCTTTCACCTATTTTACCCCCAATGGTTTCCACAAACAGGCCCCATACCCCGCTATGACCATTGCATGTGTAGTATTAGTTGCACTGTAATATCTATTCTTCCCTCATTACCCACCCAAACTATAACCCCATCTGCACCCATTTTCTCACAGATGCCAATCAGTAACACAACCACCCATGGTTTCTGTTGGGCCCCTAGAATATTGACTAAGTGCAAAAGGCACGTAGGCATGCAAGGTCCCAGTTAAGGAAAGGCACACAAGGAAAAAACACACAAAGAAGGGTTTAAGGAAGCTCAGTGCACGTAAATGCATGGAAATAACTAAGGGTTTGGGACTTAGTCAAATTGGGCATTCAAGGAAGAACACGTGAAAAGCATGACCCAAATTTGTATGGATAAGGTGACACTGGTGACCGGTTGACCTAGGAAGGAGCATGCCTGCGGTAGTAGATTCTAAAAGAGCGTCATGGCATAAAATGGAAAATTCAAGCATAGAAGAGCATGCTCACATGGAGGACCACATTCATAAAGGCTATAATACAAGCACCTGCAGAGTAAAAAGGAGAGAACTAGAGAATGGGTGGAGCTCTGCAGAAATACTGCAAGAACTCTGTTAGTGGGTAATTACACTTGGGAAAGGATGTATTGGGTATGGGGATTGTAATTTTTCTTTTTGTTAGCCTAGCTACATTAGTCCAGTTATAATGCATGACTATGGTCTGCTTCTCATGACATTCTGTAATGGCTCCATGGATGTAATGAGGTTACCAATTTATATATATGAATATCAATGGTTCTGATACATACATCTTTTTCATAGGTTCTCTTTCATTTATGTTTATGCTAGGTATGGATGTTTGTATACTTCTTTCTGTTATGATACAAGTCATATAGTCTGTTAAGTACTATCTATCTGGAATGGCTACAAGGATCTAGAGGCTGTTCTGAGCTCTATGGTTCTTGTATGTCATAAATCCTCTTTAAATCTCTTAGACACAAATCATAGATGATGTTTCCCACTTAACTCACATAAAAGAGAGACTCGGTACTGCGTGTGCCTCCAGTGATTACCTAGCATCCGCTAGGTGATAGACCAGCACACATGGGGTTCCTTTCTTTTGTGATAGGGGTAAAAATTACTACATCTTGGTTCCGTTTTCTGGGACCTATTTTCAAAGTTATAGTGGGAAATAACATACATCATGATCTGTGTAGTGAGTAATGACAGAGTGGTTAACATTGGAAAGTGTTGAATCATGGTTCAAGAGCATAGAGGATGAATTTTCTCATAGATTCAGTGTTGGACTTGAGTTTGATGCACGTAGATGGGTATAAGATAACCTCTACCATGATCTATATTAAACATTTTTCTATTGCTTCCCAAAGGGAATTGTATGAATGGATTTCAGCCTATGCGTCTAGATCAAGTTGGCATTATGGATCACATGTGTGGACCCAAGAATAATACCAAAGGCTGCAGGATGTATATTTGATGTGGACCCGTGATGTGGATCATTGGTGGAAATGAGTACTAGCTAGCTACACTATGGAGTTCACCATTTCCACATATTCTTGTCCGGAGGTTGCTTTGAGTTTGAGTTTCGAGGGGAGCCCAAAGGATTGTTCTATGTGTTTTCCTCTGGCTATGAAAATCTTGATGGTTACCATGAGTTTGGAGGCATTCCCAATGGTCGGCTAAACCATTCTAAGTGTTGGGTGAGGAAGCTAGAGTGGAGGAAGAAGGTAGATGTTGTGACGAAGAAAGAAAGGGAGGAGAGACAACCGAAGTATGGTGAAGTGCGTGAAAGGGAGATTGTTAGACAACGCAAGGTTGTAGGTGTGATGGATGTATGATGGAAAACGTTATGGGAGGGATTTGAGGTTCACGCAGAGGATGTGGAACTTGAGTAGTCTGTGTGACCCCATCTTGGCAAGCATGTAAGAGAGACCCCTTCGGCTTCAGAGAACACACATTTGAGCCCACCTGGCCCACCTAAAGACCGAACCCTGGCGCTTGGTTTTCCAGATCAGGGGGAAAATATTGCTAGTCTAGTTGGTTACATTGGAGGTGATTGGTCTACACCTAGGAGGTATAATTTCTCGTTCGGGCCTTCTATGGCTACAAATACCAACCTAGTGTTAGGAATTTTTGGGCAAGGTATGACACACAAGCTTTTTGTCTCACATCTGGGAGTGGCATGGGGTATAATATTGGTAGTGGGGCACTATGGCAGACCATAGGCATAAAGCTCGGGGGGCTGTGGGGACCCTTGGCACGACCACTTTAGGACCTAGTGGGTCTGGTGCATCTAGTGGTTCACGAGGAATAGGAGCTGGTGGGTCTAGTTGGTCTAGTGGTTCACGGGCCTTGTGGACTCGGTGGATCCGTGGTTCAAGATCCGGTGGACCTAGTGGATAAGGTGGTGGAGACAAAGTCTCTGGCTCAGGAGGATTCAGCCCCAACCATCCCCACAAGTTTTCTTTGAAATGTCTCTACATTTTCCCGATTATAGAGGTATTAAGGATGTTGCAAAACATGTTCACAAGTGTGAACTACTATGGCATGTAAAGGGTATCACAACCCCAGAGAAGGAAGGCTAGTTAGTTTGCAACCACGTTGCAAGGGCGGCTCATAGTTGGTATAGGAAATATGACCCTCATCAAATAATGGTGGACTATATTGATTTAAAGAATGCATTCTTGGTAGAATTCCACATTCCTGAGTTTGAATAGAAGAGCATCAACACTTTGAAGGAGATTCAGCAAGGAATGGAAGAGAGTGTGTGGGAGTATGATGCACACTTTAAAACTCTCTTGTCTAAGTTTTCATATGATATTCACCCTTCACAGCATGCTCAGTGGTTTTTTGGAGGATTGATCACACCCTTTAGAAGGGCCTTATCTCATAAAAATTTTATAGGCCCACACGAGGCATTGGAAGAGGCTCGGATTGTTGTTATGGCTAAGCAGCTAGAAAATTTGTCTACGAACTCAGCCCATGAGACTCATAGTGGTTTATGGTGCACAAATTGTGAAGTAGAGGGGCATGTTAAGGATAATTTCCCCTAGAGGATAGTACACGCCGTGGCTATAGACTGTGAAATTTGTCATGGGGATCATGATGCAAGTATATGCCCCTTATTACAACACGTAATCTAGAAGAATGTATCTTGCTACTATAAGATATGTACCTCTATAACCCATGATACTAAGGATATACGCTAGGCTCGATCAAATCCTTGAGGCCATTGATCATGGGGTGCACTAGACTAGTATTGCCAATAGTTCCAAGGGTGATGATCACCGTTAGGAGCACAGGAGTTCACGGATGGAGGTGCACATGGAAGTGGTTTTCGTGGAGGAGGAAGGAATGAGTTCCCACGTGGAACTTGTTTCAATTGTGGGTCTATAGAGCATTACAAATGAGAATTCCCAAACCTAGTTGCAGTTCTTATGGTGTGGAAAGAAGCATAAGTATGAGGAGTTCTCGAGTTATTTGGGCACATGAATTAGTAGCACCAGAAATACAAGGGTGCTGTAATGGTTAGTATTAAGAAGGTAGACACATAGTGGATGCCTCGGGTAACACAGGATGTAGGTTTAGAGCCTGTCTTGGTAACAACAAGGGTAGAAGCCATGCACACAAGAGAGATACCAAGGTAGAAGAACCTGGTTTCAAGGGAGGAAGTAGTTCATGGAAAGTACCTAGACCCCAGTGCATCAAAAGGAGGTATATCAAGACACCATGGAGTTTATTCAGAGTTTACAAGGGGAAATCCAGTGTCTAAAGGAGAAATCCAGGAGGTAGGAACAAGGGAGGAGAGTTGAGGTGCCAAAGGATGACTGGATAAGGTCAAGGAGGTGTGTAAAATGCTAAGGAAAAAGAATATCATTCCCTTGCTAGGATCATGGTTGAGAGAGAAGGTACCACGCACTAGATAGAGTGCAAGAGGCAAGTTTTACATGTAAACCTTCCCCCTCACAGCCTTGCTTATGAAAAAGAGATCACATTGAATGTAGTTATAGATAGATTTCTCCTTAGTAATATCCTCATTGACACAGTGTGGAGGTTAATGTTATAACTTTGGATGCATGGCATCGATGGGAAGACCTGCATTACAACCATCTTTGAATGTGTTGTATATGGAAAACAAGACAAAAACAATGCCCATCGGTGTCTTAAAGGATGCAGCTTATCACTATCAGGAGCAAATTTCTCGAGACTTCAAGTCTTGACACTTTGCCGAGGTAGACAATTTTCCAACACTCCTTGGGTGCCCATGGTGTTACAAGAACAATGCAGACCTTCAATTCAACAAAGGGTACATTAGCTTTGAAAATAAGGAGGAGTGGGTCATTATACCCCTAGTTGATGGGAAATAGATGCCATATACTTTGAATCCATGGAGAAGACGTTCTCGGCGGGATATATGTGTGCTCAATCAGGGACCTAGAGATAATACATCCTACCAACGAAGTTATCCAGTTTGAAGATGCTCAGTCAAAAAGTGATACCACCAGTCTAGCATGTGAAAATTGGGCACATGGAACTTATGAATTGATGGGATGATAGTTGAGAGGGTCGGTGACCAAGGTGACAAAGGCATGCACGGTCTAAGGGTGCTAGGAGGAAAGGAGC
This sequence comes from Taxus wallichiana var. yunnanensis, assembly GCA_018340775.1. Taxonomy (NCBI): domain Eukaryota; kingdom Viridiplantae; phylum Streptophyta; class Pinopsida; order Cupressales; family Taxaceae; genus Taxus; species Taxus wallichiana. The sequence goes on along the minus strand of CM031244.1, from coordinate 800,791,616 downwards.
TACTTAAGTATTCAGGAGAATCCTTCCTTGAGATCTTTTTGTAGGAGATGGAAGCTCAGTGGAAGAATGAGAAGGAGTGGAGGGGGATGTTAAGCTATGTCTTTCTTGGCACAATAGCATGGTAGTGGGATACCCATCAAGAGAGAGCCTCTTCTAATGGCGCGAGGTAAGAATTTCTCTCTCTTCGATTCTCTAGGAGCAAACATACCCACCACCATCAAGGACTACCATGGGAAGGATCTCGCATCTTTCCATATTTAGGAGTGTGAGAGGATTTGGAGAGAAGGTGTGGAATATTTTCCACCATTCCTCTAGGTGCACAAGTTGTACTCTACACTACAAGGTTACGCGCACATATGGTAAATTCATTCAGAGACATGCCGCCAGACAGGAATTGGCAAGAGCTCATGGCTGACCTCATTCAAACCTTTGAGTATCAAAGTACCAAGCCATCAGTTGATAAGGCCTTGTAGGGTATCAAGTACCTTACCATGGGGGATAGTGCCATGGTGGAGGATAGGTTGTTGGAGTTACTAGGTGGACCAGGTTTGGAGGCACGCTTTGAAGAAGAAGTAGAGGAAACAAAGAGTTATAGCTTGAGCGTGTGTGTTTGGAAAAGGAGAAAGGGAAGTTGGTGTATGTGATTGATGGAGAGGAATCAGAAAGCTTGGATGTTAGCCATTCTGTAGGGATGCATGAGGTGGTGGACAGTGTTGATACTTGCGTGCGTGCCTACCATGAGCCCTTAAAGACAAAGAAGGTTAACATCGGTTTAGGAGAAGAACCTAAGGAAGCTATTATTGGATATTACTTGTTGGAGAAGCAAGTCTCTAAGATCATTTATCTGTTGTGTAAATTTAAGGATATATTTCCATGCGGGTACCATGAGCTCAAAGGCGTTCACCATTCCTTGGGGAGATGAAGATAAAGTTGAAGGATGGTGCACGCCTAGTCAGGAAGAGACCCTACTAGATGAATCCCAATTTGCACATAAAATTTAAGGAGATAGAAAAATGATAGCTTCTGGGATCATTGAAGAAGTGGAGGAATCAAAATGGATAAGTTTGATGGTAATCAACATCAAGAAGGATGGGTGGATTAGGATCTGCGTGGATTATAGGGAGCTGAACGTATTTTGTGTCATTGATCCTTTTCCAACCCCCTTCATTTGAATAAATCTTGGAAGGATTCGCTAGGCACAAAATCTATTCCTTCATGGATGGATTCTTGGGGTACCACCAAGTCCGGATTGCAAAGGAAGACCAGGAGAAGAAAACTTTCACCACTGAGTGGGGAATTTTTACATATACGGTCATGCCCTTTGGGTTGAAGAATGCACCTGCTATTTTTTCATGCATAGTGGTGCAAGCATTCCAGGACTTCACCCATAAGTTTCTTCAGTCTATTTGGATGATTGGATAGTGCATGGTTTAGTAAAATACCATTGTGACAATTTGAGGTTAATGTTTGAGAGGTGTAGGTAGTTGAGGATATCCCTCAACATTAAGAAATGCGTATTTTCTACACCGTTTGGGAATTTATTGGTGAATATCATATGTAAGGAGGGCTTGTTGGTAAATCTGCTAAAGTTGTAGTTATTGTGGGGTTAGGGTAGCCTTACTAATTGAGTGCAATATGTGTGGATTCCTTGGGAATACGGGTTATTATAGGAAATTCATCAAGGGGTATGCCAAGATTGTTGCGCCTTTAGAGGATCTACTCAAACATAAAATTTCCTTCCATTAGGGAGAGGCAAAATAGAGGGCGTTTGATACATTAAAGAATAGGCTTGTCACCATGCCTATATTACGTTTTCCTCTTAGACAAGCCCTTCGATGTCCATGTAGAGGCCTCGAATCAACTATTGGAGTAGTACTTACACAACTAGGTGAAGGAATTGTTGATCATCCTCTATGTTTTGCAAGCAAGAATTTGACACCAGCAGAGTAGAATTACACCATGATTGAGCGCGTTAGCGTTGTCAATGATCTATGCGCTTTTCAAATTCAGAACTATCTACCTGGAAATACACTTTGTATTTTACACCGACCACATGGCATTAAAGTATTTGGTGAACAAGCCTGTTCTACAAGGGCGCATATGTTGATGGGTATTGTTATTTCAAGAGTTTGAGTTCACCATAGTAGTGAAGCCTAGGAAGAGCAATTGTGGACCTGATCATCTGTCAAGAATTGATTTAGGGGAGGACACATAGAGTATTGAGGAGACAATGCCAAACATGTAACTATTTAGGTTGTGGTGCGTGCCCTCGGATTTGGAGGAAATTGTGGTATTTTTAAAGGAAGGTGTGGTACCAGAAGGAATGAAGGCATTAGAGAAGAAGTAACTAGCCATATGCGTCGTACCCTACATGTTGATCAGTGGAGACTTGTACAAGTTGGGACATGATGAGGTGTTACATGTGTGTGTGTATTAGAGCATGAGTGCCTCGCCATCATGGAGGAAGCACATGGAGGAAGTGTGGGTGGACATTATGTAGGTGATGCCACCGCGTGTAAGATATTAATGGCAGGTTTGTGGTGGGAAACCCTATACAAGGATTGTAAAGACTATTGTAAAGTGTGTGACCATTGTTAGTGCATTGGCAAGCCAAGAAAGAGATGAAATGCCTTTGCACCCTATACCTAGCATGGAACCTTTTGAGAAGTGGGCAATAGAATTTGTAGGCCCTATTACACCAGTGGCATGTAGGAATGGGTCACGCTATGTCATCACTTGCACGGATTATCTGACAAGGTGGGTGGAGGCAGCCCCAACTAAAGACTGCACAACAACCACAATGGCAAGATTCTTATGGGAGAACATTATCATGAGGTATGGATGTCCATTGATTTTAACCAGCGATAGGGGTACGCATTTCTTGAATAATATTATGAGGATCCTGTTAGCATAATTCATGGTTTCTCATCACAAGACTACACCCATCACCTACAAGCAAATGGAATCTATGGAAGCATCAACAAAATACTCGATTCATACCACGACCAAAATTTGTGATGTCAGAAGACAAGATTGGTATGAAAAATTATCAACAAAGTGTTATGGGCTTACGGATAACTTATAAAAGGTTGAACAAAGCCACACCATTTCAATTGGTGTTTAAGCGCGGAAGTTGTTTGATTGAATTTGTTTCGCTTTAATGTTTCGACTTCACGAATAGAGTTGCTTCTATCCTTTCATTCCTTTTAGAAATAGATAAGGGTTATGGCTAGGAGGAATACACTTGTGGAACGTCGAGTTGGTGTGCGCATACCGTAGAGGAAGATCAGTTTGATCTACGAAGAACTCCTTTTTGTCTTGGAAGGACTACTCTACAACTAAGAACACAAGACCACAAGATTTTGATTAGACAATAAATGAGGAAATCGCCTTGGGCCGGAAATATAAAACTTCCTTTCGAAGGTGGTCAGCTTCCACTAATATGAATTAACACAAAAGACTCGTAAAATATCAATCAAATTACTTCGTTTGGAATGATAGGGGAAAGGCTGATTTCTAGTTTGTAGTCTGGGTAACCGATACACTGGGATTCTTTGTAACCGATGTCTGTGAGGGTTTAGGATCTGTAGGTTGGTTGTTTTGTGGGGTGTTTGTGTTATTTGGTAGAAGTTGTATTATTTGTAAGGTCGTTTCATGGGTGATATTAGGAAATAAGGTGATGAGAGGTAGATGAATGATAGTTAGATGTAATATGCACTTATTTGGGTAGTGGATTCGGGATGGATTTATGAGGCCTGTGATTCGGAAGGCATAAGAAATGTTATAACAAAGGACATGCAAGATGTGACTTACTGCTTGGTTTTGACCAAGATGCAAGCTGATCTCCTTTCTGAAACTTACGGTATCTCCACTGCGTCTGCTCTTTCGGTCAAGTGAAGATCTGGACTCTGTTCCTCGCTCCCAATGATCTCTGTTGATTCAAAAATCCTTCCACCTTCATCCAAAATGAATTTTTGATCCTTGTTTTTGGTTTGGGAGGCCATTTATAGAAACCGATGGCGGTTACATAATGATATGGCTGGTCAGTAGGAACCGGCATCGGTAAGGAAAAAGTAGGCTATTTTTAGTAAAATAGCCCACCTTCTCTCGCTTTTCTCGGGAGATCGGTTGCGGCTTGTCAAATGACTAGAAGGTCGAGTTTTGGGTGCGAGAAAGGGGTCATTAGTTATGGGTGTAGATGTGGACCAAGTTATGGGTCTTAATTAGGTTAGTTTAGGGTTAGGGCTAGGTCATGATGAGGTGGCAAAATGAGGTGGCAGGTGGTGATGTGGATTTATCAATTACAAGGTAATTAATAAATAGTTGTGTAAGGTTTAGGTGATGAGGTTATATTGCGAGATGAGATGCGGGTCACAAGAGTGCAGTAGACACCAAATTCGTGTCTTATGACCCCTCATGTGACCCGCATCCCATTTCCTCGCAACCTAACCTCATTACCTAAACTTTACACAATTATTTATTAATTACCTTGTAATTGATAAATCCCCATCACCTCACCTGCCACCTCATTTTGCCACCTCATCATGACCTAGCCCTAATCCTAAACTAACCTAATTAAAACCTAAAACTTGGTATACACTACACCCATAACTAATGACCCCTTTCTCGCACCCAAACCGACCTTTAGTCACTTGACCAAGCCCACAAATGATCTCTGGAAAGAGAAAGCGGGAAGGTGGCGATTTTACTAAAAATAGCCTACTTTTTCTTACCGATGCCGGTTCTACTCGACCACCGTCGATTACGCAACCGCCATCGGTTCCCTGTAAATGGGCTCCCAAACTAAAACAACGGATCGGAATTTTCATTTTGGAGATCGATCGAAGGATTTATGGATCAATAGAGATTATTGGGAGCGAGGAACGAGTCCGAGATCTTCACTTGACCAAGCAGAGACGAGTGGTGAAATACGAGTAAGTGTTTACAAAGAAAGGAGATCAGCTTGCATCTTGGTCAAAACTAGTAAGTCACATCTTGCATGTCCTCTGTTATAACATTTCTTATGTTTCTTGAATCTCGGTCCTCCTAAATCTGTTCTGAGTCCACTACCAACGTGCATTGCATCTAGCTGTTATTCTTTACCTCTCATCATCTCATTTCTAATATCATCCATAAACTAGCCTTCTGAAACACCATAGCTACTAGAAGATCCTATAACCCACCGGTATCGGTTATCGTGTCGGCATTGGTTATCGATGTAACCGGCATCGGTTCCTCGATCAAAACCGAGAAAAAAGCCTTTTCCCTACCCAGGTTCAACGAAACAACTTAATTGATATTTTACAGTCTTTTGTGTTAATTCATATTAGCGAGGGAAGCCCACCACCTTCGAAAGGAAGTTTTATATTTCCTAGGCCCAAGCGCTTTCCTCATTTATTTGTTTAATCAAAATCTTGTGGTCTTGTGTTCTTATTTGCAGTAGTCCTTCCAAGACAAAAGGAGTTCTTCACGGTCATCTGATATTTCTCTACGTACGCGCACATCTCGACATTCTACAAGTATTCCTCCTAACCCTAACCTTATCTGCTTTCTAAAAGGAATGAAACATTTCCGAGGAAACATTTTGGCACGCCAGTGGGACCCATTTTGGGTTTTTCTTTATTTCTCGCTTGCTTTCATATAGGGAGCATACTTGCTGTTTCTTCTTCTAAAGATATTCACAGGTATTTTATTATTACGGTAAAAGAACTTGCTTTGTTTTTGCATCTTGCATTAGTGAAAGTCATCTCTTTTGCTTCATCCGAATATCACTTTCGATTTGGGTTTAAAACACATGCATTGCATTCACCTTTGTTGTTTTTCAATTCTAGTGAACATAGATTAAGTAACAGGTCGTACACGTGGGGGTGATATCCACGGTATTGACAAGAAATTAATCTTACATTCACTGCACAACACATACCGAATCACTTCACAATTAACACAACAGCTCAAACATCCCCCCTTTTCCGCGGTATTCCTCCGCCTGATTGAGGTAACCTTATAAGCCAAAACAACTTGACATTTCCCCTAAGTCTCTTGTTTAGGATTCTGACATCCTTCTACATCTAAAGGCATAAGCCCACGATAATTAAAATTAACCCTAGGGTTAATCTCTGGATTTGCGTGTGCATCTTGCTTGTTTTAGTTCTGTTTTCTTTCTCATACTCTGTCTTCTATGATCAATAATTGGAAAAGTATACTAAACGTTGTTAAAAATCAAATTAGTAGCCTTTTTATATCTTGTTAGCCCGAGACTTCTTACACCGACGCCGGTTACACCGACCGGCGTCGGCTATAGTATGACCGACATCGGTTACTAGGCCGATATCGATTCTTGTCTTTTCCAATTCACGACAAACCGGCAACCTAACAATTTTACCCGATCGAGTTTGTTTCTATTCCCGACAAATTAAAACCCTCTTGTGAACTTGTCATTCATGGTTGTTATCACTCGAAAGCAAGCCACCGCCATGGTTTCACATGCTTGCTGCTGTTTCTTTGCTGAATCACCCCCTTCACCATACATGGGGAATCCTAAATCTTTGATACTAACGAGTTCCTAAAATTCTGTGGGAGATAAGGACTTTCCCAAGTTTCGGATGCTAATTCAGCTATTTGTCTGATACTATTTGTCTCATACCCCACGACCACACCCGATGGTCAGCTCCTTAGGTATGCCTATCGGTATAGCTGCTCATTTAGCTCCCACTCCACTTTGATAATACCGCCTTGCTTCTGCATCTCTAGCCCCGTCTCCCACTCCGGCCGAGTGCAGGGGTAGAGTTCATACGACCCCGATTAGCTTTCCTTTTGTTAATCTTGGACCCTACATATCATTACCATCGGCCAGCCCCTACCTCATCTCTCTTGCAGTACTCTGTTCATGACTTTCTCTCTGCCACCTATCCACACAAGCTTTCCTTCTCAAGCTCCGCCTACCTTTTCATTCCCATACACGTATCCGGTGACCTCGACATCCTATATAGGACACCCCTATTCGATCACACCTCAACATATTCATCCTCCACACCTTATCAACACTTAACCCCACCTGAGTGTACAGCGGTGGTCCTTAGTCCCGAATCTGCCTCCATTCACCACAACCACACCATCATCTCATCAAACCACCGACTTAATTAAACAAATGATGGACAAAATGCAAAACACCGGAGGCTTACTCGTTTCGAGGAAGTTGTAGCGCGCTTGACATACGAGCAAGTTTGTCGGGAGCCCATTCACCCTCTGTCCCCCTTCATTCATATCCTCCTCAATGGGAGTTATTAAATTTACTCGTTTTAGATCAGAGAGGATCCTCAACAACACTTGCGATCATTTAGACATGCTTGTTATTTGATTGCTCATGATGATGCCTTGTTACTCCGCACCTTTTTCCCATGTCCTTATCGGGACCTTCCTTGGAGTGGTACAATGCTTTAACCCAACACTCAATCTTCTCTTTTAACCAACTAGCCCAATCTTTCTTGGATCATTTCTCCATTAACATTGCCAGAAAGTATCTATCACGGACCTCTATGCCATCCGATGAATTCGAAGATGACTCTGTCGCAGATTTCGTTGGACGATGGCGGGCCTTATCAACCAACTTACATATGCCTTACCTCAAACCAGAACTTATCGAACTATTTACGCAGGCTGCTTGCTAAAGCTATCTCCCCTACCCTCCAAATTCAAACTTTCCGTACATTCGACGAGGCCTTTACTATGGCTCGAAAATTAGAAATTCGAGCCTTAGAGGAAGAGAAATTGCGGTTGCAAGAAAAAAAAATCCACTTTCAGAACTCCCGATTCTACCCGATAAACCAAATACCACCACTCCTCACGCGTCCACTTCTTCTAAATCAAAAGGAGGCTGTCCACGCGGTGATGGTCAAATCCCAACCACCGTCCAATACTCCACCAAAAACCACCTATAAATACAAAGCCGAGCCCATCAACTACACTCCTTGGGAGAAACCTATAGTGTGATATTGGAAAAATTTCTCAAGGCGGGGCTATTACCTTGCCTCTGTTAAACCTCACTCGGGTTTGACTTCCACTCAAATGCCATACCTTCTGGTATAAAGAAAATGACTTACGTAACTTTCACCGTGTAAGGACATAGTCATGAGAAGCTAAGAATGTTGAAAAACATAGTGCGGGAAATGGTTGATGTGGGATATAGCTCTCGATAATCCTAACGCCCTATTAACCAAAATTTGAAAATATTCAACAAGCCATTCCCGAATCACTCGTCAACGAATTGAAACATAAACCGATATCTTAGCGAGAGAGTGTTCATGAGATCCATGCGGTATTCGATACCCGACCCGAAAGCCTCTATCGATAAAATTTTGAATCAAGCCTCTTCACTAACACGGGAGCAGAACCTCCTTTACCACCAAGCCAAAGCGAAATCGTTCCTTTACCCATAAAAGAGTTAGCGCCTGGACTTCTCTTCCCATCAATGAGTCTTCTTATACCACATCCCTCTGAGAATGCGAGCGGATGTTATCTAATTTATCTATTTCCCAAATGTCCCCTTCACCACTCTTCTTTACACAAGAGGAAGGCTCGCCACTCCTTTTACATCCTTAGAGAAATCTCCTACACCAACATCACCAAATTCTTTAACCATAACAGATCCTCTCAAACACGCCCTCCTACCTATTAGTCCCTCATCACCTAAATCTTTTCAGCGACCCGGTCGACCTCTTAACATCTATGGATCTGATGCCTCATCTACCCCCGTATCACACCTGGTGGACTGGAATCACAACCCGTCTTTCTTCCGTCTGAAAAGTTCATATTCACACGTGAGGCCCCGTCATTCCACGAGAAGATAGACAGGAGGCCACATGGGAGCGTTTGAGTAGGCCATATTCTACTCAAATGCAAATGACCGATCCCGATGCCTCCACCATATACCCGAAGTGCTTACAGAAGCTTAAAATGCCCATGTTCTCACCTTCACCCCCCCTCACCTCTACTGCAAATGCCCAGTCCACTTCTATTAACATAGCCAAATCTTCCCCTAAACTTGGGACCTCACCATGCCAGTCTAATAAACCCGCTTTAAGCGACTCGATTTATCCAAAAATAAACCCGCCCCGCCACTGGGAGACAAACTCAATCAGTGCCTCTATCCACTAATCAAAACCCTCATCATCACACCCACCTTCCATATTGGGACCTCATCCCTACACCTTACATCAATATATCATACCTCCTACGTTTTCTTCAAAATGACCTACACCTTACACCTATACGAGAGATCAAGGGTATAACAACATCGTTACCCAGCGTATCTGTCCACCTATCAACCCTAAACCAATCCCATCATCAAAGGATTTATTTTCCATCACTCCCTTTCTCAGTGGTTGTTTCCGCTACCACGTCATCATACATCAACCTCATCATCTAACCAACATGAGCGTAACTTACGTACCCAAAAAAACCACTTTTAGTGAAAAACACGTATCAACACCCTCGAGCTTTAAAACCACCACCAAGTCGAACCAACCACACCCCAAACATTACCAAAACCCGCCTGACCCGACAATACCCTCATCATCCTCCTCCGATTTTGACCCACTCGAAGGATCTTACGCCAAAATCCTTGTTATGTTGGTGGAGAATGCTACCATTCCCTACCCCCACTTAGACCTTATGACCCGTCTAAACCTCGACCCATAGGTTATGATGAGTCTAAAATCTAACTTATCACCACACACCAGGACATGACGTGGAGGGATGCAGCGTTGAAAGTCATCCTTAAAATCATCGTCACCTCTCTCGGATAGAAAGGTTAAGAAAGACAACTTACGAAGGGAGAGACCTTTGCTTCAATTCCCTCTACTATATCATCATACGTCCCCGCCTCACCAAGATCTATCATTATTCTGACCCCACCTCTTGAAGACCGGAGTTATCCCAACCATCTTCCTCATCTAGGTCTACGAGATTAATATGATTAATGTTCTACTAGAAAGGGCGAGAAAAACAATGGGAAAGCGAAAGAAAAAACACTGCGGCATCTCTTTCTCCTCGACCATCCCGATTGCACCACCACCTAAAGTGGTTATTCGCGGCCCGCCTATCCCATCTCTAATGGAGTTGCCCCTTAGAACTATGATCAAGCAGGCTTCATGATCGCAGTAAAAATGACACTATATGATCTCATTGAGACTTACGAATCTCATCGACAAGCTCTCGTTGAAATTCTTGAGGATCGAGGTCTTACCTAATGAAACCCTTCCCGTTGCCTCCCATTCTAACACCCAATCATGTTTCCTCTCTCACCCAAGACAATCCATCTCCCCCACCACTTACGTCTCTGTCATGACAATGCCATTGCAGCTTAGTTTCTCGGAGAAGATGAAATTGTTGACTTTGGTATAGAAGACCACGACCTGCCCTTTTCATCTCCGCTTACGTCTGCAGGATATCCAGGGTATGTCGTGTTATGATTGGCAGGCGCAGAAGCCTAAACATCATCTCTTGAAAAGCCTTCAAGCGAAAATGAATATCCCTTGGTTGCATGTGTGCTGACCCCATCATGTTGCGGTCATTCAATGATCTATTACACTCTACCTTAGGCACCATGATCCTCAACATTCATGGTAGGACCGCGTACTTTACTCGAACTCTTCTATGTCCTTGAGGGAGAGTTCGAGTATAATATATTGTTGGGTCGTCCTTGGATCAGGACCATGGGATGCGTTCCCTCAACATTACATAGATGCATAAGTTTGAGTACGAGGGAAGTCCTACACCGTAAAAGCTGATCCTCCTCCCTTTAAAACCTACAATATGTTATACAGCCTAACGATGTGTTTATACCAATCAAGACACCCATACATTTCAACCCGACCATCCTCTTGAATGTGCCTGAACCATCACCTCAATGCACCTACGCCTTGGTGATGAAACCACCGTCATGCAAAACCACTTCCCTTCCCATGCGGCTAACATCCCAACCTCCGACCCCTTAGTAGATGTTTTTGTGCCTTCTACGCTGGGGAGTACCACCTATATAACGTTAGTTCTTTCCCTACCGCGAGAGTACGGACAATTACATTCACATCCCACCCCATGACCGTCGGCGTGGGGAAGTAATCTCTTACGGACCACCCCATTGCCGCACCAACCTAACATATGGGGGTGTTGGCGCATCTTCCATTACCCCAGAACCTCCTCTTGGTGTGGTCCCCTTCAATCCGATTTTCAATACACGATAAATCGTCACTTCCCCTCACCTTCGACGGCTCATTTGTCTTGGAAAGGCTTTGGTTTTGGTCTTTATGAACAAGAGGTGACATACGCTCATCCCCATCACCACACGCAAACATAATGATCGCAGCGGTGGTCTCGGTTTTCTGAAACACCTACACGGGAGACACCTGTGTCATCAACGTTGTGATACGGAAGAAGACAACGTCACCCCTACCAAACCATCATCACCCACTTTGCCATCATCACCCGCTTAATCGATGGACCACGAATCTATCCCTCCTAACTTTTTTTTTTTCATAAATGCCATCTTCATAGGTCCTCTCACTTATCAACACAATAATGAGGACCCATATTCTCTTCCCCTACAGTATCCGGACATGATCGAAGAGGATTCACCTTCGATTAATGTTGTTGGAGTGCCAGGGATGACGACTCCATCCTCACTTACCTTGGGGCGGAGACCCGACTCTTATCTTTAACGCGCCTTACCATCGAAACTCAAACCATGTTGAACGAGTCTACTATTGAAATCAACATCCACACGGAGGAGGATCCTCACATTGTAGAATATTGGACAATCCCTTAACACATCGAGCAATTTGCCTTTACTACCTTTCTCGCATTGTACCCTACACCCGACTTTCGGCTTGGTCCTACGTGAACATGCCAGAATTGATCCTACCATTTGCCATCACCAACATCACCCTAAACCCCGATTCCAGGCAGACTTGTCAAAGACGAAATTGAAAAATGCATCCACGCATTGCCCTCTTGGTCAAAGAGGAGCTCCAGCACGACTCCTTTACTGTTTCCCTTCCGTTATTCCCACCTATTACTATCCTCGTGGATTTCTAACATCGTGCCTATCACGGTGAAAGCGACGGGGGACTTTGGATATGCACGGATTTCCGGATCTTAACCTTGCTTGCCTAAGGATGACTTTCCCCCTGCCCGGTATTGATCAACTTGTTGATCTCAACTGCCGAACCATGAAATGCTTTCTCGTGGATGGCACTTTCGAGGGATCTGACCAATTTTGGATTTGCGCTGTGCGATCAAACATAGATAGCTTTCATAGCTCATAGGGGATACCTTCATTTATCGTCAATAAGTATAGATTTGGCCTTAAGAATGCTTGGTCGCAACCTATCAAACGGGCTATGAACTACATT